>NW_024121699.1:1466745-1764245 GCF_016745375.1 Pimephales promelas | reverse complement strand
TTCCTCAGGCCCATACAATGCTGGTATTTTTTTATTTAATGAAGTTTTATGTAACAAGGTTCGGGAGGAGCATTTTCAGGTAACCATCCAATCAGCGCAAGGAAAGCCAGTATAAATAAAGCCTTCCCTTACCTCATGTCTCATGACTAATTTCTCAGCATCCCACCACCACCCGTTCACCCCACATTCGGCTGGGTCCACGCATAGATACCTATGA
This sequence comes from Pimephales promelas, assembly GCF_016745375.1. The sequence continues at coordinate 1,764,028 of NW_024121699.1, read as the reverse complement.
TCTCTAAAGTTAGGGGGAGTTCTCTGGGGTCGGGCCGAATTCTGAGCTCAGAGCCCTCCCCCGGACAGCAAGCCAAATACGCCTCATAATATTTCATCTGATTTCATTAACATGTAAACTCGTGAATTTGTATTTAAAATTACTTCTGCTAGTTACTAATGTCCATTTGACAAATATTGTAAAATGTTTCATGTTTAAACTAATTTTGTTTTGCTCGACTTTACCAATGGTCATCGCATCAAGTTCTTTCTGATCTATCAGATCTGAAACATTTAAGAAACATTTAAGCTGCCATGGGAAGTCATGCCTTCTGGAATTAAACTTGCCATTGCAAATAGAAAAAGACCATCACCAGCTGATTGAAGGAAGCTAGTAAGAATGTTAGTGGATAACATGCAAAAACATGAAGTAAACCCATCAAAGGCACAGTTACCCCTTTTTACATTAAAGCATTTTGAGAGCAGGTTCGGAGCCGGTGCCTGCGCTCGAACCAGTTATTTGTGTTTCGACAGCCAAAGAGCTAGAACCGTTCTTTTACCACGTCATGCTTACGTCAGGGGGCTGGGGCGGGTTTAGATGTGTTCTAAACAATGTTTCTGACCATCGCGAAGCCAGGAGAATCATTTGCAGAAACACGATGGAGTCCGCCTTTGTAATTGTTTTGCTTGAAGTTAGCCCAAGCGTTTGTATTTTTTTATTATTTTTTAAATTGTAAACATTATTAGCAAAGAAGAAAACAGTCACAATATAGAACAAATAAATGGAAAGAAAAAAAGACACAAGACAGGGGTAAATAACTAATCAGAAAATATCACATATCAAAGTAAAATATTAAAAGACTCGCATATTTCAATTGTTTTTAAAGCCTTCTTGGTACACGAGTTAGAGATAATCCCAAAGTAATGTTGTACTTGCAAGCGTTTCTAGCTAAGACGTATGGCTGGCGACATACACAGTGACGTAACAACGTTGTTCCCTGGCCGCTCTAGTCAGTGGAAAAACAAACTGAAAGGGTTCGCAAGTTGAACCAACTCCGAACCAACTTTGAACCAGGACCAGTTCCGAACAAGTTCTTTTTTTGGTGGAAAAGGGGTAAGTGTCCGATTGTAGTGCAGAATATTGTTAAAGAGCCCCTATCATGGATTTTTGAAAATGATTGTTCATGTAGTGTGGAATATAGCTCTAAGGGAATGAAAACATCCTGCAAAGATTTATATCTGAAAGTGCACCGTATATAAAGTTATTGTCTTTCAAAAGTGAGAGTCGACTCTGAGTCTATGAAATGAATTGTTTTTGAAACGAGTCATTAGCTGTTTCGTACAGTGATGGCCGGTTCGTGAACGAATCGTTCTTTTGAACCGGTTCTTTTTAGTGAACCGGTCGAACCAGTACACTAAATCGGACTGAATCGTCCGAAACAGTTCGCGTCTTGCGTCAGCGCTAAACCACAAGTTACTAAAGTTACTCACTTTCAGACATGCCTGACAGTCCCTCCGAATCGAAATAAACCAATATCCAGAAGTACATTTTATTCCAGTAACTCAAAAAGTTCGCTGAACGGAGACATATGTTGTGCTGAGAGAAGTGATGAGCACGAGCAGCTGATACTGCGCATGCGTGTGCTACCGAACATACAGATACAGCAGTTCTCGGATAACTAGTACAGAACCGAGAACTGTTTCTTTCGGACACGTTCGACATATTGAGAACTGATGAGTTGATGAGCTGTGCATGCGTGCATTTTTTTCTGAGGGACGAAATGTACGTTTCCATGTCTTTAGTTGAACATCAGTAAGTGTAACAAAATAAAACATTTTGGAAACATGTTTATCACATAATTACTGTATTATCAATGTATTATTTTAACGATTGGAAACAATGATTGGATTCTAAAACTGTCAAACTAAACATTTATTATTATACTAATATAATATTTTCAGGAACAGCTCATTTAATTTCTAGTAACAATATAAATCTTTGATGTAAACTCTTGCCAAGGTTTTAATGGTGCACTGCTTAGTAAATGTTTATAATGTGTTAACATAACGAAGTTATGTAAACACATTATAAACATGATGTATATATACTGTTACGTATAGGCTATAGGCTACAGAAGGCTATTGGAGACAGACATGCATCGATTTTTTAGTTTTGACTGTATATTCAGGTTTCAGCTCAGCACACACGCCTATGCTATGGTTCTCGAGTCGAGAACTGGTTGTTGCAGTTCTTGAATCACTAGTACAGAACTGAGAACTGTTTCTTTCGGACACGTTCGATACGGAGAACCGATGAGCTGGAGATACTGCGCATGCGTGATAGCGCCGTCTATGAACAGAACTTTCTTTCGGCTGATCCTGTGCTGATATACGAGCACGCAGTAGTACGGGTGAACCCAGGACTTAAATGAGAGGGCGAATCGGCGAAATGTAAGTTTATTTAATAACAAATAAAATGATGAAGACCATTTATGCATTTTATATATTTAAAACATGTAAAACATCCGCGTTAGCACATCGCCTTGGCTGCAGCAGGTTCGTTTTCAAAATGTAAATGTAAGAAACTTATCCAAGATGATCATGACGATGTGTACTAGGCTATTATTTAACTGAAGTTATGATTAAAAATGCCTGTAATTTGAAGTAGTTTTATCCGCCAGGATTATAGAATTGACGTCATTACGTGATGACGTAAAAGAACTGGTGAACCGGTTTTTTGAACCGGTTCATTAAAACGAACTGTCCGAAAGAACCGGTTCGCGGAAAAGAACCGGACTTCCCATCACTAGTTTCGTAGTGACGTAGATACGAAACATAAGCATATTGGCCACGCCCAGTTACTGTGCGCGCAGACGGAAGTGTAAACTTGAAGTCTAGAACACAAATACATCAGCTGAATAGCATCATGTCGAGAAGACGCTGTGTTCTACAATGCAAAGATAGTTCAGCCACTTTGTTTTCATTCACCAGGGACGAGCATGTGAAGAATCGGTGGTTAGAGTTCATATTTGCAACGATACCACAACAGTATAGCCCGATTGTGTTCTCATCATTTTAATTACGAATCGTTCAAAAACATAAATGAATTCAAATGTGGATTCGCAAGCGGTTGTTCCTGAAGGAGGGCTCAGTAACTTACTTACCCAGTGTATAGGGATCAGCTTCCTCCTCCGAATCACAACCTGTAAGTATTATTAATAGTTGTTGCTTTTATGGTTTTTATATCGTCAGGGCGCAAGGACTTTTAAAAAAAGAAAAACCACAAATACTTGTTATATTGCACCCCATAAACACAATCATGCAAAGAAAAAAAGCCAAGTAAACCAACCCTTTAATAAATGAATGTCACTGCAGCTTAGTTTCATCACAAACAATGGTCAAACATCGAATCTGTAGTCTTTAATCTTTACTCAGTTTGTCCAGATCAAGAATGTGATGTTTTAATGTGCAGAGAATGTTATCTGGAGCCGCCGGCGCCCTTTGTATGGAAACGGGTTAATCTGAGCTCTCAGTAAAACTGGGCCTATGAGACCTTTTTTTCCCTTCAGGATAAAATACACCAATGAATCGTTAACCATGACCATGACCATTTAAAGGGGTCATGAACTGGCTTTTTAAATTTTATTATATTGTTGTCTGAGGTCAATTTATGACGTTCGCTTGGTTTTTGCATTTTGTGAGCCTTCCTGAAAAACGGTCGGTTTTTATGGGCGTGTCGCACTGAAGACTTGGAAATAAACGCCACTGCTGTGAGTGGAGAACAGTTTTGCATATTATAATGAGTTTAACTCACCCGTCGGTGCACGTGGGGAAAACGTCCAATGTTGTAAAATGGCAACCGGATTCGCCCATGCATGTTCGACCAAGAGTGTGTTGCACAATTCCTGTCAGATCCCAACATGACATCATGACTTTTGCGTAAACATATACGCCACTTTCGAGTCAGGTGGCGTGTTATCTCTACGCATTTTGAGCTATCCGCGTGTATGTGTATATGTCTACGCCATTAACGTCCGCGTCATTCCGCGTGTCTGTACACGCAGTCAAATCTCCAGTCATAAATGCCATTAACCCCAGTGATGGTTAGGTTTAGGGACGGGGTTGAGGTAAGTCATATATTTATATAACGTTAAGTCAACGGCGTTCATAAACACGCTGAAAGGCTATTATGCATCTTGATAGCACGCCAAAAATTGAAATACGAATTGGCGTGTCATACACACGCTACTTCATGAGATCAGTCTGAACGTTAAATGAAATATTTCGTTAACACAGACCAGGGGTGCAAACCAAACGAGGCTTAAGACTACGGGTGAAGAGTAAAAAAAAAAGTTTTACAAAAGTCACACTAACTATTTTCACCAAAAGAGGACAGGTTTGCACCACGTGATTTGAAGTTGGTCAAGATTACTCTATCTAGCTAATCTATCTAACTGTATCTAACAGTCGAAATCTTAATTAAACAGGAAAACAAACTAACATGATTAAAAACTTACCCTCCATTGTGCAAAAAGATGTACACAGGCCGGTAACACCATTCTGCAGATCCAATATAGACGGCACAGCACGTTCTTTACTCTTAATCGTCGGCAAATCCAGTCTTGTTTACAAAACATTCCTCAGTGAAATGAAGCGAACAGACGACGATGTTTTACCCTCATCAGCTGGAACGTCATTAAAAATAAAGTTTATCCATGCAGTCCTACTGGAATCCAGAGGAAGCTTATGCAGCGACTGTCTTCTTCCACAACCAGGCGCTGCACAATATTCTGTATTGCTCGTTAGATCGATCCGGTTTCATCACGAGGTAGGCATCTATGTTATTTAGCTATGCGTGTAATGCGCGAATCGGTGGGCGGGGCTAAACCGGCCATGTTGAAGTAGGTGTTGATCTTCTTCTGCGGGGTGGTGTTTTAACCCCTTCGACGTCATAGTTTCCCACTTTAAAAAACGAGTCGTTTTCAGAGGCTGTGTCAATAAAAGCTTTTATTGGAATAACAAGGACATTTTCAGTTCTGAAACTTACAGGATATTCTTATAATATGATGACCTCTTAGATGTCAAAAGCTCAAGGAAAATTTGATTTCTCAGTTCATCACCCCTTTAAAGAAAGTAAATGGGGTTTGATTTGATTGTATGTCAACTTGCATATTTGAAATGTTAGATGGCACAATCGGTCAATCGGTGATAGTGAACACTGTTCAATAAAGATTGTTGCAATTCGACCGAACAAAAATAGGGATTGACTACAAACATGGAAACTTGTTATTTTGTATTATATTTATTACTCTGTCATTCTGGTCAAACTCTGAATGAAACATTTGGAGTCAAATGATTAGGATGGGGTGATGGTCAGGGAACCGAGGGAGGAACGTTTGGCTCATGGGTTCATGATCTGTCGAGGTCGACCGTAGCCTGTCATGCCAGCCTGGGACGCGCCTTTATTGGACCCCATCTGCAGACCGATGACATTTTTCCCCTCTTTAATCTGGTTGTCAGAGAAATCTCTCCGGTTCTCCTGCGCTTTCCTGGAAACAGGCAAAAAGCCGATATTTAAATAATCAACATCGATCAATTAAACGAAACCAGAGGTATAACCCTAGGCGAAACAATCCGCGTAATCATCTAACTCACTTGAAGAACCAGTTGGGATCTCCATTGAAGGCGCCGTCATCTTTTGTCACCGCGATGCTGCCCAGAGCCATTAGTGTCCTCTGCACTGCGGCCAAGTCCTTTCCTGGAGGATTCATACATGCAAGCTGAAACAACATGATGCAAATACACTGTTCCGGACTGGAGAAGTCCACAGTGATTGTTCTAATCGAACTGATTACATGTTGAACGCTTTCGACAGTAGTAGTGATCGACCGATGTATCGGTTTACCGATATTAAGCATTTTCCCATAATCAAGTATCGGTTTTGTAATATCGGATTCGCCGATAGACGGCGCCATCTTGTGGCCGTTTTGAGAATTCCACGTTTCCGCCATTGCAGCACGCGTCTGAAAAGATTAGTCAACAACAACTCTGTGCACGGGTAAAGTAAATGTTCTACTTGCTTTGCTTTAATTATTCAACTTTATTTAACATAATAGACATGCAGAAATGAGATTTGAGACATAAATGCTAAATTTATTAGGGAGTGATTGTTATAAATAAAATGGTTTGTTAAGTTCATTTGTGTTGTGTCAGAAGTATAAGAAGTATAACAGTAAATACAAATCGGTTCTGCATATCGGTTATTGGGCACACAAACATGCAAATAATCGGTATCGGTAATAAAAAACCAATATCGGTCGATCACTAATTTTTACATTCAATTTCATATTTTATTTTGAAATTGATTGTGTATTATTGCACACACTAATCTCAGTCAAATAATATGACTGCATTGAAAGGTACAATATGCAGGATATTTAGCAACCAGGGGTCGCTAACCTCTTACAATAACACAGGTGTATATTACAGTAATGACGTATATTTCACATTAAGCTGAATTATGGATCTTGTCGTCAAGCTGATGGATCTTTAATGGATGAGTGAATACAGTGATGTTTTAACATGACTGTGGTGTGAAGCATTGCACGATTGCTAGATGTATACCAGCGCCACACACAATGCGAGTCCCGCGGATATAAAAGAATAAGGACATTTCATTCTACCGAACTACACACAAGTGCTGGATTAATACTCACACAGGTCAGATTATCAGATGAATGAAGCTTGAGGTAACACAGTGCTGTTCACTTGATCTAACAGTTACACTATCACACTAAATGCCATTTGTGTGTGTTGGATGTTGTTTGGTAGGGTGTGTGTTGGCTGTGTGAGACTAGCAGTGATCTAGATCAACATTAGAATAACATACAGAACATATTCTAACATTTCATCATGTCAAACTAAATAACGTTAGTTTTATGTACATTTGCTCACCAGTCTAATAAAGTACATGCAACACTCGCGTCTCTGAGTCGAGGTTAGTTGCGGAAGTGGAGCTCTCGGCATCTCCAAAGATGTTCGTTTTAGTCCTCTTTTTGTCTCAAAGTCTGCTTGCCGTGGTCCATAATGTTTGAACAAAACAACAACACCACAAAGCATAACGGCAATAACCCGGTTGTCCACGTCTGTCGCCATGGTGACTATGGCAGTACGAGGTCAAACCTGACGGAAACCTAGGCTAACGTGGATATAGGGCTGGCGACTCCTCACCCCTGCTCACACGCCCCGTTTCCTTGGTTAAAATCACAGTTTTCTCACGATTTACAAATAGTTGGAAACATATTGTAAGTAATCAACTAAACAAAATATATAACATTGGCCTAGTGGTTTTTGGGTATTTTACTGCAAAAATCCTGCATATTGTACCTTTAATATCCTATTAATTAATCAGACATGCTTACTGCATGGTATGTGATACATTAATAATCATTCAACCATATTATTTAATCTTGATATGGGAACTGAATGTCTATGAAGAATATTTATTTGCTGGAGACTGTTGGCATACTCACCCTCCCACAGATCTACCGTCTGAAACATGTCGGTTTTGACGACGCCGTATCGCTCCGCAGCGTTAAGGAACTGTGACACCTGCTCCATCTGTTTGAAAGCCATACTGGAGCTCTGGATCTTCTTTACGGGCTTTTCCTTACACAGACTATTGATGAGCTCACACAAAACCTGAGAACGGGCAAAAGAAGCAAGATTACACTCTACATAAAACTCTAAGTTTTCCATAAATGTGATCATAATTATAAATGACATTACACTACGACCTCTCCGAGTCGAATCGTCGAATCCTCGACTCGACTATTAGAAGTCAGCCCTATGATATTGATAGCATCTCCCTTATGCCTGCAAATAGGCTTTATGTCGAGCGTCACGTGACCAAACCGGAAAAGGGGTCACATCGCATCCGCTTGTCAGAGAAAGTGTTAACGGCCGTTATCTATGTGTTATCTATGGATTTTTCAGGTAATCAGCTAACCTAACTAGTTCAATTTGTTATTGGCGTTTTATTCCATTTAAATATCTAAACGTTACTGTGAAGAAGAAAAATATAAAACGTTTAAATATCAATCTGCACATGTGAGGGACATTGGTTTTCGTTATTAGAAATTAGATTTTATTTTCAATTTTGGCTAAGAAATCAAGTACACTGCTGAACAAAACCAATAATTTGTATTCACCAATATTTTCCCATATTTTCCTGATGACAAGTTTATGATTGTTTTATGTACTACAAACACTTTGCATTCAGTCATCATATAGTTATGGTTTAATGTCAAACTATTTTTTATCGCAGAAAATAGGCTATTTAGCACTGCATTATTCATATCTTTTATTAATTTGAAAATCCTTGAGATGGCTTGAAAACACACCTAAACCATATACTGTATTGTTGCAATCGTGTGTTTATAGTCTTCACGCTTTATCAGTGAAAATGTGTTTCCAGTTTATTCCACTACAGCTGAATCCATTTGTCCATATAAGGGGTTTCCTGACATGAACGATTTTAATATAGATTTATTCACATTGGTCCAGGCCTTGACCGAAAAATATGATGGAGACGAATAGACTTTTTTTTTAAAAGCCCTTTCTTAAAAATGTGTACAAACTTTTGCTTTCACGATTGCCACAATGACCTGAGAATGGCAGGCACGGCTTACTTACACATCCATCTTTGAGCCAGGTCTGGAAGCCCAGTTTCCCGGCCTCTGGCTTTCCCACCGCAGGCCCACACTGGGCCATGATCCACTCCACCAAACGCGCCTCCAGTTCAGTGTCATACTTCTGCTCAATCTTATCCTGCACTTGGCGGCTCATCCCATAAGATGGACCCTTGTTTGCCATAGTTGAAGCTCCCTGCTTAGATGAGAAGAGGAGACTGTCAATAGTGTGGGACCTGACGTATGTTCTAGAGTAACTACCAAATCAAGCAGCATTGTGCTATTCCATGTCACTTTTATTATAATTTTGTATTGATTTTTGCATCATGTTCGATAGTTTGTTTATTCAATAGCTTCGTAGTTTGTTTTATGGACAAAAAAATATAAAACAGGAACAAGTTTGTAAAGTTTGTGTCATTTACCTTCCCTAGAAAATCCTCTTCTCCTGAATTAAACATTTATTACATTTCAATTTTAAAATGAATTCCAGCTAAAACATCAGGAGCATAAAGTGGAAAAAGACAATGATGCAGTCAAAAGCAGCCACAAAGCCATAAAACGAACTTTCAAATCATGCGTAGCCTGTAGATGTTGTGCAGCGTACACAGTCCAACACGTTTCCATCGACAAACAGTTCAGCTCAATTTTTATGTCGTGTCGAATGGATTTCTTGAGCTAAACTGTTATATAACAAGCATCCTTAAAGACACAGGTTCACATGTTCACGTAGTCCTTGAGTGAATGGGGCTCTTGGAAGAGTCAGATAAACAGCCGTAATGTTTATGACAGGATTAGATGAACATGTTCCTCCAGAGCGTTTGTTTAGAAACACCATCAATTACATTCGGACATTTCTCAGCAAAGCACACACACACACACACAGAGCAGCAGTCACCTGTGCTGCCATTCTGCGGTTTAGGACACCACCTCTGAAGTTCCAACCTTAAATAATGAGTTTCAAGACATTCACCCTATGAGCATTACAGTAAAAATGTGCACTTTCTTAATGGTTTTTATGACTCACTATAAGTAACTTTGCAACTATTTGTCAACTAACTTTATTTGCATTAGAAGCCAATATCAGCTAACACTTTATTGTGATGCTCCTTCAACATACATTATACTGACTTTAAGAAACGTACCTAACAGATACTCTAACGAGAGTTAGTTGACATGTAGTTGCAAAGTTATAGTTAGTAGAATGTCTAAAGTGGGACATTGAAATAAAGAGTAACCAAATGACTTTCTAGATAACAATTAAATAAAAAATGGGTCAGAAAAGTGTAGTTCTATCACTTACTTCAATATCTTCTAAAGCAATGACATTAACACTTTTTAAAGTGTCCATTTACGTTTGGGATTGCATTGCACTGTAATACTTATAATGAAGGTAAGCTTAATTGTATGCCTTCTTTTCTCCCCCAGTCTGAGTGGCCTAGTAATGGTCTGGATAAAAGATCATAGGGCATGTATATCAACAGACTGATGTGGTTGATAATCGTTACAAACTTTACAATTCAGGTAAATTCACACTTTATAGGGTCATATCAAAGAAGCTCATGAGTCCAAATAATACTGAAACACTGGAAGTTATAAGCTAGTTTATCAGGTTTTTATCCTTTTTAACTGTAGTACGTAGATTGCACATGAGATGTATTGGTTTACTTTAAGTCGTTCACAAGGCACAATGATCAGCAAAATAACTGACTGAAAGGTCTTTGATAGCATAAGGAAAACATACTTACTCTAGTCAATATGAAGAAGACCCTGTCCTTCGTGCCGTCACCAGTCAACCTGGAGCAATGGATTTAGTGTGAGAGTCGTTCCTGTTGCTGTTTCAGGAGTAAATGTCGTTACCATTAGAGAAATAAAAAAACAAGGCATTCAGCGAGGGGCAGAGAAAAGGAAATTGACACCTTAAAAGGACATAGTGTTTTTCTCAAGCCCACCCTCCTCTCCACACAGCACGTACGGTTTATAGTTCGTCCCTTTGTTAAAGCAAAGCCTTATTTGGGAAGAGGCCTGGGTGAGGACAGGATCCCAGCCAAGAGTCTTTAGTTTGGTCAGACCAGAATTCTCCAAATACCACATCACTGCATCAGCAGAGAGAGACAGAAAGGCTGTGCCAATGTCTGCTGGACGGTAGGGGAAGTTTAGACAGGGACATAAATGGAGTAGATTGACAGATGTGCTGTGTCGTTTTTACACATCAGAGAAATCTGTCCGCAGAGTTTGGTGTATTTGTCCTGGGATGTAGATGTAGAAGCACTGGATAAGAGCAGTGGGAGTGCTTCGGCTGAGATTGAGCAAAGTGATTTACTGACACTTCGGAAGCAGCCATCAACAAGGCCTTCTATGTACAAAACACTCCTAGTGTGCATGCAATATTACATCATCTAATGAGTATGTTATTGCTAATGTTGCAAACATGCTATACTGCTATTGTTTTACTGATCATTCAATGTAATGTAAACAAAAACAAAAATCTTTTCATGTCAATTTTGCCCCAAACGTTTCAACTTTACTTCTGGGTATTTTTTTGATTTGTAATGATAGAATGATAAAACTGGTATCATCTGAATAATCAGACTCTCTTTATCCCCATTTACTTCTACTGGACCCACACACACTTGCATGAAATGGGACGATGTATTAGCTGATGTGACGTTTTGTTGGGACTTTCCGTAAACATAATGAAACAGTTTTCTGCATTTTTACAATTTCAAAAAAACACCACAGAGTGATTTATAAGGTTTTTTGCTCAAGGGGACCAGAAATGTCCCCGGTAGACAAACCTTGCATTATCCCGGTCCACAATCCAGCATATGGAAGAAGATACTTGCTCAGGCGATTGATAAGGCCTCAGCAGAAGCACATATCGCTCTCCAAACTTCTCCAGTGGAGCATTGGATATAGTGTTGCAAATCTCTTGATTCCTTTAATGTCCTAAATGTAATTCAGCAATGCGTAATTATTCGAGGTGTGTTTGTAAATTCAGTAGAAGTCAATAGAAGCCTTAATAAACATAAGAAAAAATGACTGACAAAACTTTAGGAAGTTTCTGCTTTTACCTTTTTGAAAATGTAATGAAATGTGCTTCACACCACACCCAGACAGCAAACTGACATTGAATCAACGTGGAAACGACGTCTCTCATGACATTGAAACAGCGTTGATTTTGCTCATCGAATTAACGTTGAACCAACGTCAGACGCGGCATTCTTCAAAGCTAAATGAAAATCGAAAATTGGTTTGCTTTCATAACGTTGAAACAACGTTGATTTCAGGTTGATTTTCCGTTAGTTTTGAAAGAATGACGCGTCTGACGTTGGTTCAACGTTAATTCGATGAGCAAAACAATGTTAGATCAACGTTGTTTCAATGTCATGTTTCCATGTTGATTCATTGTCAGTTTCCTATCTGGGCAGTCATTTTAAAAACATCAATGCATTCACTCAACCATAAAAGATCCATCAGCTTGACGACAAGATCCATAATTCAGCTTAATGTGGAATATACGTCATCAATATACCTTTGTTATTGTAAGAGGTTAGCGACCCCTGGTGGTGAACAATCCTGCATATTGTACCTTTAAGTGTTCTTGTGAGCATTACAACACAGCACACATAGACCACACAATGCAAATAAAATAACCACACAAGACCAAACAACTTAATAAACAGTTATTTAAAAATATTGCGAAAAACTGTTACATGTGTTTAAGGCAGCATGTTGCTGTTAAATTTATATTTCTTATACATTTCTGTCTTGTATTCAATGATGCTGTGTTGTGGTGTTCAAGTGGAAGGTAATTAATTGTGTTTTTTGTGTGCAAATGTAGTAAGTTTTTTCAGACAAAACACACTACAGTTACTTTCTGTACTGACAAAACAGTTTGTTGTCCCGATGTTGTCCTACTATTGTTGTATTTACATGTAATGCAATAGTTCCATAAATGTCTTCTGTAAAATAGTACTTTTAAACATGTATTGCTGTAATATATACTTTAAGCACTTTGAAATTTAGCTAGGGTTGGGAACCGAGAACCGGTTCTTTTCCAGAACCGGTTGTGTTTTTGAAAAAATACTGGAACCGTGCAAAATTCCTAAGTTTCGGTTCCGAAAACGGTTCTGATGCCGATGCGATATCATCATGTGGGCGAAGTGCTGGGAGTAGATTATCCTTTAGCGTTTTACCTCAAGACGCAGAGTGAGAGAGAGAGTAGAGCTGCATGATTATCTTTAAAAGATATCGATTCAATCACCTAACTATTACGGCGTCTTATTCCTAAATGACAAAAAACTTCACCACTGAAGTTGCGATTTGCTCTCACACCCGCTGGATTTGTCACACACAGACACACGCGCGCACCGACCGCCGAGTCACTCTCTAGCCTACATTCAAATCAGTTTGCGCTGAGAGAGAGAGAGCAGTATCACACAGTATAATCACACAGTATCAATATTTATGTGTTTCACATATTCAAATGATTACTGTTACAGAATAAGTGAGATTATAGTTTGAGTAAACATTGCCTGTAGTGGTCAAAACTGATGCAGTCCGTATCTTTTTTTGTGTTCAGAATTTACAAAATATATACAATGAGCGAGTGCATCATATTGTTTTTTTTTTTTTTCAAACCGTGTTTTTGTCTTATCTTGAATCACTACGTAAAGCCTGTAATAAGCGTTAATACTCTGACTTCTTGTTTAGACTGGCCGGAGACTGCGGAGTAGCCCAACCCAGATAGCAAACTGACATTGAATCAACGTGGAAATATGACATCGAAACAACGTTGATCTGACATTGTTTTGCTCATCGAATTAACGTCGAACCAACGTCAGACGCGTCATTCTTTCAAAACTAACGGAAAATCAACTTGAAATCAACGCGTTGTTTCAACGTTATGAAAGCAAACCAATTTTCGATTTTCATTTAGCTTTGAAGAATGCCGCGTCTGACGTTGGTTCAACGTTAATTCGATGAGCAAAATCAACGTTGTTTCAATGTCACGAGAGACGTCGTTTCCACGTTGATTCAATGTCAGTTTGCTGTCTGGGAATGCCTGCGTGACTCGTCATCGACATAAACAGAGAGAAGTAGCTCCGGCAACTATGTTCTTCCGCAAGACGCATGCAGTTCTGTTTATTAACTGCTAGAGCGCCGATTTATCCAGTAATGAAATAAGTAGTCTTTATGAATCAATCATTCAAACCGTTTTAAAAAATACAACACACATTGCAACACAAGCTCCAACAATTATAACACACACAAACTAAAAACAAAACATACAGTCATCAATAAAAAGTATACAAAAGTACTTAAATAATATTAAAAACGCGGCGCTCCCATTGAAAACATACGCCAGGTGCGTGGAAAAACTCTTTGGACACACGGCCTAAGTGTTTTTTTTAAATCTGCTTGTATTTTTTATTATTTTGTTTATTGTAATTTTTGTATTTTTGTCATTTGTCTAGGGACTATGGATGTAAATTAGCCCTGTGGCTATAATCCGGCATGTTTACGTCTGTTTTGTTGTCTCAATTCAGATGTTCATTAATGTGCATTGTCCCTATCAAATAAATAAATAAAACACATATAATGCCTTGTAAACATATAACATGGCTGCATTTTTCTATGATAAATTTAATACAATTTGAGATGTCGGAAAGGCAATATAACAACTTTCATTATTGCCAATCATCAGCAAGAGGTATTTTTTTATTTGTGTGTGTGTGTGTGTGTGTGTGTGTGTGTGTGCGTGTAAATTATAATTGTTTGTAGTCAGTAATCATGTTTTGAAAGACAGACAATGAAACAAACAAAAAAAAAATGCTCACCTTGTAAAATACAATTTTCAGGCTATAGGGACTGTTTTGGGGTTTTGAAATACACTTGTCCCCAGAAGAAGATTTTGGCATCAAAATTAATGACATTCTTTTATACGACTTCCACTGTCTCCACAATTTCACCATCAACTATTCAATTTCAATTTTTGTACAAAAAAATCTGTAAAGCAAATGGGGCTTATAAATCTAATAAAATATGAAGTCACCCTTGCTAGTTTTGCATAATCAGCATAATTCATAATAATAATTTTAAAAAATCCAAACATTTAGACAAAATAACCATTCATTTTAAATAATTATAATGGCGATCATCTGTAGACAGTACTTTAACACAGTGTTTCTTGTTTACAAGATATACATGTAACAGTAATCTAAGTAACTTGATTTTGAATTATTGCTGTAATTCAGTTTTCTTCGCAAATATGTTACAGTACAAACATTTTTTTTGTACAAGTTAATGTACTGAACCACTTTCACTGACGTTAAGCTTCCAGTCGTGAAATGATTCATCGTACTCTGGCTCCCTCTGGTGGACAATAGCAATCACCTGTCCAACAGTGTTTTCCGGATTGTTCGGATAATCCTTGAAGACTGGTGACTCCGGTAAGAGAGTAAGGGCTCGGAGAGTTACATTCAAATCTTTATTTTGAATTGTATTTTTTGTTTGTGACACTAGAGGGCGTATATATATTTTGAGTATATATATATAAGGTGATGATGAGTTTATTCCAATAAGGTGATGATGACTCCCCTGTTTATTGTCTTTACAATACAACTAACACCCATGATTGTAAACTATGCTTTCACTGTCTAGCAATTGCTGGGTTAGGGTTAGGGTTGGTTACTCCAGCTCTGAACGAACCCTCTGCTCCTCACCACGGTGTGTTTCGGTGCTGCGGTAATCACTCACCCAAGTAACAGTGCTTCACCTTCTGAGAATATAGTTCCCAATATTTATACGGTTAAAAGATGGCTGTGTCTCATATGACCTTATTATTTGTACACTCTGTGACTATACGAACAAACTGATAGGTTCACAGGTTTGCATGACATAAGCCAATCATATCGAGCCAACACTTAGTGTGAGCGAACCTTTGGATTATGCTACGGTGGGCATCTGGGGGGTATTCATTTGGCGAGACATAAATAAGACATCAAGTAAATGTATGGGGTAAGGGATATACCTGGAAGTGCCACAGAAAGCTATTAAAGTAACCTTTATTCATAAAGCCATATACTCTGTTGCAATGGTAGGGTACATGCTGATTTTGTAATTTGTTTGAAAATTCCACACAAAGAATTACAGATTAACATCTTTTCAAAAGTGTTTTAATGGAAGGTATTACAATGAAAATCGTTATTTATGTGCTTACAGGTCTCATTACTCAGAGAATGGATAGATCAGGTATCCACTGAAAGTGTTATAGCCCTGGGTGTCTCCACAAAGCTGTCTGCCTGAAAGCAACTCAACATAGACTTGACAGCCATGTCTAAGCTGAAGAAGAACAGTCTGAGTACTACTATCCTCTGAATCCTCACGGTTATCCTCCCAGGATGAGGCAATCAGCTGCCCGTTCTTCATCAACTGCAGCTTCTGGTAGAGCCGCTCGCCTGCAGCGGCAGCTTTGGAGTAAGCCGTGAAGGAGAAGGAGTAGAGGCCGGCGTGGGGGGCCGTGAATGTACCTGTGAAGAACCAGGTTCAGCTTGAATACTTTGTATTGTTGGCTAACTCAGATTTATTTTGAGAAGCTGTTTCTATAAGGATGAATTGAACAAAATGCACTGCATATGGTCATAACATATGAGTTAAGTTTGACCAAATACTAAGCATAATTTAAATGAGATGTTGGGTTAATCATTTGCACATGTCAATGAAATCTACTAATTTGAATTCTAGCATTTGTTTTTGGCCCAGTGAATCTAAGGCGATGTTTACATTAATCCGGATACGTTTGAAATCAGCGTTTTGTTTAAAACTAGCTTTTTTGTTGTTCACTAGCTTTTTCCAACATTTCAGTGTGGATAAGAAACTTTTGGAAAAAGCTAAATTCACCTTACTGCGCATGGGTAAAACCTCACAAAAGCTCAATGAGATGATACTGATGGAAAGATAAAGAATAAAGTTATCACGCAAATCTAATGACAGGATAATTTTATTTAGCAAAATATCTTAGCATTCACTGAGGTAACACTTTGGTCTAAAACGCGAAACCTGCTTTACCACAGGACAGCCAATGTATGTCATCTTCGCAGGACAGTGATATGAAGAGTGTGCAAAGTAATATATTTTAGCAACAATGTGAAAGTGAATAGCACATAACAAACACATTACCGATATAAACATGAATTGGTACAATATGCGTCACATGACGAAACTTACGTCATCATTTAAAAAAAAAAATTTGACAGTCCACACTAAAACGCGAAAAAGGCGTTGTGGCGAGCAGGATGATGCCAACGAATTTGGGAATGATGCATCCAATTTTCAGCATCAATTTTGCATCTTGCATCAAAATTCTGTCTATTCATTAAATGCATTTAGTGTATACTGTACCTAAAATAAAAAGAGTTTTGGCTCTTAACTTCTTTGTATTAATTGACCATTTGTAAACTGCGGCAGTCCTGTGGACGAAGATGCACAGCAAAATCCCCAGTGTACATATGTACACTCTTGGTCCAACTCCAGGGTGTTAAAAATGAACACTGAAGCAGTGTTGAAGTTAATGAGATAATTAAGTGATTAATTAAGTGATGATTGGCCAGTAGTGGTGACACCTGATGTTAATAAGAAGAATCATTGTAGGAAATAGAAACAACAAGAACAGAAAAAAAGAGAAACACAAGAACTACTGACTTTGAGCCATTACACATTATTGTACTTATTATCAATGTATTTTGTGATACATCTACAGACATTCTTATTTGTATTGAACAGAAGTTTAGATGATGATGGCTGTGTTTCCCGTAAGCCAAATTTGATCGTGCAGACCTTTGGTTGCAATTGTTCTACGATCAGGTTAGGCTTAAAATGCTTTTGGGAAACACAGCCCAGGTCATGATGGTTATGTTTAAATGATGAAATTAAATATTGTAGTGTCTTGATTCACTCAACCAGCATTATAAACTGAGTATACAAAGGTTCTACTCATTTTCATTACAGTAGCTAATTTCAACAGTGCTTTACTATTCTGAAGGTTTTAAAATCCCACACAGATATCAAGAATCTACATATGAATCTCCAGAATGGTGACAATCACACAATAGATTCATGTTGCAGTGCATGATGGGAGCCACCAATCAAAATGCATCCATGGCTCCCACCATGCATTGCAGTTTGAATAAATTATGCAACTGAATTGTCCTGTAATTTTCATTGTTTTTCCTGTTTGTTTTTATTTTGCTATTGTTTTGTTGTTACTGTAATAGCTTCTTTTGTGATGTTCAGGGTTGATCTGTGTGTCACTAGTTTGTTTATTTTCACCATTGTTGTGATTCATATGCTGATTCTTGATGTTTGTGTGTCTAAACACAAAAGCTCAAGTGAATTTTCAAACTTGTTCACATTGCTGTTGGATCTCAAACTGTAGAAACTCAGGGCTACAATCACCAATGCTAAAACACCACATCACTCATATTGTCAAAGATTTAGACTCTGAATGACATCAGTCAATCAGGTCACAACATGTTGATAACATCATCATCACAACATATTGTTAACAGGTTTTCTCAAGCAATAACAAATGTGCTTTATAAACACAATTTTGAAGCAGCAACTAAAAAGAAATAAAAAGTGTCAAGAGCCCAATTACAGCAAACACTGACCACCATAATGGTGGCTTGAAATGAACAATACCATAAAACATTGCCACCGAAACTTCTGTTGAATCTCAATAACTTTTGTAGATGTATGACAGAAATAAAGTCACATTGGTAATATTAAGTACAATAATGTGTAATGGCTCGAAGTCAATAGTTCTTGAGTTTCTCTTTCCTTCATTGATTCTTCTTATTAACATTAGGTGTCACCACTAATGAGCAATCATCACTTAATTAATCACTTAATTATCTCATTAACTTCAACACTGCTTCAGTGTTCATTTTTAACACCCTGGAGTTGGACCTATATGTACACCGAGAGTGTATATATGTACACTGGGGATTTTGCTGTGTGCCTTGTTGATGCTCGAGGTCAGAGGAGAATGGGCCGACTGATTCAAGCTGATAGAAGAGTGACTTTGACTGAAATAACCACTCGTTACAACCGAGCAGTAGTGGTTTTAGGCACAGGCGGACCGGGCAGTCGCCCGGGGTGGCATTTTTTCATGTCACATGGGGGGCGGCACAAGCAGTTAAAAAAATCCTCTGTGCCGTGAAGGTTTTCTATTGTTATCATTTCAATTCAATTATTGGCAATGGCGCCCCTGCTTGCTGAGAAGGTGCCATGCATAGAAGCGATGTCAAGGGGGTCTCCTGATTGAAGGAGCTTTCAAATGTAAGCGCCATGTCCATGTCCATCCCTTTATGGCCACCATGTCCCCATCCTCTGATGGCTACTTCCAGCAGGATAATGCACCATGTCACAAAGCTCCAATCATTTCAAATTGGTTTCTTGAACATGACAATGAGTTGACTGTACTAAAATGGCCCCCAAAGTCACCAGATCTCAACCCAATAGAGCATCTTTGGGATGTGGTGGAACGGGAGCTTCGTGCCCTGGATGTGCATCCCACAAATCTCCATCAACTGCAAGATGCTCTCCTATCAATATGGGCCAACATTTCTAAAGAACGCTTTCAGCACCTTGTTGAATCAATGCCATGTTGAATTAAGGCAGTTCTGAAGGCGAAAGGGGGTCAAACACAGTATTAGTGTGGTGTTCCTAATAATCCTTTAGGTGAGTGTATATAAAAATCAAAATATAAATGAAAGTCAAAAGCACATTTTTAGTCATACCTGGAAATAAATCAAGGTCAAATATGTTATATGGGCCATTCTATAGAATTGGTTCAAAGTTAGAGTTGGAAACATCTTGAAAAGAAAATTCTCTTTTTCCATAAATGTCTTATGTTAAAGAGATTTATGGAATGTCTCCCTACTTGGTGGACACGGAGCAGGCTGTGGTTATGGAACAAGAAGTACAGACTGTTCAGCGAAAGGAGGCTACAGAAAGGGTTTAGGTTTCCTTTTTTAATGTGATTATCCTCCTGCTTTAAATTAAATTTTGTGTTAATAAAACTTTTTTACCATTTTCATATCCAAGTATCAGCCTACCTTTATTAGGGATGTGAATCTGAGTGACCTAAGAATAATAATTTATGTTGTCCATATTTCCCGGGGGGCAAATTCTCTTTACCTTTCCTTTACCAGCCTTCCGTCACATAATCAAGAACTATTCAGAACTGCCTTTGAGTCCTCCAATTGTTTTTTGATATTAGGATTATGACATAGCCCTAAAATGTAAAGTACTGTTGCACAGTGTTTTTTTTTTTGCCTGCTTACCCAATGCAGAATTGTACCCATTCCCCTGATTGAGTGAGACAGACTCGTAACTGATGGACATGTTGCTGGTGAAAGGCCCAAGACATCCACTCATTGGCAGCATTGCAGCAGTGAAGGCTATCTTAGATCCAGCTTGAAGATGGGACAGAAAGCAAAGGAAATTATGCAAACATTTGCACAATGTTTTATCTCAGATAAGTAAATGTGAGGTGACAATTGGGATGACTACCTGTGACTTCCTCTATTTGGTTGTTCAGGTGAGACAATCCTTCCCATAAGCCAACCAAACGTATGAAGGTGGCCTCCTCCATCTCAAACAGTGGCTTCGCAACACAACAACAACCCTGCTGTTTCCTGAATGCACATTCACAGTCCCATCCACCACAGGGCAGAGTCCCTGCCCAACTCACTGAATGGAGTGGAAAAGGAACAAAAGTTAGTAGAAGTGAATCAAAGCCCTGCAAAACCGGCAATTATATGAACCTGAAAATAATTAATGGTCAAATGAATCACCAGCAGTTTCACGCAGGAGGTCAAAGGCAGTGGAAGCCTCTGAACTTGAGCAGAGACAGAAAATCATCAAAATACATGGAGCAGCGAGTGTCTTCATCCTCAGATTCCCCAGAATCCAACTGTCCTTTAAAATAAAACTGTTTTATACATTTAAAATAAAACAATTTTATACATTTAAAAAAAAATAATTATACATTTTAAAAGAATAATTATATATATATATATATATATATATATATATATATATACATATTACATACACAGACACACACACACACACACACACATACACACTGTAACGAATGGCTGGAGGCAAGCTGGTAAGGACCCAAACGCAACCTTTAATATAACTTAATCAAAACTCAAAACAAAGGCATGGCAAGGCATGAAACTGGAACAGAAACAACGACAGCGCAGGCAACCCCTCGGACGGCCAGGGTGGAGGCGACCAGGGCGGAGCAGGCTGAGCAGTCGAACAAGGCGGAGCAGGATGAAAGGGGCGGCCAACGCGGTGAAGACACCTCGGGCGGCCAAGGCGGTGAAGACCCCACCCCCACCCCCCCCCCCTCACTGTCTGACGCCAGGGTAGATCAGCTGGCCTTCTCTACAGATGCAGCGATCTCATCGTCATAAATGGCGAAAGCGGCGGCGCACGACAGCCGTTGTCCGTCAGTGAGCGGCTCGAGTGAAGCTGGTGAAGCTCGCTGGTTTCACGGACTGGAGAAGGCTCGGGGACCGTATGGCGCTTTTACGGCGCGGCACTACAGCGGGCGCGAGTGCAGACTTGGAGAACTATGTCAGGCGAGTCCTTGGAGTCACCGTAGGCAATAGCTCGCAGTGAGGGCAGCCGCTGTCAGCGAGCGCGAGTGCTGCATGATGCTCTTATAGGCAGGAAACGCAGATGAGGCGGTCCCTGTCGCTGAGTGGGGCACGGCATGAGCCGCATGAGGATGGCATCTTTATAAAGACGCAGATGTTTTAGTAAGTGAGTCGCGGGGGCGAACACACAGTGAGCAGAGTGTTAAAGGACAAAGACGCCAGATAGCGTAGCAGGGACGGCGACTGAAGGCGCTGAGTTACAGGCCAGTGACTTCAGTAGAATGGCTCGTCCAGCAGAAGAATTTTCGACGGCGCGGCTTCTCACTCAGGATCCAGCGATGCGTGCACTTCGCTGAAGAGATGAAAAATCAGTGATATCAGCCCATCGAGCTATATTTGTAGGGCTAGGCCACGCCCGCTTCGCCCCCATTCAACCGTCACCAAAGGGCCGCTCTCGATGGGCTGCTGCAGTTGCGGCAGGACAGCCAATAGGCACGCTAAGCCGCCTTGCCTAAGTCTGCATGCTGCCGCAACACGTTTAACAATAATTCAAAATTAAGGATAATTTTTTGGTCTTCAATATTTCGAGGAAAAGAGGCTTCTCTTTAGTGTAAGATATTACGCACTCTCGTAAGATATTATAACCTCTCGTAAGAGAACCGAGGTTACGTTAGAAACCAAGTATGTTTTTGGTTGGCAGGAAAAATGGTCCAATCGTTCGGTTAGTAATGCATACCTCGTATTGAACGCTTTTATTCAGTTTTTGATTCAGCACTCTCTTGCTCCTTCCTCTCCACCAGATTGTTTAGTAATTTTTTTTATTGAAAAAGCGTATAATGTGCTTGTGGTTTTTCAGACTTGGTCTGAAGATTCGGTACATGAGTGAATGGTTTCACTGAGTGACCTAACTTTCTTACGCACAGTAGGTCACGTGACAAGAACCAACCGGAGCACAACCGCCCTAGCGCTTTGGAAAAAGGAGAATGCGGCGCGCCCAGCATTTTCTACGCATTTTTAGGCGCTATATGTGAATCCGGCCTTAGTGAATACGCAAATAAAAAAAACTGTAAGCTAAAAGGGGAAATGGAGAATTTTCCAATTAAGTTTTTCATTAATGCTTATGCTGAAAGTATCATTTATATTAAATTAAAAATACAATATTGAAGTATTATCACCAAAGCCGGGGGAAGAAATGTAGTGTAGAAATTAGTCAGCCAGTGTAGAAATTAAGGAACAGGGAGATGTCTTTTTGGCCAGAAGAATCAATGGAATCAAATAGACAGACGCTAAAATACGACATTGAAAAACTACAGTGCCAGCTGAGAATAAATATGACAACCAAAAGCAGGATAAATACCCAAACATAAACCAGACGTTGTGAATTATTGATATAAAACTACTACTAATGTGTCTAAAGGTAGTAACTAGTTACAAATATATATTACTTGATACTGCCTCAATACTATGTTTTTCAAAAGTTGCATGCAAAAAAATACATACAAATTAGAATTCTGCTTTTTAGAATTCTGTGCAAATTAGAATTCTGTGTTTTTAAATATAATTTATTTTAACACTTACTGCTATGAAGAAACAGATGAGGTGCAGAAGAACGGAGTCAGTCACAGACCAGAACTGTAAGTGGAGCGTTCTGTGCTGCTTTATGCAGTGGGTGGAGTTGCTCTGAGTTCCTCACCCTCTGAAGCATCTGATAAGACTGAAAAAGTAAAGAAAGAATATGGGACACCACAATGCCATTCATTTGTTCCACTTGAACATGAATACATGGAAAAGATATTTTGAAACTGATACCCACATTATATTTCTTACCAGGATATTTCTTACCAGGATAGCAGGTCTCTTTCAACTCCTCATGGACTACAGATAATATCATTCCAGCTGCAGAGTGATTGTTCACCAGTCATTTTAGCGACAAATGAAGAATGTGGCAAAATCTGAAGTCCACATCTAGAGGTGGGTGCAGGATTTGGTTTCCTGATTCTCAGAACAGGGTGTAGACTAGAGAAAGATGTGAATCTAATATCATTGTTTACAGTGTTGTCTCATATGTGCCTGTATTTTAATATTATCCCAAATCTTGAACACAAATTTACTATGACTGTAATTTAAGATTAAAGTGATATATTGGCAAATAATCACTTATTTTAAGCATGAAACGGCCATTGAAGTGTAAAATGAAACTCGTGTTTGTGTGTCTGCCACAAAGAAAAAATATCCTGAAAATAGAAAAGTTTCTAAAGTTTCTGCATGTTTCTAGCAGACTGCCAGGCACACAAACATGAAATGTCCCAGGCCTGGACCTCTCTCACCCTCCACTGTAGTCACTCGTCCCTTTATCCTTCCATCCTTCCGGAGATCCTCCATGGACTTGAGACAGGTGTGTCGCTTGGGTGTCTCTCATTAGGCTTCATTCCACCGGGATTGCACTGTTCCCACGGAACAATCTTGGATAAGTGTCCTACATTGTACTTTTACAAATAATGCAATCAATACAGACAATGATGTGCAAATGTAGATGTTTTGCATGTACAAAGCTTATACAGTAAAGGTGAAGAGTTGAGTTTTGTCAACAAAACAAAAAACAGATGGCATCCCAGATAGCAAACAGATCCGGAACGGATCTGCCGCGGAGGTAAGAACAAGGTCCGGAACGGAGTCCACTTGCACAGCGCAACGGATCTGGAACAGATAAGGATTGCGATCTGGATCCGATCTGGACCCGTTCATTTCGGTCTGAAAACCTTTCAGATCACTCATTCAAAACTAGTAATCTGGCCAAAACTACAAAAATATTTCAAATCTATTGGTGGACCAACATTATATAGACTGCCCTCTAAACAACATGATGTCCAAAAGATCTCTTTTCAACGTCTTTGTCACAAAAGTCGAATGCTGAAAAGACGTCCACTGAGGAGCCAAAATTAAAGTTTTTATGACGTGTTTTTTTGACGTGTTCTGCACGTCCGATATAGATGTTCATTGAACCTTCGTACAAGTTTAAAAACTAGGTCAAATGTGGCCATCGTGTTTAAAACTCATGTTTATATCAATGTAATTTCCTTACATTGTTTAGATGAGGTTTAGATGTTGTTTCATTTTAAGTCACCATTGTGGTGATCAGTGTTTGCTTTAGTTGGGCTCTTGGTCCTAATTCTTCTTACTTTAACTTTTCTTTGGTTTTTGTAACTGTGTATTTGTATAACACTATTATTGTTGCAAAGAAAGCCAAGAAAAAGTAAGATATGCTATCATCAGCTCTTTGTTGATGATGACAAAAACACAAAGTGAGCATTTAATGTTGTGTGTACACTTTTGTCCTAATATCTGCTGTTTATAATCACCTATCTTGTGGAACTGTGTTATTTGAACCAGTACCATTAAAATTAACACTTATTTGAAGGTGATTAAAAATTCGATTAAAAAATGTATCTAATTAATTAGAGGCTTTGTAATTAATTAATTGAAATTAATCGCATAAATATTTGACCTGAGTACACACTGATGGCCTAAGACATGAAACGAGCAGTTTGTGTGAGAAAACGAACAGTATTTATATAGTTTTTACCTCTCAACATGGCATCATGACTTTGCGTAAACATACATGCCACTTTCAAGTCAAGTGGCGTGTTATCTATACGCATTTTGAGCTATCCGCGTGTATGTCCACGCCAAAACGAACCGTCATCCTTTGCGTGTATGTCTACCATAGACTGTAAAAACCCATAGACTTTCTGAAGAACGGGTTTGAGGCTGTTTATGGGGGTATGGGCGGCGCCATACTGGAAAATCTTGGGAAATACAAATGTTCAGAAAGGATACAGAGGTGGTATGATGTGTTGTGTCAGATCATGGCCGAGGCGTCAAATTCCACTCAGCGCAGCCCGTTATCAGCTGTCAATCAAAGTTAACCGCCCTTATTTGTCATACGTTTTATATCTAAATACGATCTAAACTAACGAGTTAGAAAAAAATTCACCCCCCTCACAGTTGTCAGGCACGCGGAACATATTGAAGATTACAATAAAAGTTCATGGGACCAAACTGTAAAAACATGAATTTATGCTGTGAAAACGGACATTTTAACATGGGGTAAATGGACATTTGCTCCCTTTTGGGACCGGCCTCTAGCGGATTTTTGCGGACCCCTGCTCTTGTTTACTCTGTTAATAGAAGACATTTCATATCCTAATAACATATGCTATATGCTAAAGTATTCATTATATTCATTATATTATATTCATTTGCTAAAAACATCATAAAGTTTGCAAAGTGCTGCCGCTGAATTGGCTCGCGGAGGAATGTAAACAGCGGCCAGAAACACAGAAGTGAATACCCTCGGTAGATAGTAGGGACGGCATTTCAGAATTAAAAACTCCACGTCCGGTGAGCAATGTTTATAGACAGTCTGTATATCTCCGCACCACAGATTATTAATGAATACACACACACCTCCTCCTTTCGTCTAGCCGGAGGCTGCTGTCCGGTCTCCCCGGTGCACAGAGTGAGTCGGTAGCTGAACAGAGGATTCCGGGACTTTCTCTGAGAGTCAGGTCTCTGTAAAAATCAGAGCACAGCACTCCCTTTCCTCCCGTTGTGATGTGATCCTTGCTCTCAGCTCGTCCAGTTTGTTTTCTAAAGACCGCACGTTAGCTAGCAAAAGGCTGGGTAGTGGTGGTCGGCTAGCGCAGGCTTTTAGCCTAGCATGAAGCCCTCCCCTCTTGCCTCGCTTGCGTCGCCGTCTCCGGAGCGCTCTCCTCGGATCAGCCTCTCGCTCAAACCCGGCACTTCGAGGCCCACCTGGGAGCGGTGGCGGTGGTTTCGGGAGCGGGTAATGAGTTGTCAAGTCAAGTCACATTTATTTATATAGCGCTTTTCACAATACAGATTGTATCAAAGCAGCTTCACAGTGATAAGATGAAAGTAGTACAACACAGATCAATAATATTGTTAAATATTAAATATTAAATAACCCCAACTAAGCTAGCCAAAAGCAAGCCAAAAGCAAGGCGACAGTGGCAAGGAACAAAACTCCATCAGATTGGATGGAGAAAAAAACCTTGGGAGAACCCAGGCTCAGTCGGGGGCCAGTTCTCCTCTGGCTTACATTCATATTGTTTATATATAAATATTAAATATAATATTGTTTATGTATAAAACGGCGCCACAACATATCGCAGGCGTTGAGTCGTCTCTTCACAGGTGCTGGTTTTCTCATCACAGGCGTTGGGGCATCCGAAATCCCCGTGAGAGGTTGGATACAAAACTGGACCTGACGAACGCCATTTTTCTCTGGACAAGCGTCCCGAGATAACAGCAGAAAGGCAGATGGGAAATAATTAGCATAGCTGATGTTCATAATGATTTCCATTATACGGGAGTCGGTGTTAGAAAACCACTATCTCACAAACTCTCCGTAACCTGAACTCTCCGTAACCCAACCATACGAGCCGACCTGTTTGACTAAGGCTGTCGAGCCCCACTGGTGCGTTAAGCAGTTTCAGTGGCAAACGGTTCCGTATGGCATAACAGAGGACTAGAAGGTAAGCATTATGTGAATGCTTGACTAAAGAGAAGCGTCTTTAATCTAGTTTTAAACTGTGTCAGCGAGTCAGAGCCTCGGACCGTATCGGGAAGGCCATTCCAGAGTTTTGGAGCTAAATGCGAGAACGCCCTCCCTCCTTTACTGGACTTCGATATCCTAGGAATGACCAGAAGCCTTGAATTTAGTGATCTTAAGGAACGCGGTGGATTGTAGGGCAAAAGAAGTTGTAACTCAAGTGGTATAAAGCCGGTGAATTTAAAATGGTTAGCTGAATTGGCAATGTCCAGTAATGCCTGTCTTTTGTAAATTAGCAATGTATGACAGTTATGCACTACAAAAGAAGCAAGAAACAAACAAAGATAAAAGAAAAGCTGGCATTCAAGAGCGGAGTGAGCAAACACGTCTGCCACGGAGGGCGCCATTTTGCCATCTTGATGTTCCTGTCACTCTTAAAGGGTATGTTGGATGGCGCTCGGATTGGTTTATTTCACTTTACGCCCAAACCACACCTATGAATAATGAAGCTACTCCAGACCAACCCCTTTTAGATTTGCGCCAGGAGCAAGAGGCATTTAACCCTGTTGGGAAAATAGCAACAGCGCTGGGACCCGCCCACAAAGTTACTTGCGCTGTGCGCTTTTACACTTGCGTTTCAGATCGTTAAAATAGGGCCCTAAGTGTTAATTTGCATTTCTGTTGCAGATCGATCAAACGGGTCTAGGCTGTTAATTGTAAGACTTTCTTTGTGAAGTCTTCGTGTTATTTATGAGAGGCAGTATTGCCATTTATTTTACACAACCGTCTACAGTTTCACACACTTTCACGTGTTTTTTCCATCCGCTGACGGTGTCGCCATTTCTCATTTCAGCCGTTTTTGTGCGTACGCCTGGGTCAGAGCTGGCGTGAAGGACCGCACATTTTACCGTCAAGTTTGCTTTTTATAAATACCAACTATTGCGTAGAGAGCGGCGTACACCTTCTTTTGTGCGTACGCAACATTTATAAATGAGGCCCCTGGTCTTCACTTCTGACTTCCTACACTTTAGAAGAAAAAAAGTTCACAACAGTTTGTGATAATTATTTAATTTCATTGTAAATGTTCTGCTAATATTTTATATTTCAATATAAATCTTTCAGAAAGGCAAGGGTTTATCATCATTCTGATTGTAATGTGTTTTTTATCTGTTTTGAAAGCAGTGGAAAAATGTGCCGCAAATATATAGTTTGCAGATGAATGACAACTGTGTTCATGGATTTTGGGAAATGTGGTTATTGAATCAATGTTACATGAAAGTCACAAAAAATGATCCACAGTTTGGTTCTGTTTCACTGTATGAGTTTTGAACATGTGGCTTCAGTATTTAACAATTCTTGTTAGCAATTGAAAATAAAAGTAAAACACTGTAACTTAAATAATTTAACATCATGTTAAATAAATTGCATTATGTAAATTACACTTTTTACGAAGCATTCCAACTTTTGGAATTATAAATTGAAACAATTCAATAAATATGTCGTAAAGCCTGAACCTGTATTAATATATTCCAATTATAAATATATCATTAAGCCTGTAATGGTTTACTGTTAGAACTAAATGCAAATTCAACACCGTTTAAGTGTGAGCTGAATCGATGTGTGTTGCTTTTGGGGTAAGAGAAGGTCAAGTGAACGTGTCAGAGAAAAAGAACCATAATGTTTATTTCAACACAAAAGTAGTATTTTTAATCATGTTCTTTGCATTGAAACAATTGTAATCTTACATTTTGTTTTTGAACTCTTAGAGTAGCTTAAAAGGCGTCTTGTTTTAGTTCATTTAAACACATAGTGTGTCACAAATAGAGAGAAACATAATATTTCTTAAGAGGGCAGAGGAAATGTGTTTGAAATCACAATATATATCATTCTTGCACCAATGAAATCAATTGTCGCACACTGTATTTTACACATTAAAAAGTAAAACAGTGTAAACCGTGTATGTCAATTTAAAAAAACAGTATTAATTGTCTGTATATTAATCAGTGGCATAGAGCAGGAACCCGGTGAAAGTGTTGTAGTGGTTGTTATCGTCGCACAGAAAGCAGCCGGCTGGAAGAGCAACATCCACCCGGTCTCCTGCATTCAGCTGCACTGCCAGCACAGCGCTAACGCTGTCCTCCTGGTCTTGGTTGTTCTTCTCACTCGGTGACGCGAGTGTGCGTCCGTTCAGCTGGAGTCGAGCACAAGCAGCCAGCGTGGCTCCGGCAGCACCAGCATCACTATAAACAGTTAGTGCCAGGCTGTAGACACCAGAACGTGGAGCCACAAAAGCACCAGTGTTGGTGCTGTAGCCATCTCCCAAGTTAATAAACACACTGCCATACTTCACCACGGAGTCTTCGCGATTCGGGCCGACACATAGGCGTGTGTCAGTCAGAGCCACAGAGAAGGCACTGCGACTGGCTGTCCAAAGATAAGAAGAGGGAAAGTGATTCAGCCATTTTATGACACTTTCTGAAGAATAACGCTGTGCTAAGAGGAGAGTAGAACAGTGTTAACCTTTTAGGCAGGTTCATGTTTCAGGGTTTGCTTTTGAGGTATTTAAAGGGGTGATGAACTGAGAAATCAAATTTTCCTTGAGCTTTTGACATCTATCATCATATTATAAGAATATCCTGTAAGTTTCAAAACTGAAAACGTCCTTGTTAGTCCAATAAAAGCTTTTATTCACACCAGGCTCAGCAAACGACTCTTTTTTTTTTAAAGTGGGGAACTATGACGTCAAAGAGGATAAAACCCCACCCCCGCAGAAGAAGATCAACGCCTGCTTCACCACGGCCGGTTTAGCCCCGCCCACCGATTCGCGCATTACACGCATAGCTAAATAACATGCCTACCTGTTTACTTCCAAGTCTTCAGTGTGAGACGCCCATAAAAACAGAGTGTTTTTCAGCTAGGCTCAAAACTAGGGTACAAAATAGCTTATTACTTATTTATTTTTATGTTTTTGAATGCAAAAACCAAGCGAACGTCATAAGTTGACCTCAGACAACAATATAATAAAATTTAAAAAGCCAGTTCATGACCCCTTTAAATGTATTCACTCAATATGTGTCATGTTTTCTGTTGGCTGTGTAAGAGAATTAACACATCCACTTGGCTCCATAAAAGCAACTATAGATTGTTGAATAGATAATGCAAAATCACAACTCAATATGCAAATAGATTGAAATAAGAATAATTGTAATCCAGCATGTAAAATTACGATCTCATCGCTGACTACCGAATTCTTAACCTTCTAATAATACATTTTAGCACGTGATTTTCAATGCATTTTGAAGTTTTGTTTAAATGTATAAGGACTTTGAATTAAGTGCAGGCTAAAATCATGAAATTGAAATAATAAGTATAGCTACAAATGGCTCACCACGAATATTGTTTAAGACTGCGTGAGCTCTCTCCAGTCCCCTTTGTAGCTCATTTAAGCTCATGTTGAAAAAGGTCTCCATCTTCCACATCTGATTCTTCATCAGGCAGCATCCACAGGACGCCACATCAGTCGGACACACTTCAGAGAGGCAAAGAAACAAGCATCATCGTATCTCACTTTCCTAGTGCCTGAATTGTTGTTTAAGGTGTTTATGTGAACTTTCTATTTGGATATTTTTTTCATTGAGTCACCATTCTCATTGGGGTCAACGTCACTGGGTTCTCCCGGACCATTCCATGAAAAAATCCTGTCTTGTGCAAGTGCACATCCCAAAAAGCTTAAGATTACAATGGCTAAAACATGTAAAAGAAAGTTACATACATCCAGGCAATCCTGTACATATTTATATACAAGTTTAATTTAGTTTATTTTCTAGTCATTCTCACCCTTCATTTCTGCTGATGTCTCTTGACTGTAGTCTCGCAGTAAGATGTGTTGAGATTAACTTGAGTAATAATGCTGGCTATAAAGGCTACACCTCTGGTCTTTCAATAGCAATGGGCAGGGCCTTTTGTTTGCGTGTGTGTGTGTGTGTGTGTGTTTCCCATGCAATACAGTGCTGAATATGGGACAACGATTGTTTTTCAGCTAAAGCACATTATGTTATTCCCATGGCTGTTTTCTCTAGAGTACCACTTATACAAGTGTATCATTCTTCATCTTGGAGCGGAGTATACCACACTGTATGCTGTAACAACAACAGAATGCTGTTGAAATAATGGATTTTGACTTCTCATCTGAGGTGAATGACAAATGATATTTTACCAAGATATAACAAATGTAAAAGGCACGTTGAAAGAAAATTCAAGTTAAACACTTCATCTATAGACCACTTTGCAAGATGTAAACAACACTGGTCAAGACCCAGACAGCAAACTGACATTGAATCAACGTGGAAACGACGTCTCTCATGACATTGAAACAACGTTGATTTGCTCATCGAATTAACGTTGAACCAACGTCAGACGCGGCATTCTTCAAAGCTAAATGAAAATCGAAAATTGGTTTGCTTTCATAACGTTGAAACAACGCGTTGATTTCAAGTTGATTTTCCGTTAGTTTTGAAAGAATGACGCGTCTGACGTTGGTTCGACGTTAATTCGATGAGCAAAACAATGTCAGATCAACGTTGTTTCGATGTCATATTTCCACGTTGATTCAATGTCAGTTTGCTATCTGGGGAAGTACTTCCTGTTTCAGTTTGTAACTGTTTTCTTTATTTCACATGTAAAGAAAACATCTTAAAGATGTTTGTTTAACTTTTTGATTCAGTTTTATCTGTTCTGTTGGTTGTATTTTATCCCAGCTTTTATGTAGTGTTAAAAAACTGGACCAGTGTTGTTTACATTTTGAAAAATGGTCTATATTGCAAATAATCGAGGGCACTGTTGATTAGGACATGGAGTAATAGATTTTAACAGAGATCCTGCAGAACCTTTTAATCTGATTTGCTTTGAAACTGACACTGGTCTGATATTGTAATAAACCTAGGCTAGTGTTGTCAAATTGTCACAGCTAGAGTAATTCACTCTACAAAAGCAAGCGGCACCACAGAGCTAGAAAAAATAAATTTTATTTGATGCAATTCAGGCAGTTACCAGACATTTGGTATGGTACGAGTGGTTCGGGCTCTTGAATTACCAAACACGTATGCAAATCAGCTAGGGCGATTAACACCACAAGAGATCATGCTCCACAGAAAACACCGTCATAAATAAGCAACGCTATAGCACACACACATCAATCCCGCAGGACACTGCACACGTTCAAAATGCACTAGTGATGTTACGTTCGTGAACGAATCGTTCTTTTTGAACGACTCTTTTAGGTGAACGAATCATTCTCGTTCACGTTATCCATTGACTGAAATTCCTCCCTCCACCACTGCGCGCCGCTATTGCGTGCATGCGCAGCTCAATGAACCGTGTAGCTCTGTGGACCGTTTCAAGACAAAGAGTGACTAAACCTCGAGCCAATAGCCTTCGAGTATGATACGAGGACGAATCTAGTGAACGAATATGCCCTTCATTGAGTTGCTTTGAGTTTGAGTCAAATGAACTGTATACATCTCGTTCGTGAATGAAAGAACCAGTTGTTCGAACGCTAAGATAATAATGACGACGAAGTTAACAGTGCAAGCTGATGGTTTAATTTAATAAAAGACAGCTTAAAATGTTCGTTTTTACTAAAATCTACAAACTACATCAGGTCTGCTAACTTCAAAATGAGTGGCACCACAAAGAGAAGTGTATTATGGAATTATTTTAATGAGGTGTCTCCAACACAGGTTTTGTGTACAATTTGTAAAACACAGCTGTCCTTTAAAGGAGGATCTACAGCTAACCTTAACAGGCATCTAAAGGTAAAGCATCCAACTGTGCAGCTGACACAAAGGGAAACTGAACAAGCTGAGGATTCTGGAACATCCATCAGTACCAGTACTGCTCAACCTCCTCCTACCTCATCTGCCACTACCAGCACATCTCATACAACAGTAAAAAAAATGTAAAACATAAAAAAATTTAGAGTATTGATTATTTGCGTCACGTGACTCACGTCAACTAATAGCATTTCAACTCGGGCTTAGAAGGGGCATGTAATTGGTTGGATCTACTCTGCTGAATGAATATCATATTGCTCTGTTTTGAGTCTGATCGAGAGAGAAATCTCCCGTTCGTGAACGAATTGAACGAACTGGTTGCTATACCCAGTTCGTGTACCAGGTCGGCCATTCTGTCAATCTAGTTCATCAATCAGCAGAAAGTGAATGCAAAGCGCAGGTATCCGTACTGTGCACGCGCAATTCATATCTTACATACAGAACATAACTCCTCGTTTAACTCGTTCTGACCAAACAAACAAAATGTTAACTAGCCTGCCTAGTATGCAAACAAATTAAAAAACACTTGTTATTTGGTCATCCGAAAAGAGTGTAATTTAAAAGATAAAAATAGGGCACCATTTTTAATAAAGTCAAATAAGTTTTTATTTTGTAACAAGTAAATACGTTGGTTGAACAACACATTTTGCCGCACCTGCTGCTGACGTATTTGTGTAATATGGAAAAAAAAAACTGAACCGATCAGTGAACAAATCTGAACGAATCATTTTGGTGAACGAACTAAAAATGAACGAGTCTCTGGAAAGAATCAAAATTTCCACCACTAAAATGCACGTGAACTTCAAACCTAAGACGCCCTTCGACTACTACACAAAGATTTAGTTCATCATAACCCTCCCACCCCGTCATGAAATGGTTACACTACCAGCTTTAAAAAAAATCACACACACACGCACACACACAATAATACTTCTAAAGTTCAACACTTAAAGGATTAGTTCACTTTTGAAAAAACTTTTGCTGATAATTTACTCACCCCCATGTCATCCAAGATGTCCATGTCTTTCTTTCTTCAGTTGAAAAGAAATTAAGGTTTTTGATGAAAACATTCCAGGATTTTTCTCCATATAATGGACTTCAATGGGAACCGGATGGTTCAAGTATCAAAAGACAGTTAATAACAGTTTCAGATGCAGCTTCAAATGTCTTTAAACGACACCAGACGATGAATAAGGGTCTTATCATGCGAAACGATCGGTTATTTCAAAACTTATTCCAAAAATGTAACTTTTCTAAGGACAAATGCTAGCCTTGCTATATTCTCTGAGGAGCGTTTGTAACGTCACGTAATACGTAATTACGTTCAAAAGGTCACGGGCGACGTAGCCAGAAGTTCAGAGTCAGAACTGAACTGTAAATGTTTATCAGTAAAAATAATCTTTATCGGGTTGTAAAGTCTGTTAATGTTTTGTTGTATCTGTTGCAACTATGTTAGATAGTGGCAAACATATTTATTTAGATAGCATTAGCTATAGACCCTTTGCACATGGTGTCACGCTCTACTCGCGCGAATTCTGAACGCCATGACGGACGGCGGAAGAGCTATTCTGTAGACGGACGGTAAGCCAAATTAGTACGTGTTTGTGTTCGTTCTTGTTATAAAATGGTTATTTCGTGTTGTGCCGTGGGGTGTGCTAATAGACAGGGTAAAGCCAATACGTCGTTTTATCGCATACCATTAGATGGGGAGAGAAGGCATAGATGGGTTACTGCTATCAACCAAAAGGACTGCAGCCCTCCAAGTACTCCAGCATTTGCAGCAAGCATTTTTTACAAGGTAAGAATCATTTCCTAGTTACGTGTTTGTAATACCATACCGTCATCCATATCCAGATGGAGACCCAGTCAAATTGTCGTTTGTAACATGAGTAGTGGTGGAAATTTTGATTCTTTTCAGAGACTCGTTCATTTTTAGTTCGTTCACCAAAATGATTCGTTCAGACTCGTTCACTGATTCGTTCAGTTTTTTTTTTCCATATACATCAGCAGCAGGTGCGGCAAAATGTGTTAACAACGTATTTACTTGTTACAAAATAAAAACTGATTTGACTTTATTAAAAATTGTGCCCTAGGCTACTCATTAAATTGATAAAATAAGTCTAAATAAGCGATCAAAGTCTCAAGACTCTTTTTATCTTTTAAATTACACTCTTTTCGGATGACCAAATCACAAGTGTTTTTTAATCTGTTTGCATACTAGGCAGGCTAGTTAACATTTTATTTGTTTGGTCATAACGAGTTAAACGAGGAGTTATTTTCTGTATGTAAGTTATGAATTGCGCGTTCACAGTACGGGTACCTGCGCTTTCCATTCACTTTCTGCTGATTGATGAACTAGATTGACAGAATGGCCGACCTGGTACACGAACTGGGTATAGCAACCAGTTCGTTCAATTCGTTCACGAACGGGAGATCTCTCTCTCGTTCAGACTCATTCAGCAGAGTAGATCCAACCAATTACAGGCGCCTTCTAAGCCCAAGCTGAAATGCTATTAGCTGACGTGAGTCACGTGACGCAAATGAGCTGGAATGACGTGACGCAAATAATCAATACTCTATTTTTTTTTTATGTTTTACAGTTTTTAAACAAACAAAAGTGCATGACATGACATATATATTTATTTTTTAAAGTATAAAACCGTTGAAACATAAAACAACAATAATAAAAATAAATAATACAAAATGCACACAAAACAACACCAGTGCTAGTGGTGCCACTCATATTGAAGTTAGCAGATTACCTGATGTAGTTTGTAGATTTTAGTAAAAACGAAAATTTTAAGCTGTCTTTTATTAAATTAAACCATCAGCTTGCACTGTTAACTTCGTCGTCATTATTATCTTGACGTTCAAACAACTGGTTCTTTCATTCACGAACGAGATGTATGTAACAGTTCATTGGACACGTTCAAACTCAAAGCAACTCAATAAAGGGCGTATTCGTTCACTAGATTCAACAAATCACATGCTCCGTCCCGTATCATACTCGAAGGCTATTGGCTCGAGGTTTAGTCACTCTTTGTCTTTGACAGATGAAACGGGCCACAGAGCTACACGGTTCATTGAGCTGCGCATGCGCGCAACAGCGGCGCGCAGTGGTAGAAGGGGGAATTTCAGTGAACGAGAAATATGAGTCAATGGATAACGTGAACGAGAATGATTCGTTCACCTAAAAGATTCGTTCAAAAAGAACGATTCGTTCACGAACGTAACATCACTAAACATGAGTAAGCTATGTAATGAGCAAGTACCAGCTAGCGTATAGGCTGTGCAGTCTACCCATTCACACTTATCGCCCGTCACTTGATGCTGGTAACGTTAGCTGGCAGCTGGATAAAAACTGCTAAAATGCTGATAGGTAAACTGTGTACTAGTTGTCTGATTATATATAGTTGATTCCTTTGCCATTGTTGGAAAAACAACACAGAGCAAATAGTGTAAATAGTTGTACTAGCACATTAACAATCAATTGTACTTATGCATTAAAATCAGCTGAAATGAAATGAGTTAAGTTATAAATTGCATAGAACCCATATTTGAAAAATAAAAATTGTCATGTGTCAGTTCCCCAACACATTCACACTTTGTATTTAATTGAAACGTGCAGGACAAACATTATAAATCGAAGTGAAAACACATCTATTCAGACAATCTTTTAACATGTAGCTTCTGTCCCGTTTCAACTCTTGTTTTTATATATTGTTATTTATTGATGTTTTTACTGGAATCGGAACCGAAAAATTTCTCACGATTCCCAACCCTAGTCCTGATGCACACGCTCATTCATTCATTCCATGCACACACGACGCGCAGAAAGACGCGCAACAATATCGTGTGGCCAGACAGCGTGCCTGAATATTCTCTTTTGACGCAGCTAGTGCTTTCATGTTTACACCGGTCGCAAATCCCCTCATAAATAACAAAGTATAGACGCGATATAAATAAGAGATTCCCTGTGCAGTGCGGACAACTTCAGTGTTTATGATGAGTGTTTTATAGTGAGAGTGCAGAACGCTTAGGTAAGTCAGTCATGGCTTAAAATGAGCGCTATTGGCTATATAAATAATCATTTTGTTTTACTGTGGCAGCTGGTTTAGTCCAAAAATGCGCAGTTATTTGGCAGTTAGGTCTGTTCGAGGTTGGATCACGTTCTCACCACAAACGAACCGCTCCAGAGTTCGTTTGAAAGCGTACCGAGACCACCTCTTCGAGGAGGTCTCAGTACGCTTGTTTGGTCCGCTTTTGGTGCGCACCAGAGTGCGATTGCTGCTTTCACACCAGCCCAAACGAACCGCACCAAGAGGGAAAACGAACTCTAGTGCGATTCAACCGAACTAAATGAGGCAGGTGTGAAAGCACCCTTAAAACAGGGGACCAATCCGCCTCATCAACCAACATCCTGAAAGTTTCCTGGGAATAATGTTTAAATGATCTGGATAGTACAGTCTTGTGAGAGTAAAAGTTTTTTTTAACCAATTTTTCTTGTACAAAAAATTATATTATGGTCACTTATACCATAAGTAATAGTACCACTTTGAGATATTTTAGTTTTGTCTGATACCAAGATCAGATCTATAATACTCTTACAAGTCTCACTTATTCACAGGCACGACAACAGAAGTCTCTGCAGTTTAAACAGTTTGCGATGTCTATGAGGTTTATTTTATCGCCTACCTCTATCCAGTTGAATAATAGATGGATGGTAACTGCCGTAATAATTTCATGTTTGATAATTGTGCAAATCCGGCATGCAATCCTATCTGCGGGAACAGAGGAGTCTTTATTTATAACTGCGGCGAGAAGCCAACACGTGCTATACTCAAAGTTCCTGGTGAAAGGCTATGTCAACGCCCCATCCTCATTGGACAAAGGCAAGAGACACTCAACTAAACAGGGTCTCGCCCAGATAGCGATTATGCTGCAGTTGGCGGGGGATATCGAGCTGAATCCGGGACCACATCCCTGGCTGTCTACCAACATGGATACTATTGTTAGCCACGCTGCCCACGCAGTACAACATCTCCAGTTAGCTCCACCTGTCAGTGGATTTACCGGTGAGCTAACAAGCTTAGCCGCCCAGCTGATTGATTGACTGGAGTGCACCTCTCCTCTTGCTGTAAAGTGGGCTTGGCCATATCAATCATCTTAATAGCACCTTTATCCTCTACCTCTGAAACTGTGGTAAGGTTAAGGAACTCATTTCCAAACATGGAATCCTTAAATTGAAGCCTAAAATTGCCCTCAAGTCCACACTGTTTCTTGACTTCAACCATTAAGTCATCAATGGATGCAAGGAGTCCACCTCTGAGAGTCCACATCTGAGAACTGCCATCGGTCAAGATGATCTTAAGGATTACAGGAATCGCCATCTTCAAAGTGGTTTAATCTGCCAAGATATGCACAACAATGATTAGATGTCAGACATCAGATGTCATTCATTCTTAAATACAGTGGTAGAAGCCTACACTAATAACTAAGTGAAGTACGTATGTAATACTTTGTAATGTAATACTTAATACAAATGTAATACTTTTAAAGACATATTTAAATAAACAATACAAATCTTACCTATATTTCAGACTAATATTTGGCCAAATATTTTACAACAACAGTCGGTGTCAAAGGTTTGAAAAAATTAAGACCTCATTGATAAAGATACAAGCCTTTTAATGACTTTTAATGATTCGATGCCAGCTAACAGGGAACGTTCCCAGAACATTCACTAATGTTCTTTAAAAGTTGAGTAAATGTTTGTAAAAAACATTATTAAAATAATGTTTTTGGAACGTTTATGTTATTAAAATAATGTTTTTGGAACGTTCATATAACGTTATTAACGTTCTCATAACGTTGATAAAAACGTTCTTAGAACAATGTTCTTGGAACGTCTTTATGACGTTATCTGTGATTGATGAAAGTTCTCATAACGTTGAAAGAAAACGTTCTTAGAGCAATGTTCTTGGAACATCTTTATGACGTTATTCGTGATTGATGAACGTTCTCATAGCATTGATAGAAAACGTTCTTAGAACAATGTTCTAGGAAAATCTTTATGAAGTTATTTGTGATTGATGAACGTTCTCATAACGTTGATAAAAAAATTTCTTAGTACAATATTCTTAGAACGTCTTAGAATTCTCAGATCCGGCAGCTGATCCTGTCTAATGGTGCCATCATGCAGGACACTACTCTCCAGCTCGTGGAGGTGAATCAGACCACTCTGGTTCAGTGGCACAACGGCAGGGTTAAGAAGCAAGATCAGACTCTTCTGCTTCAGGGGATCGATCTGCCTGACCCTCTTGGTGTTGCTGCTGAGGCTCTCCCACCTGCCAGTGTCCGTGCTGTTGCTCCACCCCAGATTCAGGGAGAGCAACATATTTACACACTGCCTCAAAGCACAGCTGGGCAAGCGAAACTAAAAAGACGCATCACTGGCAATACAACCGAGGCAGTCATACCCAAGCTGATACCCCTGAGGCCGATAATTCCTCGTCCTGTTGGCAACCTTCAACCCCAGCTTCCAGAACCCGTCCTTCCCAGCCCCAGCCCGAACGTTCCTCTTGCCTCCCATACTACCCCTACCTTCACACTGTTTGTTGTCCCCCAAAGCCCTCTTCCTATAGCCTCAGACACTCCCAGTTTCGTCCTCCCACCTCCTGCCACGGTCAGTCAGTCTCAACCCACTGTCCCTCGTCCCTACCACAGAAAGGTTGAGGCAAATACCTGCAGGAAGTGTGGGCAATTTAGGACCGCAGCGACCGGGCACAGCCAGTTTAGAGGGACTATCTACTGCCCTGTCACAGAGACACTTACAAAAGAACAGTGGCTTGAAAAAGTAAAAAATAAGAAATAGTTTTACAAAGTTTCTATCATTGTGTAAGAGTTTATTACTATTATATTTGTTATTTATTATTAGGTTAGTGGTTCAACCCCCTCAGGGACTTTTATTTTAATTTGATATGTTTTTGTTTTTTGTATATTTTTTTTCCAGTTGACCTGAATCTTCGACCTTTATTACTTTTTTTATTTGTTTTATTTATTTATTTGGTAATTGTATTTTATGTTTAATTATTCAAATCATTTGTATCTGTGCCATGCTTACTGTGTGTATATTTTGTAATAAAGTTTTAATATATTTAAACAGCAAGGCCTTTATTTATTGCCAACATTCACTCAGAGAAGACAATTACATTTTTTGCAGTACTTTCAATTATAATTTCTTTCATGGGTAACACTTTACAATAAGGTTCATTAGTTAACATTAGTAAATGCATTAACTAACATGAACTAACGATGAGCAATGCATTAGTGCATTACAGTGTTTGTTAATCTTTATTAACAAACAATACATAATGCATTACAGTGTTTGTTAATCTTTGTTAATGTTAGTTTTCCTTCTTCCCCTTCTTTTTCCCCAAACAGACTATTGTTCCCCAGCTTGAGCTAAAGCTGGGGAACAATAGTCTGTTTGGGGAAGGGAAGAGGGAAAAAGAAGGGGAAGAAGAGGAAAAAGGAAAAAGAGAGAAAAGAGAAGAAGAAAAAAGGAAAAAAATGAAAGGAAAGGGAAAAGGTAAAACCACCTTTGACCCCTGTGTGTGATTTTTGGTAGATTGGTATTCACATGTTATAGAAATTTGCCTTTTTATATAGTTCACAGGTAAATCACTGACGTGAACGACTTCGGTTCGAGTCCCACCTCTGACAAGGTTGAAATCACCCAATATGTTTTCTAATCTTTTCTTAATGAATGAACTGAACACATATGTAAAATTTCATGTGCTTTTATGCCCCAACATTTTTTTTTTAAGAAAAACTTATTTCTCATTGTATGGATACATTTTAAAATGTATTTATTATATAATTATGTGTTTTCTTGAAATGTATTATTCTATTATTTCACAATTATATATATATATATATATATATATATATATATTCAATTGTGAAATAATAGAATTATGGCACAGAGAGTGCCAAAAAGAGAGTAATTTATATATATATATTAGGGCTGTGCAAAAGTTAATTGCGATTAATCGCATC
The DNA here is from genome assembly GCF_016745375.1 of Pimephales promelas. Next base: position 1,723,213 of record NW_024121699.1, on the reverse strand, counting down.
CAAAATAAAAGTCTGTGTTTACATAGTATATTTGTGTGTGCTGTATATAATTATTTTGTATATATAAATACACACACATGCATGTATACGTTTAAGAAAATGTGTTATTCCTATATAAAATATTTATATTTATATAATATAGATTATGTATTTATATATATATACAGAATTTAAGCGCAAATAATTCTTAAATATATACATGCATGCATAGGTATTTATATATACAAAATAATTATATACAGCACACACAAATATATTATGTAAAACAGACTTTTATTTTGGATGCGATTAATCGCAATTAACTTTTGCACAGCCCTAATATATATATATATATATATATATATATATTACTCTCTTCTAACTGAACTACATTTTTTTTTTGTAAATTATAAATGGAGCACTGACATCACACTGACATTATGGATAAATCAGAGGTGATAAATAAAAGCTTAAAGTGAATTGGAAATTGAATACACACTTTTTATATGAACAATAATGATTTTTATTAGAACCCCCCAACAAAAAAACAAAGTTAAACTGGACAGTAAATTTTTACTTATAACATTAAACAAACCAAGACAACCAGATGATGGACCACACACACAGATATATATATATATATATATATATATGTGTGTGTGTGTGTATAATGCTCAATATTACTTTTTGTTTTTTATCTGCTCAAGCCACTGTTCCTTGTTTAAAGTCTCTGTGTTTGGGCAGTAGATGATGCCTTTGTATTGGCTATGACCTGTTGCTTTTGTTCGGAACTGGCCACATTTCTTGCAGGTGTTTGCCTAAACTTTCCTATTATACACACGTGGCTGACGTGTATGAAGAGTTGCAGAGGGTGGAGGAGCACTGCTGGCCTGGGGAGTTAAAAAAGGGTTTGCTGTGGGTGTAGGGACAACATACACAGTGAACGCAGGCGTTGATTGAGACACACAGGTAGCAGAAGAGCTGAGCCCAGTTGTAACAACCTGGACTGGTCCCATAATGCCTTGAGGCATAGGAAGCAGCGGCCTCTGGGATGGTAATTTTGCTCTAACCACCTCAGCTGTTTTTTCAGGCTGCATGGAGGTGACACACCTCTTTAGTGAAGCAGGCCGAAAACTGACAGGTGGGAGAGGCTCAGCGGCAACAGGTAGAGGGGCAGGAAGATTGATGCCCTGCAACAAAACACTCAGGTCTTGCCTTCTTATTTTGTCATTGTGCCACTGGACCAGAGTGGTCTGATTGACCTCCGCCAGATGGAGATTTGTGCTCTGCATAATAGGCCCATTATTGAGGAGCAGTTGCCAGATTGTGCCATAGTCATGTAAAATCAGAGTCCACCTAGAAGTTGAGTCCTTCCCCTTCCTCCTGGGATTTCTGTGAATTCTGCACAGTCTGATAAAAATGGCCTCAACAAGCCGACATTCCATTCCTGGCACATTTTTGTCATTCACAGCCTGAGACAATGACATAAAGAAAACTAATATAGTATGATTTCAAATATAAACAAATTAAACAAATTTTTAAATAATTACATTTGACATACCAAATCCCTCTCAGACATTTGAGTAGGGGAATCTGGAGCACTGACATCAGGCTGACCCGTGAATACATCAGAGGATGCAACGGCTGGATGGACGGAGGATGCAGTGGATGGAGGGACTGGCTGGGTGGAAGAAGAAGCTGTTTCAATTGTCGGTGCATCCCTGTCACCCATGATAGTGAGGTCATTATAGAGTAACGTCATGGTAGGGTCATCAGATAAGTCCTCTTCAAATCCTTCATCTTCCAGCTCTTCCACATTAACGTCTTCCAGCAGCTGGTGTGTCTCCTCTGCATCTGGGTTCACTCTTTGAAGTGGTTGTCCTGTCTGACTGAGCAGGTAGTCCACTCCAATAAGCTCTCCTAAAGAAAGTAGAATGTAGAAGTTATTATGATAAGTGGTCATTAAAGGCTTGTGCTCTACAATGAGACTTACCGGTGTACTTAGCAGGGGGTTGGAAGGTAGGAACATATTTCCTACCAATCACCTTCAGACTATTGGTGTTCAAACACTGTATTACATCGCCTGCATAGGTGAGGAGAGTGGAGGGCTTGGTGACTAGAGATGCTGCTGCTCGGTCCTGGTTCCATCTGTTCAGGCCTATTGACTATGTCCTCATGATAATCGCAAGAATCAACATCAACAGCGTCAAGATTTAATTGATTCATAATCAAAACAATTTGAAGAAAAATTACAGTCGGGAAGTGCACTGTTAGTCAGGTAAAATTTATATAACAGTAACTTACGCACGCCATAAGAAATCTGAACCAGACACAGGACTAAAGTTACGTGATAATTACACATCACAACACCTGAGTTCAGCTGACTAGCTCTTGTGGCAAGCTCGGCAATAAAACATAACGAAAAAAACAACAAGACTAAGAGAAACGACTGTTTGTTAGGAAGTTTGCTTACAGCTCTGGTAATCGAAAGCTAGCTAGACGTGTGGGAATTATTGAACTGGTCTAATTATTAACAACAGATGAGCACCGTAAAAAATGACATACCACAAGCCAGCGCAGCAACATACAACATAGAACGCAAACAAGTTTACAAATAAGAGATTTACTTACAAGTCCATCAACAAGATCGCCAGGTCAGCATCGCAGTTACAATCCAGTGCTGCTTTTAAGCTCGCGCCAACGAGTGAAAGCCGAGTGTACTCTTGTCCGGTTTCTAGCACGGTCCGATTCTCTTTCCCTTTTTCTGGACATTTCTGACTGAGTTTTCTTGGATGCTCGCAAGTAGCTCTATACAGTATGTTGTTGTTGATGTGTGTGACGTCATTGCCGTAAACCATTTCGTGATGTGTCAGGGGCGATGTGTCAATCATTGTATGGCAGGTTTTTCCGGCGGCGTCCCCCCCAAGCTCTACTACCAGGATGATTCGCCCTACTATGACTTTGTTTACCACCGAAACGACTTTGAAGCTGTTATATTAAAGGTTCTCAAAGCGATCCTGGGTGTTGACGTTCGAATATTTTCAAACAAATCGGAGCTAGACCCGCCCTCCTCCGCATCTCATCTCCTCCCCCTCCCTTCCGTGCTTCCTGAAATAATTGTGAACGTGCATAGTTCTAGCTAATTATATCCTTGTGTGGGTTTGGCGAACATAAGCGTCAATTTAGAAGAAAAAAACAATTTAACGTTACCCACCTGTCCAGCAAAAACAGAGCAACCTGAATGTCGGACTGGAAGCCCTTCTCACCATCGTTCTCGCCATCGTTCAAAAGCTTTGCTACCGATGTAAATTCGGAACTTCGCACGTTCTTTATCCGACTCCTTTTTAATTTGTTCCTCAGAACGACGTCTCTTTGGTCGTGTGTCGGTAATTTTTCAAACTTCCCTCTGATGCTTCGCTGCTCTCCTTCACACACACACACCCTTCATGTGCACGCGCACTAACCCCCCAGACCCACCCTCAAATACTCCTTGCCAGTGATTGGCTGGAACACTGTTTGTTAGGTTTCGTGGTCCGGGTGAGACATGATTGTTTTTGTTGCCGTTTGTGGAGCCTGTGGTGTCTACAGAGACCGCGTTCATATTTATCAAGACATCAGTAGCTGTATTAGTATCAGTGATACTGGCCTTCATTCATAAAAAGTAACTTAACAGTAACTACATTAATCTGGAGATTAAATGTGAAATAATTAAATTATAAAATATATTATTCGGTTTTACTTATTCTGAGTTCTTTTGATTATTTTAATTTCTTCTATGTAAAGCACTTTGAATTACCATTGTGTATGAAATGTGCTATAAAAATAAACTTGCCTTGCCTATTAAAAAACTTGAGAGTGTTTTAAATTGTGATCAATCGCAATTAATTACAGAAAAATATGTGATGAATCTAGTTAATATTTTGGACTGATTGGCTGCACTATAAGTTGATATTAACCTTATATTATTACTTTTGTTTTGAATTAAAGTTATGTTGCAGTTTTCGCTGTATGCTGAGGTGAAGCAGTACATGGAGCGTGGAGTTTACCTAGAGAACGCTGACAGGGACCGCAAGAGAATTGTCAGGCGTTCTGCTGAGAAGTTCATTGTGCAGGGGAAGTATAAAAAAATATCATTGCCTTTTAATGTATTAATTATTCTGTAATTTACTATATCTGCTATGTTCCCTTATGATAAAACAATTAATTTTACATATTTGTTTTCCTTTAGTAAATAACATGGTTTAAATATTGTGCAGATGGACATCTTTATTGTAAAACTGCAAACGGGCCAAACCGTCTGGTTGTCATGGATTAGACATAGACGGAACGAGTCCTTCGGGACTGCCATGACAACCCAGCTACAGGTGGGCATCAAGGAAGAACAAGGACATTTAACAAGATTGCAAGCGCATACTATTGGCAAGGCATCTTTACGGACGTCACGAAGTGGGTAAGATATTTGAAGACTCAAACTCCTGGCCCACAAGATGGTTTCATACATCATCATACACAAGATGGTTTCAAGTGTAAATAATTAACTCATGTGTATGTCATGTGTATGTAGAGGCCAGAACGAAACATATTATATTTAGGCCATACGATCATATATTCTAATCTACTACATACTTATTTTGTGGTCATGTGTGTTAAGTTGTGTCCTTAAGATCCTATATTGAGTTTGAGACTCCTGATGTAGTAGTACAAAATAATGTGTTTCTTTTGTTTGTGATGTTACAACCAAATGTTTTATATTTTAGATTGCCCATTGTCCACAGTGTCAGCTTAATGATACTATTAAAACAGTGGCTCCAGTGTTGCACCCTATCAAGGTCACTAAACCCTGGAAAGTCGTAGGAATGGATTTGATGGGACCATTTCCAGCAAGTCCTCGGGGGAACATGTATGTCCTTACAATGACTGACCTCTTCACCAAATGGGTTTTTGCCAAATCCCTGAAGTGTAAGACCGCAGTTGAGGTGGCTAAAGGGGTCTTACAAGCATTTAATGCATATGGACTGGTTGAAAGAATAATCACAGACCAGGGGAGGGAGTTTATGAATCAGGTTATTATTTTTTAGTTAAGAAGATTTTATTATTAAAATGTTTGTCTATATGTTATAAAAATCTATAATGCCTTGCACACCTTTTTGATAACAGCTAAATGCAGACATATTTAAGGTCTTGGGAGTGAAGCAGTGCGTCACGTCAGCTTATCACCCTCAGTCAAATGGACAGGATGAGAGGACTAATCAGACTATAAAGAGGGCATTGTCAAAGTACTGCAATGACATACAGAATGACGGGGACAAAAACCTGGAGGATGTGGTGCATGCCATCAACACCTCAAAGCACATGATTGCAACTGTTAAAAAAAATAAATGCTTATATGCAATTGATTATGTGAATGTAATTTGTTGAAACACTTTTTGTAGGGCTCTACGAAGTATACACCATTCTTTTTGATGTTTAACCGGAACCCAATCACGCCAGAGTTTATCAACGCAAAGGTAGTATCTGAGACAGATTGCTTTGAAATAGAGAATCCGGAGGTTGGCATGGACACACGGACTGCAGAGGTGACTGCAAAAATTTCAAAGGTGATTGTTTGTAGTCTGAACTATAAGTAATTCTGCTATTCTATTCAGTCTTTTTATTAAACATTACTTTCAAAAGGTGAGAGATTACATTGAAAAAGCACAGGGGAAGCAAAAGATGCAGTACGAGTCCCGGAAAAGAAAAAATGTGAAATCATTTCACATCCACGAAGGAGAGGAGGTTCTCAAAGCCAACAAAAGAAAAGAGGGACGCAAAGGTGGACGTTTAGAGGGGAACTGGAACGGCCCTTTTCTAGTCAAAGACATTACCGAAAAAGGGGTTGCGACACTTGCAGACAAATCAGGCAACATTCTCCGCCAGAAAACCAATGTGTCCCAACTTAAACCACACCTGCAGCGTGACATTAACCTGGATGGTGAGAAAGGCAGTAAATTACAGAAGTAAATGTTTTTGGCAAATAAAAAAAAAATACATATACAACCTTTTTCAGTGAGTATTCATAATGACCATGATTACTGCCTGAAGACAGACATGGCAGGAGGTGATGCATCACACACAGGTATGCTTTATTTGATTTTGATATTAGAATTAAATTTGTGCATTCCTTATTTACATGTAAAAATGTAAAATAAGTAACTTTGACAAAGATTTGTGACTGATCCAAATGTGTTCACAGAAATTGTTCTGTTTTCTGTGGATCGCTTTCACATCTTGGATTTAGAAGAGGTAAGATGGCAAATAAATGTAGCTGTTATATATTATATAATAATGTATATATAAGACAATTACAGAGCATTGCTTTTTCTAGGAAATATATGTGAAAATTTTGAAAGAGGAAACCGACAGGAAGCGGCCACTCATTCAGTTTTCGAGATGCCAGGCCACAGTTGAAGATTTCGAGACACTGTGTCCACAGAAGAAAATTTCCCATGGCTGAATGACAACGTTAGAATTTTAATTTTCATAAAATTTGTATAGTGAATACATATTTGTAATATCTCTAGTTTGTCCTGGTTTCCAGAAAACAAGCTGCAATTGGACACAATCGGTAGGATTGTGAATCCATTGAATGAAAACTTGGTGCTACAGACTCAGGGAGCCCGCAAGTCAACAACAGGCATCTGTTATCCCAATTCAGCCTACAATCCCTCCGAGTCATTATGTGTCCAATGGCAGCTTATTTGTATGACCGTTTGTCTACAAACCTCCTATATGTACTTTATTCAACAACATTTTTTCTACTATTATCTACTATCATATTTATCTACTATCATCTACTATTTCTTTTAGATTCTTGACACAAAGATTGCACAGCTCTAACTGCTTTACAGGTGCACACATTCGTTCTCTGGTGGCGATCCTTCACTAACAAGAAACATGTGAATGACAGTCACATTTCTTGTCTGAAGGTAAATGAAAATCTATTAAATAAATCCCAGGGGCTGGGAACTCATTTGCAGCACCAATTATTTACTTAACAATATTTTAAAGGACCTTGATGAGAATGACATGGTCCTTCTTCCAAGAATTGTTGGTGGACAGAGCCCTGAAAAGGGAAACCACTTCATTTTGTGGCTATGCGTGAAAAAAAAGAAAAGATTTTTGCTCAACAGTCAGTACTCTGCGGTTAAAGTGGTTTCTGTTTGTTTTGTAAAGGTCTTGGATGGTTTGTTGAATCGTATTCGAGTGTACGACCCCACTGGCAACTACAAATCAATTTCTGAGATGGACCTGGCTATACTATGGTATTTTGTGTATTGTAAATGACACAAAATTTATCTTTATTTACTAATGAACATTTCTTAATTTCTTTTGTACAAAAGCAATGCATTCCGAAATACTTGGGACTTGGGAAAATGGACTGTTGAGTACCCAGAACAGTGGAGGCTGGCTGACTCTAACAACTGTGGGGTTTTGGTTTGTACAGTAAGTTAAAAAAAACGCTTTTATTTTTATATTTTGTGTGTATTAAATCTACATTACTTTAACAACTGTGTTTATTGCATAAGATGGCAGATATTGAAGTGAGGGACTATGAAAAATGAGGTGATTCAGGGAAAAGACCTGTGGTATCTGAGAAGATATCATGCATCATCGATGGCAGCATATATGCTGTCCAGCAAATGACATATAAAAGGTATGTGTAAAATGTCTGTCCTCATTTATATAAACCAACTTATAAGTTTAATAATTCAAGTAAATCGATGATTTTTAAAATATAGGACTGTTGAGGAGGTGGAGGAAAAAGGAATTTGTTCTCTTGTCAGTGACACTGAAATTCAGGTACATATAAGATTTTACGAAATTTAAAAATGTCAAGATATTGTTTACTATATTAAATATTTTTTTTCAGGAGTTGTTCCAAGGAATTGTGAAAGGCTCACTGAAGCCTACTACGTGGAACAAATGGTGGCAAACGAAGACTGGGAAAATGTCAAAACCAAAGAGCTTTCATCCAGCCTTGTCAGCACATGTTGAGGAACTTCTCGGACACATTGACAACATTGTGTTCAAGCAAAAGAATGAAAAAAAGCTTGAACACATCGACCAATGTAATGTGTGAACTGATTCCTGAGGTACGCAATTTAAGGTATCATTTTGGTTTAAATATATACTATATAGTATATATTTTAATTAAGAAATGTAATCTTCTGTTGTTCAGATCAGCCTTATAATACTGAGACGAATGGAAGGTTTCAGTCACTTTTGGGCTGAGATATCTTATCTTGTGGAGTGTGTCATTAAAATGGCCTTGTAAATCCTGCCAAGGGGAAATGACGACAAGGTTCAGCGAGCTAACTACGCCTGCTGCGTTGTGCCTTCCAGTTTGCCCATCTAAGACAAAACAGTGAGTGATGTTACAGAATAGGGCTGGGCAAAAAAATCGATTTTTCGATTAATCGTTTTTAAAAATGTATTCGATTCAAAATCGATTCTCAACGGCCACGAATCGATTTTTTCCATATAAAGGGCTCGCGGACGCGGTGCTGCATCTTCTCGTCTCTCTGCACTAATCAAGCGCCAAGCGCTGCAGCTGTCGATACACACATGCGTTTAGGAGTCGGGACATGACGGAATATTCACTTAACAATCGGGCCAGCATTGCATCGTAACCTATGATCGTAACTAACGTTTATCATTTTCACGTCTTTTTAAGTTTTACAAGCAATGTTAAACTATCCCGTGCTCGCGCACTCTCAGAGATGTCTTTCACTGCGTGCACAGTAACGTTACAGCCTAAATCTGCCTCACAAACAGCTCGCCAGAAACAAAAGTTTTATCCCTGGATTATATCACTTTAACAGTTAAAACACGCGACATTATGTCAAAACTCTGGTCTTGGTGAGTAACCTCGTAAAGACAGTCGGTAATGTCTTAAATTAGCATTAAACGCGTGTGACAGAAAGTTAATGAAACAGTAATGGATCCGCGCACTAGTTCTTAAAGTGAACGCAGCCATTTGTGTCAGTCATTAATTCTGTTGTCATAACAACAGAATATAGTATTAATTGTAAGCAATCAGAATTAATAGCCTTTGTATTTCATTCAGTCTGGACTAAAAAGACTATCCAGTGTTATTTTACATTGGATTACTTTAGTCAGTTTCTGTAGAATTTCTGACATACCCAAAAAACTTCCCCAAAATGTCTCTTAATTTGTGTCTTTAATCTATTGTATTTATTTGTGCTACTTTTTTCAATTTAATTCAAAGATTGAAATCAAGCTTCCATACATAAACTCTTAAAACAAAAATAAACAAAAAATTACATTACCATTTAGGTAAGATTAATGTAAAAAAAATGTCTAAATATTTATATATTTATTTATCTATATCTATCTTAAACATAAAATAACATGATACTGTTTGATCAAGCTGTGCGACTGTTCTGACTTTTTTTGTATATTGCATCAAAATCCTGTTTATTCTTTGTATGCATTTAGTGTACCTAAAATAAAAAGAGTTTTATATACAGGTTTATGGCTCTTAATTTCCTTGTATTAATTAACCACTAGTAAACTTATGTCCACTGTTCTTTTTTATAAATATAGGATTTATATTACATCTTCATTATAGTCGAATCAAGAATCAAATCAGAAATCGAAATCGAAAATTGAATCGAACATCGAAATCGAATCGAGAATCGAATCGAACTGAGAGCTTGTGAATCGAAATCAAATCGAAATTGAAATGTGAATCGATACCCAGCCCTATTACAGAACAACAGACTTTGCATGTACAAATGCATGTGTTACAGCATGTTTGTGTGTTTTCAGAGTTACTCAGCCTCCACGTCTGATGACCTGACTGCATCATTGAGGCCTCAAGATAGAAAAAAAATGGACTGCACATACAATATGAATCACTTCAAATTACAGATTTAACTTTACATACAGCAAAAGACACTGCATCTATTTGAGTCTAATTGGTTAATCTCTCAAAATATTTAACCTTACAGTTCATTCAACATTGTTAACACAGCTATTAAGATACTTTCATTCAGATCTTCACACTGTATAGCCAGAAGGACCATCACAAAAGTATTGGGGAAATGAAAGTTGGGATAGTTGTGTTTGAAATCAAACTATTAATCCAAGGCACTCGAATTGTAGTACAAAAGTTAAAAAGCCTTTATTAGTTCATGGCTTTAATTCATAAAATTGGTGACAGAGACATTGATGATTAATACTTTGGTTTCCTACAGTATGTCTGTTTAAAGCTGTTCTGTATTGTTGTTTATTTTAAAAAGCTCTATAAATGTCCATGTAAATGTTCATTTTGCTTGTAGTTCTGTGTTAATAAAAATATAATCCTTTACATCTCGTAATTCAGTTGAAATCATTTAGTATTGTATTGTGTAATTTAATCAGATGTAATTTTTATAGCCTGTATGTTTTGGTTCACTAATTTTATTGCATTGAGTGCTATTGTATGATGTTCTGTTTTAAGAAATAATTATGACAACTCATCTGAATTAGAACACAAAATGACATCCCAGATAGCAAACTGACATTGAATCAACGTGGAAACATGACATCGAAACAACGTTGATCTGACATTGTTTTGCTCATCGAATTAACGTTGAACCAACGTCAGACGCGTCATTCTTTCAAAACTAACGGAAAATCAACTTGAAATCAACGCGTTGTTTCAACGTTATGACAGCAAACCAATTTTCGATTTTCATTTAGCTTTGAAGAATGCCGCGTCTGACGTTGGTTCAACGTTAATTCGATGAGCAAAATCAACGTTGTTTCAATGTCATGAGAGACGTCGTTTCCACGTTGATTCAATGTCAGTTTGCTGTCTGGGATGAATGCAATTAAAAAAAATGGATTATGCCTTATTGTTTAATAACAAATAATGTTGCAAAACATACCTGAAAATGCTATTTCTTTCATTAATCATAATAAAAAAAAAATTATGATATGAATTAAGTTTGTTAAAGTCCCCGTGAACCGGAAGTTGCAAACGATTTTTCTCCAGTGCTGTGACGTATTTCCAAGTGAAACGGAATATTGAACAGAGGGCAGGGTTTTACTCTAGCGCTCCTCCTCTCCATCTCTCGCTCATAGCAAACTAACGGTTTGAGGGGAGTGGTTAAGCGTTTCCCCACCCAAACTGTGAAACCTACGTCATCAGAAAAAGAAACCGGTCCAGACCGGAAGTAACTTTTCAGATTTTGATTAAAGATTACTAAGGTAAAACATTTTTTAAATATATATTCACTTGCACGGATTAATTGCTCACCACAAGACTAGTAATATGCGCTAACAAAGGGTTAGGCGTGTACACACGAGAGAAATTAAGAGCATATAAATCACTGGATGCTTATGAATACGTTGTCTGCGGTCATGTAGCTACAGAACGCCAAATACCATGACATAGACACAGACTTTTGTGTGTTGAAATCAGAAATTCTTCCTAGTCAAAGACAAGGACACAAGACAACAATGTATGAGGCGTATAATCAACCATATTACCCAGACCTACATATGTTTTCCTTCATTTTCCCTACATTCCTTCTTTTCCATCATTCTTTCCTACATTTATTCTTATTCTTCACCCAGACCTACATTTATCCTTGTCCTTACATTTTATGTTGTTATTGATTGCTGTATTGACACACTTTTGTTTAAAGTTTCATTTTGCAATGCTATAGTACTCTAATAGTAACTATGTTGCTTGCATACATTGCAATTAAACTACTAATAACAATTACAAATGAAGTTAAAAAGCACTGTGAATATAGACGCGAGCATTTTTTTATTATGTCCTCGCTCCAATCAACACGTTTAATCGCCTGCAGCAGGTTCGTCTGAAACGGCCGTGATCCCGTCGGAATCCTATAAAACCTTGGTGGAATATCGATCAGTGCAACCGTAAACGTAACAACCAGACATTTTGATGCTGGGAAACCGCTTTGATACATTTTTAGAGTTGCTAACACGATAATGCCGGTGGGAAACAACACCACTTCCATTGCCAAAATGTGCGCACAACTATTTGATCACGTGGGCTGTAAAAGGGTCTATACTAGCATTATAATCTAAACAGTTTTTAGAGATAAAACGTTACATTCGATTATCATGAACAGTTTTGGGTGTAACTAATTACTAAGTAATTAGTTACTGTAATTTAATTACCTTTCCCTTGAAAATGTAAAGCAAGGGATTACTCTTAATTTATCTGTAATTTAATTACAGTTACTTCTGATGTAATTAAGGTAAATACTGTGTATAGATCAATCCGACCTTACTGCGATTCGTATGCATTTTATGAGGTGTCTACGACCACACACGTACAAATTTGTATGAATTATTGTAAAATATGTATGAAAAAAGTGTGAAATATCATGAGATCAGACATAAAACAATAGTGGGTTTAACATCAAAATGTATTGTCTGATGCTAAAAAGTATGTTTTTATAATGTAACCTTCTCCACCTTGGTCAGTTTAAAGGATAATTCATACAATTTTATAGTATTTATTTGAAAGAATTAAAACAGCTGGTTGAGATTGATATGGGATTTTGAATGTAATTAGTAATTAAAAGTAATTAAATACTTTTTAGAGAGAGTAATTAGTACAGTAATCTAATTACACTGTTGAAGAGGTAATTAGTAACTAGTAATTAATTACTTTTTTAGAGTAACTTACCCAACACTGATCATGAACACAAATCTCAGAGAACGGTTGACTAGGTACCAATGTGTTATTAGACCAAAGGTTCATTTTGCACTGGACTTCTCCTTTAACTGGCTCTGAACACTATGTGCTTTACGACAACAGATTTCATGAAAACATCATAAACTTTGCAAAATACAGCTTGTTCCTGAGCTGGCTGGAAAAGTTAATTCTCAATGTCACGAGCAGCTGTTTTCTCAAAGGAGAAAAAAAACATATACTTTCTAAATGCTATGAACTCAACAAACATGTGTTACTCATGCGACACTACAATGTTACAATAGGTTTTTTGAACAACTTACCAAGCATGTTGTTTGCACTCACGGTGTCCAGGACAAGCATGGTCAAGCACTTTCAGGTAAACATGTTTCGGCATAATGTTTGCATTTTGCACAATTTAATGTCTTTAGCACATTTATCAATTTTTCCCCCAAAAATATTTGACAATTAAAAAATGAATGATGAGCCAAGTACACAAAAGGTGGCTGTGAAAAGACGAGACCTCCTGAGAACAACCATTTAGTGAAGCAATGGAAGAAAATGTGCGTTCTCTTTGAAGGTAGAAATGTTATAAGCTGTGAAGAATGAATAGTCACTCTGCAGAAACATAGTTAGGACTACCCTACCACTGAAAATATGATGCTAATTATCTGGGAAACATTCTCTAACAGCAGTCAAGTCGTCATTCATTGTGTTAAACAAGTTGTGAATTTGTTGTAACATTAAATCATGACTTACTCTGGTCTCAAAGTGATGATCGAAACTCCAGTGGGTGAAGTAAACTTTTGGAAAATGTTGTGGCAGAATCAAGTGAACAATTCCAGGATATGCTTTTTTTCATTGGTTGTTGCGTTAAAGGGGACATATCATGTAAAATCCACTTTTTTAGCCCTTAAATGAATTTTGTTGTATATTAGGAGTGTTTATAAGTACAGAAAAGATTAAATTATTATCTTCAGGTGCTTCGTTTATATCTTTATATTCTGTTTTGGTCATATTTTTCAACCTGTTCAGATTTTTCTGTTTTCTATGAAGTTTTTTGAACTATAACGTCACCGTATTTGCAGCAGAACTGCCAAATAAGGACATTGACTACCGGCCCAACACTTCCAGCAATCCGCCATTATTATTTCTCGCTCCGATTTTGTAGTTCGAGCTCAATGATGCAGAAGTTACGAGAGGGATAGTCAAAATGTTCGGTTGTTGGATGTACGTTAGTGGCCTGAAGCACTTCAAGGATTCCCACTTCAACAACCTCCGCCAGTATAAAGAAGGGTTTGCCGATCGACTTCGTCTGAATGAGAGGTAAATTCCTTCTATCTTTGGAGACGACGAACAGAGCATTTCGATAAGCTGTATTTACTTTCTTAAAACACATGGTGGTCATGATTTAGCAGGACCTTTGTCTTTCTTTGTTTTTGTTTTGAAGTAACGTTACACGTCTGCAGTATTATTGTTCTTGAGTTTCATCAATGCTCATTTAGCTGCTTTTCTGATGCTTTTCTAAACGTATCATATTATCAATACAGATTGTTTGTGGTAAGATTAGACCGTAGTCATTTATCTTGTGCTTGTTTTGCAAGAGAAATAGTCGACTTTCACTAATAACACAAAACAGTTAACTCACATACCAATACATCCATATGAAGAGGTTGTTCTGCAGGTTCGTCGTCGTCTTTATCGACTCGCTCGCTCTGGCTCGAATATGTTCTTTGAAGATATCGTATATAATAGTATATCTCTAATCAAACTACCAAAATGGCCGAACGGGGGGAGTTGAACCGACCGTGAACTCATCGACCTGGAGAGCGGGCGGGGTGTGACGCGTCTCCTTTTTATTTAAAGGGGCCGCTTTGAAACGGGTCGCTCAAAGACGCACATCAGAAAAGGGGTAGAAAAGGGGCTTGTGGAGCTATAATAATGAGGAATTCAGACCCAAGCATTGCAGTTATGTTTTATATAGACCACAACGGTATGATTTATATTTAAAAATGAATGATTTAAAAGCATGATATGTACCTTTTAAATCTTACCCAGATACAATAGTGGATACTATCTAGGGGAGTGGATTCCTGCCGGTTCCACAGTGAGAGCAGCGTGACCAGAGATATTCGCGCGCTGTGGCATATTAAATATATTATAAATAGTTCTGAGAAATAAAATGCAAGGCAGGAGTGCGTGACAAAAGACAGAAATGAGTGACCGTCACCCTCAATGTGTGACACTTGAGAGCCCGGACTATGTGGATGATATTGATGCTTGTTGTTTTAGTTTGCTATTCCTGTTTTATAGCATTATATGACTGAAATTGTTTGAAGACAATATACTTAGAACAAATTTTGATTTAATAATTCAGATTTGTTTATAAGTTCATTTTCTCTCATTCCTTGATTTCTCAGACTGTGTTTTTACTAACAGGCGTCTTGTTACTAAATATTATTTTGTTTATACAAAACAAACGTAGCAAGATAAAAATTCAGAGAACCAGGAAATTCATCAGACAGACATTTTTACTGCATATCAAACCAACCTGTCAGAATGTCAAGCAGTCAGTGACAATTGCAAAAGATTTAGAGAAATAATAATAGTACAATATATAGTACAACAATAAATTAAATATTAAAACAATATTAGTGTAATGTTAAGAAGATTGATCAACAAATATATTATTGTCATGCTAACGTGTTGAACAACTTCATTAGTAACATACATAGTTACGGTATAGCAATGGATACATATCGTCAACGCTCTTCATTTATGATTGACCTTTACAAATAATATAGTCCAGTGTTTCTTACGACCAGATTTGGTCATAATAGGAATGTACCATAATGGATTAATACAATCAAAAGTGTGCCCTTTTTAAGACAAAAAGTGGTGCACTGTAAACAACAGGAAAAAATTTAATAAATAAAAACAAAATATATAACCTAGTTCAACCAAAACTGATGCATTAATCACTGTTGCATTATACATTAATCTTATAGATTTTGCTTAAGCCATGTGACATAGTTATCCACCATCCTGTGTCCAATATCAAAGTCTGTGGGCCACATAGTGAACATTAGTGCACCATGAAATCCACCGGGGTAATGTTCATGTGTGACATCAACTCCAGCATTACGCAGACGTGTGACATACATCAAACCATCATCCCGCAATACATCATACTCACAGGTCAAAACATAGGCCTTAGGCAGGAAGCGCAACATTGTGTCCGGCACCAGCAATGGCGATGCTCGTGGATCTGCAAGCGAATGATGGGGACTAATAGAGTGCACTGGACTTTGTCTAGTGACCACAGGTGGAGCACTGTAATTGTATGTCTGGCGATAAGAATCAGGCAAGTATGAACTCCAATTGACAAATTTAAGCAAAGCAGCCGATTCATGGTTATTGTGTCTGTTTGCCATCATGGCTCTGAAAAATGACTTATCGCTGGTGAAGTACTCGCTCCAAAACCTCACCATCAGTGTGCGAGGCAGTATAGGCATGTATTGGTTCTGCTGGTAGGAGGGAGTGTTAAGATCCAAGGCTTGCAGGACGGGGTAGATCAGAGCCTGGGCCTTTAGCTGGACATGCTGTTGTGGGTCCTTCTGCAACTGATTATACATACATAAATATTAAACAGATCAAGATTATACATTACTACTACACATAAAATTCAACTCACTTTTTAAAAGTAAACTTTTTTTTTCTTAGACTTTACCTGCTGAGCCACTGCAGCTGCAAGGTTGCCTCCTGCACTGTCTCCAGACACAGCAATCCGTTCTGGATTGATATGGTAGCCCTTCAGGACCTCGACGTGAAGAAAGTACTTCACCACACGATACACATCCTCAAATTGGGCAGGAAAATGATACGCTGGGGCCAGACGATACCTGCACAGAGCAAATCATGCTGGTATTGTTCCCCTTAATTCAACTTTTCTGTCAGGAAAAATCAATTCTTCAATTGTTGATTAACCTAAGCAATGTCACATGAGTAGAAGTGATGTTGTGGATAGCATGGCTGTTCAAAGCCAGCACAAACTGTTTGTTTTCACAAACCGCTTGTTTTGTGTTTGTTGTTGGTTTCCAAGCTCTGACAGACTTCCCGCTTAGGAAATATTTCTAGTACTTGTGGAATCTTTGTAACCTAAATAGGGAACGAGATGCTGCATCAGTTGCTGGCGCAATGGAAACATCCCATTGACAAAAGCCCATATAGAAACTCTTTTGTGTGCCGGAAGCTATTTATTTTAGTCGATAAAGTTATAAATATGGATATTTGTCTTACACAAAGGCATCACTGCGCTTGAGAAGGCCTTTATTAACACCATGGAGCTGATGGTTAACTTTTATCATGGATGGATGGCGTCTCGCATTGCAGACTTGGAAGTAAACGCCCACTGCTGTGAGTGGAGAACAGTTTTGAGTTTCACTCTCGATCCGGTTTGTCATCACGAGGTAGGCCTGTTATTTAGTTACGCGTGTACTGTGCGAATCGGTGGGCGGGGCTAAACCGTAGGTGTTGATCTTGTTCTGCGGGGGTGGTGTTTTATCCTCTTTGACGTCATAGTTTCCCACTTTTAAAAACTGAGGCGTTTTCAGAGGCTGGTGTCAATTAAAGCTTTTATTGGACTAACAAGGACGTTTTCAGTTCTGAAACTTACAGGATATTCTTATAATATGATGACCTCTTAGATGTCAAAAGCTCAAGGAAAATTTGATTTCTCAGTTCATACACCTTTAAGATCTGCTTTTCTGATGTATCAAATACTTATGTCATGCAATCAAATGCAAATGAATTACTTAAAAATCAAAGAATGCGATTTTCTGGATTTTTGTTTTAGATTTCGTCACTCCCAGTTGACGAGTACCTATGATAAAAATGACAGACTTCTGCATGCTTTGTAAGTGGGAAAACCTGCAAAATTGGCAGTGTATCAAATACTTGTTCTCCCCACTGTATCAAAGTATTTGTCTGGAAAACTGAGTCAGGTTCAAGTTAGTTCATTATCTGCATTTCTAGATCTCTCCTTGTAATTTCAGTCACTATTTTTAACAAAATGAATTGGCCAAATAATGTTGAAGAACAAAATAATATATGTCTAGCGTGTCCTGTTTTGTGCGTCCTGTAGTCCACTATATATTCCACTATTATTTCTACATGTATATGAAAAGAAGATAAAAAAGAATGCATCAGACTTTTGGTCTGAAGGTTATCAAACATTTTATTGTTTCTTCACCAAGTTTGTTTTGGCTGTTATGTTTCAACTTTATCTCTTTTGATCCACTGGAATATCACATGTCCTTGTTTTTGCTGCAGTCCATGCCAATGCAGTGGTTCTGATTTAGATTGCTCCAGTGCCGTCATGTGCAGAGAGGGCTTACTCTTACTGCAGACTCATTGTTCATGCCTATCAGACCACAGCTGTGTCATCAGCAAATTCATTTCTGCCATTCCTGCTGTGTTTGTCTAAAAGTTAATAGAACAGCGTCTGCCAAGAGCAGACTAGAGCCTCTGTTTGTACATCCACATATTTATTTCCTTTTATTGAAAATGCTCCAACAGAGTTAGTGCTCAGCAAGTGCATCATTCGGCTTTGTCAGCAAACTAGGCCGGTTATAGGAAGATATAATTGATCATAACCAGTCAGTGAGTGCTGTCATCGGTATTAGGGCATGCAGGTTTTTTAAGGGTCATTAAGATCCCATTTTAGCACTGATCGTTCATACCTCAGATTTAAAAAAGGCTAAAACACAGAATGTGTAAAACTGGAAATTTTGACTGATGATTGGAAGAGGTGAGAGATGAACATGGGAAGTGAAAAGGAGGGGATCAAACACAACAACCAACAAAACAAAGGCATACAGCACACTCACAATAGCGGCGTTTTCCAACCCTGTTCCTGGAGGTACTGAAATTGCTCTCAAGTACACTCCACATGTGTTTAATTTTTCAGCTGTTGTTCAATCTCATGTAGGTTGCCAGATGAAGGGTGTGTTACAATAACTTAGCAGCTCTATCATGATAAGACCTCTTTTCACAGTATGGCTGTATTGTATATGTTCATCCTTCTGACACATCTCTGATCAATCTTTTATTGACTCTTTCCGCTTCCGTTTTGTATTGTTTATTTATTAAGCACTGTATTAACAGAATTCTGTCGAACAAATTGTACAATTTAATGAACCGCATACAGAGGCAATCATAAAAGACACAACAATAAAAAGCACAACAAATAAGCAAATAACTTAAAACCCAGCAGGTAACCCATAACCCTAGCTCATATGCTAATGCAGGAAATCTTATTTTAATTTGCGCTTAAACACTTATCGTGGGAACATTCCAAAGTTTAGGAACTTCCGCCGCAAATGCTAGATCTCCACCCGTTTTTCACTGGGTCCCAGAAATCGCAAAGGCCAGCTGGTCAGCTGACTTTAAAGACCATTTCGGCTCACATTTCTTAATTCCACCAAATACCAAATAAAATAATTTCTATTCTATTCTTTTCTATTCACCCAATGTAAGGAACCAAAAACAGAAGTAATGTGGTCTCTCTTACGAGTACCTGTTAAAAGCCTTGCAGCAGCATTTTAAACCAGTTATTAGTGGGTAACTCCCTGGGGTCGGCAGAGGCGCCGGCACGACCACCTCGCTTTTTATCCTTTTTTTTTGAGTGTACACTCACAAAAACCTAATGTTGTGCTTTTCATAAAATATAGAAAACAAACAGGATGCACGTTCTGTCATCTCTCTCTCTCTCTCTCTCTCTCTCTCTCTCTCTCTCTCTCTCTCTCTCTCAGTGAAGTCCATTCTGAAATGTGTCAGAAAATGAACTGTAACCTAGCGAATACTTACCACACAGATATGAGAGATGTCTTTAGAAAGCAAGTGAAGTGTCTACTTTTAAATGAAGCAATTCATTTCAAAACAAATATTCTCTATTTATTTAATTAGTATGAAATCAACGAGAGGTATGGTTTCTCATGCATCTACTCATTAACTCTAATGTGACCACACCCACACTAGTAGTGGGAAGTTCGGAACTTTGTGAAAAACTCTAACTAGAAAGAGACGCTGATCTTGCATGTGTTTTATTTGACAGGTGAGTAACACTGTGTTCTGTATTCAAATTTCATGTCAGTAAACCATGCAAAACAATTAGTATTATTGTTAGAATGTCTTGTTGTCTAAGCATTATGTGAAAAATCGTATGGTCATATTCACCGCGACTACTTCTCGGAATGTGAACTGTTGGCTGTATCTTAGAAAACGACATTTATCTGAAAAGTGTTTCAACTGTCCCGGCTC
This sequence comes from Pimephales promelas, assembly GCF_016745375.1. The sequence continues at coordinate 1,703,193 of NW_024121699.1, read as the reverse complement.
TCCCCTAACATCTGTGATAACTAATTTACTTTTAAACCCTAATTTTCTTGCGGTTATTTCAGTTTAATGAAAAATAAGCATGTCATTAAATGCAACAGTTATAGAAATCGAACTTTACCTTATCCATGACAACTAATTTTCGATTCCCGTCTGACTGATTTATACTGTCTATGATTTATCCACGGTGGAATTGAAAACAACAGTTCCCATCATTCCGCAGTCCTCCATGGCGTCATCAAGCAAAGCCGTTGTTGTTGTTTTGAATGTAGCGCCCTCTAGCGGCATTAAATCTTAAGTATTGTAGCTTTAACTGAGAGAGTGAAAGCCCCGGTCGCACGTGCACTCTCGCCGTCTTCAAACTGTCTTGCTCTCTCTCCCTCCCTCACGCTTATTAATGAATTGAGATGACTGAATATTTTTGAGAATACATGATGGTAAAAGGTCGGAAAACTACCACTGGTCGTGAATTGTGCTAAAATAACGTTGCCTTATCTTCTCTGAAAAGCATTCCACATATTCAGATGACATAAACAACACTTTCAATAAAAATAAAATAATCTATCCAGTCATGTCAAACTGCCTGGATAATCACACGTGTGCCGTGGTCCGTTAATGACATGTCCGATTCACGAACTAATGACTCCTTTGAATGATTCACTTTAATGAATGGTTAAAACAATCGATCTATCCAACACTGAACTCAAGAGACATCAATTGGAAATACTTTACAATAAGGTTCCATTTATTAAAGTCTAGTTAACTACATTAGTTGACATTCTATTAATATTAGTTTTAAAGCAGATTTATTCCATGACAAAACCACCCCAGTCATTCAAGAATGATTCACTCTTTCCAAATAGAGCTATTCAAGTCATCTGGAGAAATTGTTTTTATATCGCAATATATATCGTGGAAAAATAAAATATCGCAATGCCATTTTTTACTAATATCGTGCAACCCTAGTCTGACTGCTGAGGGTTTCATAAAGAAAGCAAAATGTATGTTACTGATGTTTTTTTTTTTGAAAAGCATAAAGTGTAACAAAATATAGGTATTGAATATGTAACAGTTATCCAATCTGAAAGAACCAGCTTGCGAAAAAGTATCGGCCTTCCCATCACTTTTGAGAAGAATACATGATGGTTTCAACTGATTTTGCTGAAAATAACCATTTGTTTCCCATCACATCTTTGTATATTTATGTGTATTATTAATTCAGGTAAAGCTACTAAAAGGATCTGCTTAAAATGAAAGAAATTTGAGAGAATTCTATTCCAAAACATTACTATTTTATTAAAAACTGGCTTACAGATTATGTTTATTGAGTTGACGATTTAGTGGCTGTAACAAACATTAAATACTTACTCTACAGATACAATAACTGCGTTGAGTTCTGTAACCATGTGCCTGGCTAGGAGATCATACGGGCCCATACCTATGGTGAGAAAGAAAAAAATCTTTTTGACTTTTATTTAATTAAGCTGGTGAAGCAGTACCCAGGGATTAAAGCAAATATCTTCTGTATGTTAACCTTTTCCAGGCTAGGTCATATTCCTTTATCCATCACTTTATTTTAATACATGAGATCAATAGCATTTTAATAGAACAGCTAATCTACAGGTTGTGCAGTTTCGAAGCGATTTTTAATCTATGAAATAAAAATGATGTTGCAATATTTGATGCACTTTCTTAGTTATACAAATAAATCAACATTTGTTTGCCATGCTGCTAACCAATGTGAAATCTTGGTTTTGTAATACGTAAAAACAAACTAAAAGTCATTCAAACTGCAAATAAATTGTATAATTAAGAGAAAAGAACGTTCTCATCACTAAAACAGTTAATGACTTCAGTTTAGCACGAGTTCTGCACACGCACAAAAACTCCTGATCTACTCCCAGTGTAACATGTCTGGCCTTTCCTGTGTTTTCATTGTGTTTTTAGGGTACGTTCACACAACAATGATATGCTTAAAACTGCGTACAGACGACACCATTGTCAAAACAGTCTCTATTCAAACAGATCCACGAAAACAACTGAAAACGCTGTATTCTGCTGCCAGGCCATTAGATGGTGATGAAACACTATAGACTGAACACGTAACACGCATGTGCATGACGTTATGCGTTTTTGTTGTTTACATGGTGACTGTTTTCCAAAACTTTTCACCATTTTTCAAAGGTTTGCGTTTTCAGCCACCCATGTAAACCAACGGCCAAAACGCTTAAAATATTTTACATATTTAGTTGAAAACAGTGTCCTGTTAATTAGTTTCCACCTGTGTTCATTAATGATTTCATCAAGCTTCTCTGTCCATTCTCGTCAATGTATATAAGGTTTTTCCCCTGTGTTTAACCTGAGTATTTGATATTAAAGCCTTTCTACTTTAAGTATTTCTTGTTGTGAGAGTTTCTATTATCTACATCATGTGACACCCTGAAGCTGTCTACACTGCCAAATGTATCATGCACATCATATCGGACTTTGATGACTAATAATTGAATTTGAGAGAGTTCAGTCAGTGTGTGTGATGAGCATACCTTCGTTTTCCTTCTTGATCTAAATTTAAATGCTGCAATCAACACTTTTCATATATTTTCACATTTCACTCCAGTCTCGACAGTCATATTTTTTTTTTTTTGCATCTTAAGGGAGCATTGGAATTTTTGCCCCAAGCCCCCTGATCTCATACAATCCAAGAAATATGTTGCAGAAAAAGGAGAACTTTAATCCCTGAGTACTTAAATGACTTGAATAGAAATGCATTTGCCTTACTCTTAAGATATGAAAGCTAGAACATTCCGTTATACAGGAGTGTGTGGTTAATAATACTCACGGGAGCTGCCAAGACACCATCCACCTCCATGCAGGTAAATGATGGCTCTTCTCAGCTCTCCAGTTTCTTCTTGCTGGGTAGGCTGATACACAATCACCTCTACACCATCAAAAATCTCATCTGCAACTTGCACCCTCTCATCTGACACAGTTACTACTCGCTCTGCAAAGGTGATGAACATCATAACTCTCCAAAAGTCCAGAAGTCCCACCTGCTCACTAAGTTCTGCCTGTGAAGACAGAAAAAATAAAAATGCATTGAAACGGCAGTGTTTGGGTTATTTATAGTTTGCCACATGATGCGTGGCTGTATTTTCCCACAAAAGCTATGTGCAAGTCAGACGCATGGCTGATCAGCTGATATCATTTCACTAATTGCCATAACACCCTAAACCTTTGGTTCAATGCACAACAGCCCTTTGTTAAGCCACTTAATGTTAAAAGATGTTCTCCAGCATGTTCACAGAAGTCTTTGATGCAGTGTTTGAGTCAAATCTCTTGTCACTAGTCCAAGTCAAGGCTTAAAGTCACAATTTTTTTATGGAATATTGTAGTATTTATTATTAATGATGTATCCATGCACATCATTTATTTATTTTTTTTAATTAATTTGCCCTCATAGTCTTTAATCAAAATAACATCCCTTTTCTTGTGCAGTCTCTTCTCTGATGATGAGGGCGGGGCAAACTGTCACTCACATGAGATCCATCAATAGCAAACCACAACCATCCAACCAATTAGCCTTTCGCCAAGCCCCACCCCCCTTAGTTACTGTTGCTACCCCCGTCAAACAAATGGTCAAACACGAGCAGCGCGACAGACTCCCATGATGGCAAAGGGTATTCCTGTGCGTGTCAGTGACCTTTTTTGGAGCAATACCTCCGCGATATCAAGCAAGATCGAAGCAAATGGGGTTATAGTATGCGGTGGAGGGATTTATTCAAAATTTAAAAATAAGAAATGAATGAGACTCAAGTACTATTGAGGCTAATGCTTACCAGTCTCAAGAAAAATCAGAAAAACCCCATGACCATGTTACCTCAAATGCAACCAGCACAGCCTTAAAAATTGTATAAACTGGTTCAGTGGCTAATTGTTTGGAGTTATAAATATATAACTTGCGCTGCATATTTAGTAATTTTGCCTCCGATACAGGAGTAGCACGTTCGCTTTAGCAACCAGGTTGTTCATTACCACAGCAACCGCTTGCGTGTCATGCTGAATGCAATTTAAAAAGTAACTAACGTTATGCATAAGAGACGGAAAGAGGCAGAGAACCATACATTATTTAAGGTTATTTCTATTCGTTACGATATTGATATATGAACTGATGTTGCCAAGTAAGCTTCATGCTTTCCCCGTTGCGAACGTGCACTCCTCTAAACTGTCTACGGTGCTGCACTGCTAACTTAGCTGACTGCTGCTCTTTTTCCCTGAGAATATCATGGTATGTTAACAACAACCCTTTAGGAAATGTAAGTCCTTTGTGGATCCTCTTGATCTGCATTCGCCGTGCTTCTTTGACTTATCTCAGTGTCTCAGTCTGACGCACGCTGTTCGACACATTTAACTGGGATTGGGGCCGTCCACACTGTTTAATACATCTTAGGCACTGCTCGCATTGAGTTTTGGGCTTTGGAAAGGGAAAAAACACAACTTCTCCTGACAATCCCTCGGGGTGTAGATCTGGTTGGGTAATTATGCAAATTAGCTAATACATAATTATATTATGCACCGTTTGTCCATGTTAACAAACAATTAAGTAATCAACTCAGTGATTTTCATGATGATATCTAAAGGTTAAAATTTTTACCCTATTCACATGAGAAAAAGAATGAATAGGCGAATGAATGGGATATATTTGCGTCTTTTTCTAAACTTTCCCCTTATGGGATTCTTCAGGGCTTTTTTTCCTTACTCAGGACATATTGAGGATACAAAATCAGTTGAGTTTGCTTATGTTGCAATTTGTTCAAGGTTGACCCCCATTTTGGCTTAAAATGACTGGACTATCTATGATGGCTTGAAAAACTGATGTTGTCTTTAAACTTATTTTATCCTTTGTCTGAGACCTAAAATGTCCAACTCATCCTAGCAGGGGTATAAATTAAGCCCTATTCGCACGGGGTTAGTATTATCTGGTGATCTGTAGTAATTTGTAATAATTGTCTGATCTTAGCGAATCAGCCATGTGTCACCGTCCTCGTCTGCACCAGTCTGTCTTGTCATCTGCACTACACTTCCCAGGATCCTCTTGTCTCCACTCCTGAACTCACTCCCGCAATCGTCCACCTGTTGATCGTCATGTTCATCTGTATCACCTGTCTCCACCCTATTATGTTTGATTCCTGCTTGTATTTAGTTCTCCCTGTTTCAGTCAGTCGATGTGAATGTTACCCTGAGTTTTGTGAGTGTTCCTGCCCGTCTTCGTGTACCTGTTTGAGTAAAGTAAAGTCATTTGAATTGGAGCATCAGCCTCTTCTGTCTTCATCTGCCTACACTCCACACCAAACCGTGACACCATGTCTGTAATTAGTAAAGTAAAAATTCCCCCGCAAATTACCTTCTATATTTCGCCGAACACCGAGGTCCTGTGATAATATTAATCCTGTGCAAATCAGCATCTCTGTGATTTGGCCGGATCGTATATAATTTTTTCAAGGTTTTTGTTTCATCTGCGCCTTCTTATCCATCTTCCGCGAAGAATAGAGGCTGAGTTGGAGTGTTTTGATAGTATTTCCCGTGCGAATAGGGCTTTACTTGAGTAATTTTAGTTGATTACTATTCTTACATATTATTTTGGAGGATTTGTACTTTACTCAAGAACAATTTAAACTGAACAACAAAATGTACAAATTTAGTATACAAATTTAAATTGATAGGGTAATATGTTGGACATTTTTACAATACCAATCCGCGCATGCATCTTCAAATTATGGTAAGAGGCGTGACCTTTCCATGCATTAACGTGCATTAAGCTGCTGCCGAATCACAACACAGCAACTGCTGGCACAATCAGTATTTATGTATTTCTGAAGGAGGGACTTAATAGAACAAGGAAGTCATCGGGCCGTTTTTTGGACCGTGAAAACAGCGGTATACAGATAAGTAAATTGTGAGAAAAATACTGTTTTTTACACACAAAACATGTTAGATTGCACACTGTAAACACAATCATAGCTTCAAAAAAACACGAAGAACTATTTTTTCAACACCAAAAAGAGTGTGCTCCTCCCAGCTCAGAAGACCACTTTTCTATGTGTTATTTGGGATTCGACCACAATGCAGGCACGTCTATCCCCTGCACATATTTCTGCGATTCTCACAGCCGTAAAGAATGTGAAACTAGGCCAGTCACTCACTGTAAAACAATTTCAGTGACTGTTGGGTCTCATGGCAGCTGCGTCCAACATAATTACTTTTGGCCTTCTGTACATGAGACCCCTGCAGTGGTGGCTTAGTACCAAGGGGTTTTCTCAGAGGGGAAATCAGTTCCGCAGGATCAAAGTCACGCAGCGATGCCTTCGTGCCTTGGTCATGTGGAAGAAACCTTGCTTCCTCGCCCAGGGCCCAGTGTTGGGGGCTTCTTGTCAATTAGGGATGCAACGGTACACGGTAAAATCCCGGACCGTTCGGTCAGCCCTGCACTTGACAATCTAACCTCGTGTCCCGCGGGACTTCGGTTCTGCCATAGAGTTTGTGCTGATCCTTTAACCGTATTTTCCGCACTATAAAAGGCGCACTTAAAAGCCTTTAATCTTCTCAAAAAACAACAGTGTGCCTTATATTAGATCCATATATGGATTAAATTCGCCCGCGAACTCGCGCTCGTGTCCAGCTTATGCCCGCTTTGTCACACGGCCAGTTCAACCTCGTATAAATCAGGTTATGTGTGTGTCGCTCACGAGCGCTCACTCTAACAGACACACGAACAGACCGGCGCTGCTCGCGCCTCGCGCGTCATAGATGTTCATAAAGCGCTCCCCGTTCACACGGGTCGTCTCATTCAAAACAGCCAACTGTTGTTAGTGAGCCGCCGCACATTGAATAATATGAGTCAGGCTGCGAATGTAAGTTACGTGCCCGCCCCAGCGCGCTCACGCTTACTAAATAAACGCCTCACCTCCGGCTCCGTAGCCTACTCTCTACATTCCCAGCACATAGTGGATGCATAACGCAAACCCAGTCAAATGTTTGACTGCAGTATATTTTTGCACAAGAATCTCTCAAAAGTGGATTAGTAACATTGCACTTTGTATCCTGAATGCAGTATTTTTTTTTATTATATTATTTTGCTCTGCTCTTTTTATTCAAACCACAAGCTAATTTTTGTTAAAGGTAAAAGTGCACTTTTTCTTTCACATTGATCACTTCATTTACCAGTTATCAAGGTTTGGAATTGGGATCCACTTGAATATTTTAAAGTGTGCTCGTTTACATTTTGTATATCATAAGTGGTATTTGAAGAGGTTGTATTGCTTAGTGTTGTTCAGTACAGACTAGAGTGTTAATTTATTCCATACACATTGATGTTCTTCCTACTGTGACATTCTGTTTATGCTCATAAGAAAAATAAAACATATTTTTGGGATGAAATAGCAGTCTCTTTCTGCACAAAACATGTACCGAAACCGAACCGAGACCGTGGCCCAAAAACCGAGGTACGGACCGTACCGTGGGCTATCTGTACCGTTGCACCCCTATGGGCTATATGCACGCATAAGTTCCGCATTTGACGCAAGGATGCTCGTCCATTTCCGGTTATGGAGATTTAAGCGGAGGAGAACCGAGGAAAACGGGATTATGGCAGAGTCTTCAAAATTTACTGTCCTCCCGTCTTTGAAACTAAACGTACATACGTTTAGATGTAATTTTATATATAGTTATGTTTATTTAATATAATTTTAAAAAGAAGCATAAACACAACGAGGGGTGTGTGTTTTATCTGTTTTTGTGACTAACGTTTCTTTATTATAACCATGGAGTATAAAATTCAATATAAATATTCGGTATTGCATTGGACCCTACGATCGGCGGAAGTTAACGAGCATCCTTAATCCTTCACCGGAAATACCGCCGTGCATAGAGCCCATTGTCAATGTGTCACACTTTCGATGGATGCTTCCATCAAGGGATGGGGGGCGGTCATGTGTGGCCGCTCGGTGCAAGGTCTTTGGCAAGACCATCAACGTTCCTGGCATATAAATGGTTTGGAGAAGATGGCGGTATTTCAAGCTCTCAAATATTTCCTGCCAGACCTAAGAGGCCATCATGGTCCGCACGGACAACACATCCGTGGTCTCCTATATCAACCATCAGGGGGGTCTGAGGTCACGTCACCTTTGCAAGCAGGCCCATCAGATTCTCTTATGGGCCCAGGGGAAGTTGCTAGAGCAGTATACATTGCAGGCCGCCAGAATGTGGGAGCGGATATCCTGTCGAGGCAGGGGGTGAGGCCCAGGGAGTGGAGACTTCACCCAGAGGTGGTGGAGCTCCTGTGGGAGAAGTTTGGTCAAGCTCAAGTAGAAATTTTCACATCGTCAGATACAACCCATTGTCCCATGTGGTTGTAGAGAGGGTTCGCTGGGATGGGGCTCATCTGCTACTAGTAGCCCCTTACTGGCCAACCCGAATTCTCCACGACCGGAGATGTGGAAACTGTGGGCCTGGCCTCTGAGGGGGCCCGGCTCATAGAATCCGGTCTCTCGACTGAGGTTGTTGAGATCATAGCTGTCAACCCTCCCGTTTTTTCCGGGTTTCTCACGTATTTTAGCTCTTTTCCCGCTGTCTTCCCGTTTTAGTATTTTCCCGTAAAATATCCCGTATTTTTGTGTGAGACGTACGAGCTCGGACAGATTCGGCTTGAAGTCGTTTATCCTCGGATGCGGTGCCGCGCGCACTGGCCGGAGACACACTGGCTGCGTGGCGTGTACGTTTTTATTTCGGCTCCCATGTTAACAGATTAGAGCTTGCACGCTGCCTGCGTGACACACGCGTCTCCAGAAAACGCGTGCATGCTAGAAATAGAACTGACGCCTATTTTTCACGCGACAGGCAAGCGTGTTTTTTGCCTGGAATTTCTTTGCGTTTCCAGGCAAAAAAATAAATAAAAAATAGGAAACTACATGTTTAGACTAGCTGTATGTCATTTTGTACTCGAATACATATTAATAAATTACATTTTGATGTTTGAAAGTCTAGGTTTTTACATAAATTCAGATATCAATGTAATTTAAACAAATAATAATTATTATCAATCGATTTTCAAATATATGAATAAAATATATTTTATTTTTTTCCATTTGTTTCTTATGTAGAAATTCAGTAGAAATTGTTGTCCAAATGCAAGAGCAACACACCGCTAATCCAAATGTAGATTTTTTTTTTCTTTAAATGACACTGTCTCTTTCTCTCTCACACGGCTTACGTTAGTTATGAACTCTTTAGACTTTTAAGGATTAGTGCTTTATTTTTAAAGTTTGTGGGTAAGAATCGTGCAAAAAAAAAAAATCCCTTATTTTGGGGATGGATTCCGGGAAAACTCCCTTATTTTCAATGTTCAATGTTGACAGCTATGGTTGAGATCATTCTCCATTCCAGAGCCCTTTCCACGAGAAGACTGTATGCATTGAAATGAAAATTATTCTCCACCTGGTGTGGTGAACGTCATTTACATTCTGTTAACTGCCCTGTTGCTTCAGTTCTCGTTTTTTTGCAAGACCGTTTCTCTGCTAGATTATCTCCTTCCACCCTAAAGGTTTACGTGGCAGCTATATCTGCCTACCACACCCCTATGGGGGATATTTCTATTGGAAGAGATCCTCTTATTACTCGTTTTCTCCGTGGTACACTGAGGTTTAGACCTGCACTGCACTCTAGAGCACCGGCCTGGGATTTAGCCGTTGTACTTGAAGATCTGGCTTTGGCTCCCTTTGAGCCCACTGAAGAGGTTTCAGAAAAATTCCTCACTCTAAAGACTCTTTTTCTCCTTGCAATTTTTTCTATCAAAACAATTGGAGATCTACATGCCCTGTTGGTTGCTCCCTCATTTCTGGAATTTGCGCCTGGTATGGTAAAAGGATTTCTATACCTTATTCCGAGTTATATTCTTAAGGTCCCAGTTAATGTTGGGGGCCCTATAGTGCTACAGGCCTTTAATCTTAAGGTGATTTTTACCCGGAACTTCATTTAGACCCTGGTTCCTGACCAAGTACCACCCCATAGTTCCTTGTTTCTGTGGAAAGTTCCTGTGGTGGAAACGTGGCTTTACAGCGCCATATACTAGTCTGGGATGTATACTACATCGTTTTAAGTCAGTTTCAGTGGTTTTGTGTGTACGCAGATATTTTGGTAACGCTTCCTTTTACGGTACATTACATACAGTGTACTAACAGTGTACTTACCTAGAAAGTACTGGCTAATATAAGGTAAGTACATGGAACAGGGGTACTGTAGGTTTTGGGTAGGTTCAGGGTTAGTACTAGTTATTACCCAGTAATTGCAGTTACTAAAATAAGTACATAGTATTTACATGGGTAACTGGACTGTAAAAGGAAGCGTTACAGATTTTTTTTGAGACGCCGCCGTGTTTACAGACTTTTTTTTTTAGAACAAGGAAAAAAAAATCATCGGATAGGGAAAGCTCTGGCTTCGTGTGGACTATGGCCTTAGTGTCATTGTGCACTTTATCAATGATGACTATGAGCTGAAGACTCGCTGTCTGCAAACAGCATACTTCACTGCAGAGCACACGGGAGAGAATATTGCCTGTTCACTAAGGGAGTTTTTATCCAGATGGCATCTCAACGAAAAGGGGCAGACTTGCATAACCACTGATAATGCAGAAAACGTTGCCCAAGTTGTGGAGATAAACGAATGGGCCAGACAGTGTTTTGTGCACAGGCTACATCTTGCCATTGGTATAGTAATGTAATGTAGTAACATTTTACATTAAGTTCTCATTTGTTAACATTGTGTAATGTATTAACTAACATGACCTAACCATGAGGCATGAGCAGTAAAATTTTTTTACTGTATTTGTAAATCTTTGTTAACATTAGTTAATGCACTGTGAACTAACATGAACAATGAACAGCATTTTTAATTTACATGTATGAGTTTAATAATGTATTAGTAAATGTTGAAATTAATATTATTAACAAAGATTATTAAATGCTGTAGAAGTGGAGTTCATTATTAGTTGATGTCAACTAATGTAACCTTATTGTAGTGTTACCATTATCTATAAGTTGCTTTTGTCTTTTAGATTTTATTTTTTTTCAGAAAATGCTTTGATGCAAGGGTAAAACTGGCAACAGGAGTTTGTAAGTAGCTGGTGGGCCATTTCTCACACAGCTGGAGAAAGAAAAATGCACTGTAGGATTACAAATTTATCTAAATGTTTAATTTAGATTTCTAATACAATAGTATTGAGAAAGTATATAAATGATGAGACCAGGAAATTTCTGCAAATGGTAGGGGTTCCCAGTGGGATTTTCCTGACTGTCCCGTCTCAGTACGAGAAGGCCATGCTTTTCCTGCTCTTGTGTCTCACCGGGTGAAGACTCATGCTGAGCAAGTTTGAACACCTGATATTTTTATTACTGAGACAGTTAGTCTTGGAGTTCTTGTCTCAGTACGAGAAGTCCTGCACCATCCTGTTCTCGTATCTCATGGTGAGCAGGTTCCAAAACCTGTATACTTCATTTACATTTGCTTTGTTTCAGTGTCTCCACCTCTGTGTAACCCCTCCCCCTTGAAAGGTATATCAACTAAAATGTATACTGCTTTAGTTTAGACTTGACTTGAAGCAGACTACAGCAATGCAACAGCAATAAAGAATCCTGCTTAAAAAGATCCAACCGAGTCTCTTGGTCTTCGGGTCTGAGTTCCTACACTTTAGAAGAAAAAGTTCATTACAGTGCTCAAGAAGATGATAGAGAGGGTCCTGGAGCAATGTCAGGCCTTGTCTCGGGTTCTGTCTGAAGACACGTCACTTTCTCCCCATCTGGCAAGACACAGAGGTCCTCGAATCTATCAGTTCCCTACATCATCTCCAGGACTTTACAGATGCCCTCTCTGGTGAATCAAATGTCCGCGTATCCTACCTGAAGTCAGCCCTGCCTCTCCTGAAAACAGCAAACCTGGCTGTAAAGGATGATGACACATTGGCTAAATGGAAGACAAATATAGTTACCACATAGGAGCTTCTTGATGTAGCTTCATTTCTTGATCCACGATTCAAAATGGACTACACAAGACAAGATCATTTTTCAGACATCAGAGCAAGAGTCAAGTTCAAAATGGAACAGGAGGCACAAAACGTAACTTCTTTTAATTTTAGGTGTGTCAATGTGTGCAACAGCATTAGAATATGATAAATGAATGCTATAAGAGAAAATAACAAAACAATATAGGATGACAAGATCTAAATACCCAACATGCAATTTGTTATAATAACTTGTAATTATACATAGTTACTAGATAACTGTAATGCTTTATTAGCTGGTTGTCCTGCATCCTCAATAAACAAGCTACAGTTAGTGCAAAATGCAGCTGCTAGAGTTCTTACTAGGTCAAGAAAATATGATCATACTGTATAACACCGATTTTATCACCTCTACACTGGTTACCTATTAAGTTCCGTATCACCTACATGTCACGATTCATGAATTCACTGTTTCCTTCATGTCTCGTGTTATTGTTCTGTGAGTATGAGCGCGTGTGAGTGGGCGTTACCGCTCGTTCGGCTGATCAGCGCACCGGCTGATTTCATTATCAGCGCCAGCTGCTGCCAATTCACCTCTCTATAAAGACTCATCACAATCTCCTCTCTTTGTCAGATCGTTGGTTTGGTGTCCTCTGTGTCGTGCTTCGTGTTCCTGGTGCAGTCTGTTCCAGTTGAGTTCCTGTTCGGTGTCTTCGTGTCCTGTCTCGTCTGGATGTTCACCTGCACTGGATTTATCATCACCCACTCTGGATTCACCATCATCTGCACACTGACCACTGAGTCCCTGCGCCACCATCTGCTGTGTTCCCTGAGATCGTCGTGTGATTATCATCGTGTCTACTGACAGTTAATAAAGAGTTTTACTTGCATTTGCTTCCGCCCGATTCTTGTGACACTACAAAGTACTACTACTGACCTATAAAGCCCTAAATGGTTTACCTCCTATGTACTTAACGGACCTTCTTTCGCCCTACAATCCACCACGTTCCTTAAGATCACTAAATTCAAGGCTTCTGGTCATTCCTAGGATATCGAAGTCCACTAAAGGAGGGAGGGCGTTCACGCATTTAGCTCCAAAATGGTCAGAGGCTCTGACTCGCTGACACAGTTTAAAACTAGATTAAAGATGCATTTCTTTAGTCAAGCATTCACATAATTCTTACCTTTTTGTCCTCTGTTATGCCATACAGAACCGTTTGCCACTGAAACTGCTTAATGCACCAGTGGGGCTCGACAGCCTTTTAGACAAACGGGTTGGCGCGTATGGTTGGGTTGCGGAGAGTTTGGGTTGTGGAGAGTTTGTGGTTTTCTAACATCGACTCCCGTATAATGGAAATCATTATGAACATCAGCTATGCTAATTATTTCCCATCTGCCTTTCTGCTGTTATCTCGGAACGCTTGTCAACCATCAACATCCACAGTGAAGAAGGGAAAGCGGTCATTGGACAGCTTCTTCAAGAGCACTGCTGTGGCCCCTTCTTCATCTGTGCAGTTGGAGGACACCATAGAAGCTGAGCTAAACAGCTACCTCATGAATCCTGCTATTGACGGAGAGCAAGATACATTGGCCTGGTGCAAGGTACATAGGGTTAACTTTCCAAGCCTGAGTAAACTGGCTCGCAGATATTTATGTATTCTAGCCACAAGTTCCCCATAAGAGAGACTCTTTAGTGCTAGCCGAAATGTTGTGACATGCAAGCGTTCATGTTTCACATGTTAGTGTTTTTGGCCCAAGAATTGTAAATACTGTACTCAAGGAAGTGTTGACTTGGGGAGAATAAATTTCAGCGAGTGTTTGTAAGACTTCAGTTTGTTCTGCACTTTATTTTGTAAGGCTACTTACTGGCAGCCTTTACTGTGTGAAGAAAATGTTAAGAAGTTAAAAGTATTTTTCTTGAATGTGTGCTATGCAACGCAGCAAAAAGTTGTTCAGTTGTTAATTTCCCTGACCGACGGACCCTCTGCACAGATGCACTGGCATGTATGCGCTTCATCCAGTGAGCCTTCTTGCACAGCCCCTGCAAGGTGAGGGAGGTCATGGAGCAGGTCTTGTTAGTTGCACCGCACTGGCCCAACCGTACCTGGTTCCCACAACGGATGCTCTTCACGACAGACCCTCCCTGATGGATTCCCCTGAGGAAGTACCTGCTTTCTCAGGAACGAAGCACCATACGGCCACGTGTGGTCTCTGGACAGGATGTGGGGGACTAGAGTGGCCTACCTCCAGTGGTAGTAGACACTGTCACTTAGCATATGACACAAGGCGCGCTTATGATTTGAAGTGGATTCTGTTTGCTGATTGGTGTTCTTCTTGATGAGAAGACCCCTGAAAATGCCTGTTCGTCTCTGTGCTTTGCTTTCTTCAAGAGGGCTTTGAGCGGAGCATCTCATCCCCTCCTAGGACCTCTCTGTCTACCTTTCAGGCTTACAGAAAGCTCCCTTCGAGCTCCTGGAGTCAGTTGAGCTCAAGTTTCTGTCTCTAAAGACAATGCTCCTGACTACTCACTTCCTTCAAGAGGTTAGGAGACCTGCAAGCATTTTCGATCAGCGAAAAGTTTTCACCTCTTCTTTTCCGGACCAGAACTTGCAAGCACTACCCCCAGAGGAGGCAGACCAAGCCCTTGCCTTGTGCTGACCGCACACAGAGCTTTAGAAGCTCTTAGTCTGCTTTGTTGTTCAGCAGAATGGAAAGGCCTTCTCCAAACCGACCCACTTAATTCTACTGGAATTAACTTTGCTCCGTGCAGAGGATCTCTTTTCTCGTCATGGAGATAGATTCGGTCGCCATGTCCGCGCAGCTCACGAATGAGCGCGCGCACTCACTGCTGACTTGTCTTCGACAGTTTGAGGGCAAGAGTGCGGTTCCACTGAAACTGTTTCAGAGGCTCCTGGGGCATATGGCATCCGCGGCAACGTCGCTCGGTTTGCTTCATATGAGACCGCTTCAGCTGTGGCTTCGCGATCGAGTCCCGAGGTGGGCATGGCATCGCGGCTCGCTCCGAGTTCCAGTGACTCCAGCGTGCCGCCGAACCTTCTTCCCGTGGTCGAACCTCAGCTTTTTACGGGCCGGTGTCCCTCTTCAGCGAGTTTCCAGGCATCTCGTTGTCTCCACGGATGCATCTACCACGGGTTGGGGTGCCATGTGCAATGGGCATGCAGCCGCCGGTTCCTGGACAGGACCCCAGCGCATCATGCACATCAATTGCCTCGAGCTGCTGGCAGTACGCCTGGCCCTTCACCGCTTTCGGGCGCTGCTCAGGGGTCAACATGTACTTGTCCGTTCAGACAACACCACTGCAGTAGCGTACATCAACCACCAGGGGGGTCTACGCTCACGCCGGTTGTCGCAGCTCGCCCGCCACCTCTTGCTATGGAGTCAGAAGCACCTGAGGTCCCTTCGTGCAGTGTACATTCCAGGAGACCGGAACCTGGCAGCCGACGAGCTGTCACGGATCCGCCCTATCTCCGGCGAATGGCGACTCCATTCCCAGACCCTCCAGCTGATTTGGGACCAGTTCGGGGAGGCACAGATAGACCTGTTCGCCTCCCGGGACTCATCCCACTGCGCCGAGTTTAATTCCCTGACCGAGGGTACGCTCGGCACAGATGCACTGGCGCAGAGCTGGCCGCGGGGCCCACGCAAGTATGCGTTTCCCCCAGTGAGCCTTCTTGCACGGGTGTTGTGCAAGATCAAGGAGGACGAGGAGCAGGTCTTGCTGGTAGCCCCCTATTGGCCCACCAAGACGTGGTTCTCCGAACTCATGCTCCTCACGACAGCACCTCCTTGGCCTATTCCTCTGAGGCCTATTCCTCAGGGCATCCTGTGGCACCCTTGTCCCGGTCTTGGAGGCTACGCGTGTGGCTCCTGGACAGGATGAGGCAGGTTGAGTTCGCTGCCACTTGCGGTGGCAGCAACCATCACTTCCGCTAGAGCGTCGTCCACGAGACACCTCTATGTGTTGAAGTGGAACCTCTTCGTCAACTGGTGCTCTTCTCGCGGAGAAGACCCCCGGAGATGTTCGATCGGTGTCGTGCTTTCCTTCCTGCAGAAGGGCTGGAGCGCAGGCTGTCGCCCCCCAACCTTAAGGTTTACGTCGCGGCCATTGGCGCGTCTCATGACGCAGTAGAAGGTAAGTCCATCGGAAAGCACGACCTGGTCATCAGGTTCCTGAGGGGAGCGAGGAGGCTTAATCCGCCTTCCTCCCCTCGTGCCCTCTGGGGTCCTCTCAGTAGATCTAAGTGCTCTGCAGAGGTCTCCCCTGGAGCCTTTGCAATCGGTAGAGTTTTGGTCCTGTCCTATGTAGACATTACTCCTGGTTGCGTTGGCCTCCATCAAGAGGGTAGGGGACCTGCACGCTTTCTCCGTTGACGAAGCGTGCCTGGAGTTCGGGCCGGCTTACTCTCACGTGATCCTGAGACCCCTGCCTGGATACATGCCCAAGGTTCCCACCACTCCCTTCTGGGACCAGGTGGTGAACCTGCAAGCGCTGCCCCTGGAGGAGGCAGACCCAGCCTTGGCACTGCTCTGTCCGGTACGTGCTCTCCGCACTAGGGGTGGGGGAAAAAATCGATTCTCGATGCATCGCGATGCGGACGTGGACGATCCTGAATCGATTCACAAATGTCAAAAACTCGATTTCAAAAAAAAAATGTATATGTATTTATAATAACGTAATATTGACGGGACGCGAAAGACGGAACTCTGAAGCGCGGAAGTGCAGTGGCCGGACCGTCTGTGGCGTGCACATAACAGAGATGAGATGGCACGCAAGATCCAAACACCTTCCTTGTTAGGTTAAAAGCTGACGTGTGGAAATATTTTGGCTTCTGAAGTTGAAGGGGGAAAGGAGCTGGACAAGAGCTGCACTAGTTGTACGTTTTGTGGAATAAAACCAACGACGGAAACACGACAAATATGATAAGCCATATGACAACTTTCCAGCCAGAGGAGGAAAAACACTCGGCTGCACCAGTCGTTATATTATTTATTTACTACAAGTATGCTTCTAGTTCAGGCACACATTTATTTTCCTGGTCGTTCTTTGTAATGTTAATAAAATATATTGTGCATTAATTCTTTATGGGTCATTACTTTGTACTTTTAAAGCAAATTATTTATAGTCACACACAAAAGATTCAGATAATCAATTTGTAACATTATAAATGTCTTGTACTTTAACTTTTGATCAACTTAATTTATCCTTGATGAATAAAAGTATAGATTTCTTTTTTCTTTTGCCCATAAAATTAAATAAAAATTCTTACCGACTCCAAACATTTGAACGGTATTGTTTAATGTTACAAAAGCTTTCTATTTCAGATAAATGCTGTTCTTTTGAATTTCTGGGTGATTTTCTGAATCGGGTGCCCCAAACTGCTTCAAATATTTTCAATTGAAGAAAATCTCAAAATACATTTTAATGCTGTCAATTAATAGAACCAGGTGCATTTGCATTATAATGCAACATAATTGCTTTTGAAATTTTTTTTAAAGTTAATAAATTTAAAGATAATGAGTTGCCTAAGTAGTAGACAACAAGCATGTTTGCATGTCCTCACTAACCATCAATATATTTTCAATGAATATCAAACAAATAAAAAGTGCAAATAATACCAAAATGTTGCTGCTGCTAATATAATCATATGTTGGTCTAGTGTATTTTTGTTTACTGTTGTGAAATGGAAAATCAATAATCGGTAATCGAGAATCGTTAATAATCGAAAATCGACTGTAATCGAATCGGGACTTCAATAATCGTAATCGAATCGGGAAATCAGACAGATTAACCACCCCTACTCCGCACCTACGTTGACAGAACGCGGTGTTTCAGGACCTCAGACCAGCTCTTTGTCTGTCATGGGGGAGCCAGAAGGGAAGGGCTCTCTCAAAGCAATGGCTGTCTCACTGGATAGTGGACGCCATTGCTTTGTCTTAGCAGCAGCAAGGCCGTCCGTGCCCCTTTGGTGTGACGGCCCACTCCACTCGGAGCGTGGCCTCCTCTTGGGCTCTAGCGCATGGCGCCTCGCTAACAGACATTGCAGAGCTGCAGGCTGGGCGACACCAAACACCTTCGCGAGATTCTATAATCTGCGAATTGAGTCGGTGTCCTCTCACGTACTCGCTTCCGCCAGTACTGGACCCGCTTAGGTGTCTTCGCTTGCTCGCCATTCCACTCCTCGGATTGGATAAGTGTGATATTCCTCAGTAGTCTTCCGTTGAAGCCTTGAGTCCTCCAGCACCGACAATGCGAGCACCACTGCTGTTGCTCTGGATGCCGGCTAGGTGCCTCCATGTGCACGGATCCCTATGGTAACTGTCTCATGTGTATTATCCACTGTAAGCCTCTCTGAGCATGTGTCTTCCCTTGGCAAGCCATCTGCCACCCCTGGAGTTAAATTCTAGTAGCCACCTGCAGTTGGTGCTCCAGTGATCTCCATAAGTGTTCCTATGCGGCCATATGTGTGTTATAAGTAGGGATCGACCGATATGGATTTTTTAGTGCCGATACCGATACCGATTTTTTCCCCATCAGCCTTAGCCAATGACCGATACGGGCTGCCGATTTTCTTGAGCCGATATTTGGAGCCGATACATTTTGCTCCCTCAATTTACATCTTAAAAATAACATGATGTTAACAAATGTTACAGATCTCAATTTAATAAAAGTAACATTTAACTAACTTCAAAAATTAATATTTAACAAATAGTAAAAACATGTGAGGTAGAACAAGAACAAGTAGATAAACAATTTAAAAAATATTAAAAACATGAAGTAGAACAAAAAAAGTTCAGTGCTGAAATTGAATATTTAAGCATAATAAAGTGCACAGTGCACACTGTACTTCATTTTAAAAGAAACGAACTATGTACTGCATGGTTTCAATTTTCCTACATAAAATAAAATGAGCATGTCTAGTCTCTAATATTACTGCGATTGCGAGGGAGACAAACTCCACACGCCCCAAACCTCTGCCAGATGAGCGCTGAATAAATCTCCCACAAAAAGCACAGAATAACGTTGGCATTCCTTAATCCTATGACCAGAGTTCGTTACCGTATGCATACTAGGGCTGTCAAAATTGCTCAAATGGCGTTTGCATATTCCCTCTAAAAAACATATTCGAACATCCTGTTGCGCGTTTTGTTGTTGACGCGCATTACATCAATAACAGGACACATTAATAAAAAGAGACATAACTACTAGTATTAGATGGTTTATTTGAGTTTAAACATATTTGACAACGTATTAAAAAGCAAGTAAATCAACTAATGGCCAAGACCGCAGAGCTCACTCTGTCTCGCCCTGGACTCGCTCAGGCACTCTCTCTCTCTCTCTCTCTCTCTCGCCCTCACGCTCTCTGAACAACAAAATTTGAACAACAAAAAAAATTTGAACAACAAAATTTGAACAACAAACAAATGTTGAGTGCTAAACAAGAGTTTTGTGCAAGCAATTTAAGGTTGCGAGTCGCGACTCTTGTCCCAAATATAGCAGGCTTCAGTTCATTCAGTGATTGAAGTTTCACAGTATAGAACCGAGCGAGCTGTGCAGCTGTGGTAACGTTATTAGTCTGCAACCGCGGGCGTGTTTTTCCACATTCAAATATTAATTTTCACCTTCAAAATTAATAGATATTCGAATGTAGAATATTCATAGACAGTCCTAATGCATACTGAACGGATAACCTACACCTTAACTATTTGCAGCTTCTTAATACAATGGCAAGCAGTTAAGTTTTATAGACGAGGCATTCGCATTTTTCATTTGGACCCACAAACTTGCTTAGTTGCAAGCACATAACAGTTATAGGGCGACGTGTTTCCATTTTCAAAGTGTTTGACAATATTTCAGGAGTCAAACATTTAAAAGATCCTTTGAAAGTTTAAGTTACCATTCTCGTGAAGAGCAGGTTGCACTCTGCTAGTGGAGGAGGGCGGGGCACGTGAACTGCAGCATCTCCAGCAGCACGGAGCTGCCCGTGGCCGCCTGTCTATAAATAACGGCGGGGAAAAAAAACTAACGGCGAATGCGCAGCGGTGTATCGCCCGATTCCGATACACGTAAAAACCTCAAATATCGGCCCGATATATCGGCCGGCCGATATATCGGTCGATCACTAGTTATAAGTCCTCCTTCGGTAGGCATCTGGTAGCATGTCCCTCCCGGGATATGTTTCCCAGTGTACCTTGGTAATCCTGTGTCAAAGTAGGATCCCTGGTTAAGCTATGTTCAGGGGTCCAGACTTTCGCAGGGCACTGGAAGACAGCTTGAAGATGGCGTGATGGCACTGACCCCCATTCTCCGTCACTTCTGACGTAACTCGAAGTGACTACGAAAGGGAACGTCTCGGTTACGGATGTAATCCTCGTTCCCTGAGTAGGGAACGGAGACGTTACGTCTCCCTGCCACTTCTGCTGTACCGCTGGGTAGACGCCGGAGTTCATTCTTGGCTCCTCAGCGAAGACATACTGCGTGACGCGCTGTGTTTTTGTCTCCTGTGAGCCTGTCTCATTTCCTCCTCTTCCATGGCGTCCTATCTGCGTGCCGCTCTGTATTGGTAGCGCGCACGTGACTGTGCGCGCCTTGGCACACTTGCGACCAGGTGAATGAAATTGGGGTAATCAGAAGCTCGTGCCCAGTTCAATGAGCGGGAGCATATATACACACACGATGTAGTCATTTGGCTGAAATGAAATGGACCGAGAGGACGGCAGAAGCATTATGCATCCACTGTGAGGAATGAGACTTTTGATTGTGAAAGGCTATCGGTAAGCTCATATGGACTGACGTTCAGATCTTTAACTGTTTAGGTGCAGAAATGCATTTAATAAGCTAAGTGTGTTAATGTGGGTGTGAGTTAAAAATTGTCACTGCATAGTTAAAGAAATAAATTGCTAAAACCAAATCCTTGGATGTTTATGGATAAAGTGTGGGCTTTGTACCTTTTATATTTGTAAGTAAATACTTCAATAGACTTGTTAATGCTTAAAATACAGATTAGTAAATCCTGTTAAAATATAATTGTTTGTGGGACATTATACATCTAAATATACTTACCTGGTTGAAATACTTACCTTGACTTGTGTTTACTGAGACTGTGAAAATACCTGTTTACTCAAAATGCTTTATTTTTTGTATTTAAAGGTTTTTCACCTGTTACTCCTGTTACTTGAACTGGTCAAAATAAATTTATCTGAGTGAAATCCGAAGTCTTGTCCTTGTTAAGTGTGGACACCTCACAGCTAGAAGAAAACACTTGACACTGCGGTTGCGTTCACTTCCTCCTTTTATACCCACAGGGTGGGGCGGAGTTACGCTATGCAAATTCCGCAGCCACAAGGCAGTTTCATGCCATTGGCTCGTTGTTAAATACTCGAAGAGGATTGGCTTTCTATGCGAAACCCCCATTCTCCGTCACTTCTGACGTAACGTCTCCGTTCCCTACTCAGGGAACGAGGGTTACATCCGTAACTGAGACGTATCTATGGGATGCGGACGTGCGCGTGTCAAAAATGACATGATTGTAACAGCGCGCGCACCTCCGACCTTTGGACTCATGCGTACGCGTCCCAGCTCAGCCACAGTAACAGCTCATATTAGCCAGCTAAACTATATACAAAATATAGCTGCACCCTCGCTGTATTATGGGTTTGCTATGTGGGGAGAAATGTGCTGCTGGTTACGTTTGTGAGACAATCAGCTGATTACTATTATTATATTAAATTATATATTAAAACCCTTGATCCTCACCTGACTATGGCTTTGTAAACTTTATCCATGATGTGGTTTATAATGGACTGTGGTACAGAAACAGTGACAATGTTACACACTCTTGGCTTACTCTGGCTATTCTCTGCTGTCTCAGCCGACGAGATGTTTGTCCCGTTTTAGCAACCGTAGCTTCTTCGAAAGGGAGGGGTGAGCAGTGGGCTGAGCCCTTAGTGCAAACCTGGTGCAAACTCGCAACCGAACCGCTAGATGTCGCTAAAAATCCCACATTGCACCTTTAAACAGAACACGCATTAGCTGAATAAACGTTAGCCAATACATATAGAAAACAGTTGACAATGAATAGACATGAGTCCTGTCACAGGACCAATAATAGCAAATCAAATACTTATTCTAAAAAGTTAGACGAATCCGACATGGGGCTGTGTTAATAGTAAAACATCCATCAATTAAAACAATTTAAAAACATCAAATGATAATAAAAAAATGATTTCTGACATTTTCACAGAAAAAAATACCCAACCAAGAACAAAATTTAAACTTCAAACTTTTTGCTCGAGCTTGTGCAGTTCTGATACAATGGTACTTTTTAATCCATAAGTAACTAACGCGCTAATTCATACAAAATAAATATAACATAATTAGGTAATTTAGTTATATTCAACACAATAACGTAACATATGCAGACTACTTTTCTCAACACTGAATATTTCCAAACCACTTTTGGAAATATTGAGGAACAGATTTACCTACTACAGATAAAACATCTCCAGTTAACTAGCAGAGAATTCATTTAGTTTGCTCTTAATTAAGAGATCTAGCTAGTTAAATTTGATGTTTTTGAAATCAAGCTGAGCACTATTTGCCACTGCTGTCAGTTTCATGGATATACAGTTCTCTTGTGTCTCGTGCAATCTTCACTCGGACGCGCACTGCACGCACTTCAATCTACCGCCATTGCAGAGACTCTCTATTCATTCTGATTTATATAGAGACATTATTGGCTATCTAAAGGCAGCCCCGTCGCTAACGAATTTCCTGAGCGGGACGCACACACACAAACAAAGTGGGCAATTAAAGAGACAGCTTCACCTATGCTTATTACGATCGCGAAAGGACACAACCAATTCAATGCATTAAACATATTACTGAAATAGCCTGAGGGTGCTTTCACTTTTGTTTGAGGTTGCTTAGCACCCTCAAGCACCCATGTAGAACCGGGCCTGCTGATATGATGACGATACTATGTAAAAATTGCTTAATGGGCTCTATGCACAGCAGTATTTCCGGTGTAAGGATGCTCGATAACTTCCGCCGATCGTAGATGTCCAATGTAATACCGACAATTTATATTGAATTTTATACTCCATGGTTATAATAAAGAAACGTTAGTCACAAAAACAGATAAAACAGACACCCCTCGTTGTGTTTATGCTTCTTTTTAAAATTATATTAAATAAACATAACTATATATAAAATTACATCTAAACGTATGTACATTTCGTTTCAAAGACGGGAGGACAGTAAATTTTGAAGACTCTGCCATAATCCCATTTTCCTCCGTGTTCCTCCGCTTTAATCTCCACAACCGGAAATGGACAATCATCCTTGCGTCAAATGCGGAATTTATGCGTGCATATTAGTAATCGACCGATATATCGGCCGGCCGATATATCGGGCCGATATTTGAAGTTTTTACGTGTATCGGAATCGGCCGATACACCGCTGCGCGTTCGCCGATAGTTTTTTTCCCCCCGGCGTTATTTATAGACAGGCGGCCACGGGCAGCTCTGTGCTGCTAGAGACGCTGCAGTTCACGTGCCCCGCCCTCCTCCACTAGCAGAGTGCAACCTGCTCTTCACGAGAATGGTAACTTAAACTTTCAAAGGATCTTTTATGTTTGACTGCTGAAATATTGTCAAACACTTTGAAAATGGAAACACGTCGCCCTATAACTGTTATGTGCTTGCAACTAAGCAAGTTTGTGGGTCCAAATGGAAAACGCGAATGCCTCGTCTATAAAACTTAACTGCTTGCCATTGTATTAGGGAGCTGCAAATAGCTAAGGTGTAGGTTATCCGTTCAGTATGCATTAGGACTGTCTATGAATATTCTACATTCGAATATCTATTAATTTTGAAGGTGAAAATTAATATTTGAATATGGAAAAACACGCCCGCGGTTGCAGACTAATAACGTTACCACAGCTGCACAGCTCGCTCGGAGCGCTCACTGTCAGTTCTATACTGTGAAACTTCAATCACTGAATGAACTGAAGCCTGCTATATTTGGGACAAGAGTCACGACTCGCAACCTTAAATTGCTTGCACAAAACTCTTGATCAGCACTCAACATTTGTTTGTTGTTCATTTAACCGACGCGCAGAGACCGTGAGTGCGAGAGAGAGAGAGTGCCTGAGCAAGTCCAGGCGAGAGAGTGAGCTGAGCTCTGCGGTCTTGGCCATTAGTTGATTTAGTTTGCTTTTTAATACGTTGTTAAATATGTTTAAACTCAAATAAACTATCTAATACTAGTAGTTATGTCTCTTTGCATTAACGTGTCCTGTTATTGACGTAATGCGCGTCAACAACAAAACGCGCTACGGGATGTTCGAATATGTTTTTTAGAGGGAAAATGCAAACGCCATTTGAGTAATTTTGACAGCCCTAGTATGCATACGGGTGCTGTGACGAACACTGGTCATAGGATTAAGGAATGCCACCGTTGTTCAGTGTTTTTTGTGGGAGATTTATTCAGCGCTCTCCTGGCTGAGGTTTGGACGCGTGTGGTGTGCGTCTCCCTCGCCATCGCAGTGATATTACAGACTAGACATGCTCATTTTATTTTATGTAGAAAAATTGAAACCATGCAGTATATAGTTCGTTTCTTTTAAAATGAAGTACAGTGTGCACTGTGCACTTTATTATGCTGGTTGCTACTGTGTGCAATAGTGTAATTATTTAATTTATGCTTAAATATTTATTTTCAGCACTGAACTTTTTTTGTTCTACTTGATGTTTTTAATATTTGTTAAATTGTTTATCTACTTCTTCTTGTTCTACCTCACATGTTTTTACTATTTGTTAAATATTAATTTTTGAAGTTAATTAAATGTTACTTTTATTAAATTGAGACCTGTAACATTTGTTAACATCATGTTATTTTTAAGATGTAAATTGAGGGAGCAAAATGTATCGGCTCCAAATATCGGCTCAAGAAAATCGGCAGCCCGTATCGGTCATCGGCTAAGGCTGATGGGGAAAAAATCGGTATCGGTATCGGCACTAAAAAATCCATATCGGTCGATCCCTAGTGCATATAGCCCATACTGGGACAAAAATTGCGCTCTGGCATGTGCATTAAAATGTTCAGGTTTTAGGGGGGTTCGGGGGCATGTTCTCCGAGAAAATTTAGATTTTTTTTCTGACCAACATATATACAATTTAAGACTTTTCAATGCCCAAAAAAAAATAAATAAATAAGGATAATAAAAAAAGGATAATAATAGCTTTCAAACCATTTGTCAGTGGGCATTAGATTATTTTGTCAATACCTGCTCTCTCCTCATCTACATCTTTCTTTTTCTCTCAGTCTCCTAATCCTGCCCCATTTATTCCCCTCCTAAAGCTGAACTTTGATAGTCTTTTCATTTTCTTCTGTGTCAGTGAAGTAAACATAGCTTTACTTATAATTATATTTTTTTATGAATCATTATCTTAATTCCAGGTAAGTATTACCAATAGTTCTACAACCTTTGGAATTTGCTAAATAATTTTAAATATTACAAATTATAGGCCATGTTTAACGCAGTTGGTGGAATTGGCAGGCGTGCGCTGTGCAAACGTGTCAAAGCATTCTCAGGTATAAATATGCAGCATTAATGCAGGTAGGTGATTTTGAACGAATAGTTAATGTCGATATACAATGGTTACATAACGTTGATATCTTTGTAAGAACCTATAGAACAGTGGCTAGGGAAAACAAGTGTCAGGCGAAATATCGAACCTAAAACTAACTTTAGCGCGCTCAATCACCGTGCGTGCATTTCACGCATTTGTAATCGCTCACGTTTAGTGGAGAGGTCGGTCGGTCGGCCCAAATCTGGACCAACAAGATACGTTGAGATTAATTAATCTATTTATTTATTCATTTATCTGAGGTGCCGGAACGCTGTTCTGGACCGTTCCGGCCCACTTTAACCCCTGTCTATTATGTAAAACAGTAGCCAATAGGCTAACATTACTATAAAGACGCTGGCTTGTAAACGTGAGCTACGCGATCTTTTGACATTTAAAAAAAATAAAGCCCATGACACTATATTTATAAGACATGCTGAAATATGTACCTGGGATGAAGACATTTCACACAAGTCTGCCCAGATGTGAGAACTCGGGGGGGTCAGTGTTCGGGGGTTTCGCTTGTCAACAAATGCACGCGTGTATTCCCTGGTGTAACCATGAGAGATTTTACAACAGTAGAAGACCATTCTGTTTCCCAACTGTGGGGGGACCCCGAGAGCAAAATTTCAAAAATAACATAATGCTACTTTAATATGTAGAAGATGTAGATTTCAAAACAACTCTGATTTGGAAGACACACTGAGACCGGAAAAAAAGAAGCAGCAACAACGCAGTGTTGAATGTTACAACACTCATATCCCTATTTAAGGTGCATTTCGACATTGTTACAACACTCATCCCTATTTAAGGTGCATTTACACATTAAGGTATTTATTTAAATACAACTTCTTTCTATTATTAGCCACGAAGCTTACTTTAATGGTCGGATTAAGAATTGACATAATCTGTAAACTGTAAATCTGCCTGACTCTGACACACTCCTGGGCAGACACGGTGGTGTCGTGCCAAAACACTTGTGAAATCCAAACAAATAATCGCTTGAAACAACATTTAGTTGCGTAATCACATGATCAACACGATACACAGTGATATCGGAATACACATGCGTTTAACTGGCATAAACTTTCAGGCAGCTCAATCCACTTAAAATACATATGCAAGCAAACTTACCAAGTGACTTAAAGTTTTGAAGAAAGAGTCAGTGAGCATTAGTTTCCATCTCTCTTCTATGTTATTCGGGATTGGTGAATAAACGTAATAAGCGGTTAACGCGCCTAGTAACAGAAGCACAAACACTCCTTTAGACCTCATTTTTAGATCTCGCCTGTACGTGTCTTCCGTTTATACTACAGCCTGGTTGCTTTAGAAGTCCTCGACAAGTGAAAGCTCAGTCAGCTGCGTTTATTAGCCATTGAGTTCTCTGTGTTAAAGTGTAATCCTGGATTAATTTTGGACTGGAGCCAGCGAGATATGACAACACGTGTTAGAGTCATCTGATCGTGATACTGTACGCGTGCATGTGGAAAGATTTGCGCTGGAGCGCGCTCTGGTTTTCTCAGATCTGCTGCGCAACGAATTTATTAAATCGTAATGAAACGCGGCTGGAGCTCCTCTCAAATTCCTCAGATAACCCTGTGGGTCATCGCACGGTCTGTGTGCCTCCCTCTCATACTTACACCACTGATGAATGGCTCCACTTTTCCTGCGTGTTTTGTGTTGACATTTCTACGAGCTGTTCTGGTGTTGAGCCAGCTGTTGTCATCGTGTTGATATGCTGCAGGATAATATAACGGGGCTAAAGGCCAGACAAATGTGCTTTTCACTATTCCCATAGTGTATCATTGCAAAATGATTGTATGATCTATGTTTTTATTGAACAATAATGGAGCAACAGATTTTGTGAAAATAAATCATAAAAGTGTGTTTTTTTGTTGTTGTTTTTTTAAACTGTTTTAGGTCTTTTACCCCACAGACACACACCAGCACGGGGCAAAAGACACACAGTACTGATACTAATACTTCAGCTAAAATAATGTTTTTAATAATATCTAAGTTTATACTTGATCAAAACAATCACTTTAGCAGCAAGGTTTGCACTATTTTGATCAATAGAAAATTCATTTTTGTTCAATACTGTTATTAAAATATTAAAAATACACAAACAAAATTATTTCAAAAAGTAAATATTCTGAAAGTATTGAAGGAGATAATAATTTAATAAATCTTTACAGTAGTAACTCTAAATTATATTATATAATTTGATTAATATTATATTTCTACATATGATGGTTTCACTGTAAATATGGTGTAGACACCCAACTTGTATGATTTTACCTGAATCTAATCATGCCAACAAGTCAGTCAGGTATTTATTATCATTTTAAAGGGATAGTTCACCCAAAAATGATAAAATTATATATATATACATATTATTAATTCAAATATTTACTCACCCTCAAGCCATCCAAGGTATATATGACTTTCTTACGGACGAATACAATCAGTTATCCTGGCTCTTCCAAGCTTTATAATGGTAGTGAATGGAGAACGAAAAGCTCAAAACAAATATTTCCATCCATCATAAAGAATAATCCATACAGCTCCTGGGGCTTAATAAAGGCCATCTGAAGCAAAGCGTTTGTGTAAGAAAAATATCTATATTTATGACTTTATTAGCTATATTAACTATCTTCTGGAGTGACTTCTGACCTGACGCATGACGTACTGACGAACGCGGAAGCGCAGAGGATAGAGCAAAACATACATCGGTTATGAATTAGAAGTCTTAAACAATAACTTTTAAAGAGAAATGTGAGAGGAAAAGAGAGGTGCTTGAGGCTACGTCCACATCCGGATACATTTGAAAACGGGGTTTTTGTTTAAAAACGCTCTCCGTCCACACTAGTGTTTTCAGGCGTTTTCTGACGTTTCAGTGTGGATGAGAAACTTCTAAATTCACTTTACTGCGCATGCGTGAAACTTCACAAAAGCTCACTGAGACGTTACAGAGGGGGAAATAAATAATAAAGTTATCGCGCAATTCTTCTAACGGGATCATTTTATTTAGCAAAATATCTCACCATCACTGATGCATCCAGGTCGCATTCAGTCACCATATTTGGTCTAAAACGCAACTGCTCTCCTGTTTTGCCGCAGGACTGCAAATGTGAGTACATTATCTGTCATCTTTGCAGTACTGTGTGCTATGAAGAATAGCACATATTAAGTAACATAGAAAGTAACATATTTTAGCAACAGTGTAAAAATTAATAATAGGCACAATACCGATAAACATGAATATCTATTGGTACTACATGGATCACATGACTAAACTTACGTCATCGTTTTGAAATACCTCCGGTTTCACTGTCCACACTACAACGCGAAAACGGTGTTTTCAAATTTATCCACTTTGGAGAGCGTTTTCCAAACGATACGTTTTTGGTGACTTAAAACGGCGTTTCAGTGTGGACGGAAGGCCAAAACGGAGAGAAAAATATACAAGTTTCAAGTTTATTGTATTTAAAAAGCACATTTAAAACAACCTAGGTCGACCAAAGTGCTGTACAAAATATATCTATTAAAATCCATATAAAATAAGAAAACAAAAATATAAATCAAACACATAAAAACAACTTTCACAAAACATTGAACACACAGGAGTACAAATAGGTTTTTAAAAGACTTCTGAACACCGACACTGTGGGCGCTGTTTTAATATGTAAGGGCAGTTTGTTCCATAGCCTGGGGCCAGCTACCGCAAAGGCTCTGTCACCCCGACATTGCAGCTTCGACCTGGGTACGCTTAACATTTGATTAGACTGTGATCTGAGCAGTCTAATTGGTCTGTGTTCAGTCACCAGCTCTGTCAGGTATTGAGGAGCCAGATTATTTAGTGCTTTATAAACAAACAACAAAACTTTAAAATCAATACGATACTGAACTGGTAGCCAGTGCAGTAAACGTAATGTGGGCGAAATGTGGTCCCGTTTACGAGTGCCTGTGAGCAAGCGGGCGGCTGCGTTTTGTATCAGTTGTAGTCGATGGATAGATGATGCAGGTAGTCCTAGATAAAGCGAGTTACAGTAGTCGAGTCGAGATGAGATAAAGGCATGAATTACAATCTCAAAACTGTTCCTACTTAGGAAAGGTTTAACTTTCGCTAATCTCCGGAGTTGGTAAAAACTGCCATGTACAACTGTATTTATTTGTTTATTTAAATTTAGGCCACTATCCAATATAAAACCCAAGTTCTTTGTCGAGGATGTGCGATATGTACTGAGCGAACCCAAGTCAACATTGCTCAGGTCACTTTTCTCTGATGGCCCGAACAGAACTATTTCAGTTTTATCCTCATTCAAGTGGAGAAAGTTTTTGTTGAGCCATAGTTTCAAATCTTTAAGGCAATCCGTCAGTTGATTTAACGCAGATTTGTCGCGTTTAAATGGTATATATAACTGCGTATCATCGGTATAGCAATGATAGGATACTCCGAAACGTCTAAATATGGAGCCTATAGGTAGTATATATAGAGAGAACAGCAGCGGTGCTAGCGTTGAACCCTGAGGGACACCACATGTAACCTGTGCTACAGTGGAAGAGTGATTCCCTATATTTACGTAGAATTTTCTGTTGGACAAGAATGACCGGAACCAGTCAAGTACGGTGCCTCTTAAACCAATGCATTGCTCCAGACGAGACAGAAGAACATCATGATCAACAAAGTCAAACGCAGAACTAAGATCTAGCATTATTAAAGCTACGATGTTACCAGCGTCAGTGGACATTAAAATATCATTATAAACTTTCAGAAGAGCAGTCTCTGTACTATGTAAAGTTTTAAAACCAGACTGAAAAATATCTGATATACCATTCGTAGTCAAATAATCTTGAAGCTGTATAAATACAATTTTTTCTAGAATCTTCCCAGACAGCAAACTGACATTGAATCAACGTGGAAACGACGTCTCTCATGACATTGAAACAACGTTGATTTGCTCATCGAATTAACGTTGAACCAACGTCAGACGCATTCTTCAAAGCTAAATGAAAATCGAAAATTGGTTCGCTTTCATAATGTTGAAACAACGCGTTGATTTCAAGTTGATTTTCCGTTAGTTTTGAAAGAATGACGCGTCTGACGTTGGTTCAACGTTAATTCGATGAGCAAAACAATGTCAGATCAACGTTGTTTCGATGTCATATTTCCATGTTGATTCAATGTCAGTTTTTTGTATCTGGGTTTGATATAAACGGCAAGTTTGAAATTGGTCGAAATAGATTGAAGGATCCGGCGAGGCCTTTTTTGGGATTGGTGACACTGAGGCTAATTTTAGAATCTCTGGAATTGTCCCTGTCAAGAGACAATTATTTATTATTATTACAAGGTCAGGTCCAATAGTGTCGAAGATTTGTTTTAGAAACCGTGAAGGCAGGACATCCTGAGCTGAAAAAGTAGATTTTAATTTCAAAGTGACTTCCCTACATGTCTGTAAGGAGATCAATTCAAAATCACTCCACTGCGTAGTGAATAATATGCAGTCTGGAATAGAATCTGAATTTATAAATGGTTGAGCCCGTGCCTTTTTCACTTTATTTGAGAAATAATTAAGAAAGTTTTCACATAGTGAAGATGAAACGTCTGGGAATATCTGTGTTGGAGGATTTAAAACAGAATCTATTGTTGAAAATAAAACTTTAGAACAGTAAGAATTTTGTGCTATGATGTCCGATAGATATTTTTCCTTTGCATTCTTGGCAGCTTTTTGGAAAGTGTGTAAGGAGGTCTTCAACATTTCATATGATACCTATAGACCATCTTTCCTCCACTTTCGTTCACATCTACGGCTTTGCTGCCTGAGTTCCCGAATCTCTTTGTTTAACCATGGTTGAGATTTACCCTTCCGATTAACGAGTTTTCGTGGTGCAATAGCATCTACAATATTACCACATCTATTATAAAACAGTTGCAACTGATCATCAGCACTCGATTGGGGAAATAGCAAATCCGAGGTGAGAGGTTGATGTTCTTTCAGATACATATTAGAAAATGCCTTGCAAGATTGTGCAGTCAGAGTACGAGACCAGCATACTTGAGCTGGTTTGGTAGGTAAAGAAGGGAGAATAGTGTGAAATAATACCGGTTTATGGTCAGAAAAATAAATATCACTCGTAACAACATCAGCAACCGATAAACCATACGTCAGTATCAGATCCAATGTATGACCATGACAGTGAGTCGGTTTTCAAACGAAAACGTATTAGTGTGGACATGGCCTGAGTTTGGTCCAAGATAGCAAAATTTGTCTGGCCCACCTGAAAACAGACTCAAACAACTTCCTCTGGCCCAGATGTGGCCCAGGCACTGTAAGACAGATGTGGCCCAGAAACTGGCAGTGAAACACAAATTCAAAACATTATGGGTTTTTATTATAAAAGTAACAAATAGACTATAATATAAACATGTATTAATGTCCAAATACACTATAGTAACATTTATTAACAACACAATTTTTAAACCACAAAATAACAAGTAAATTATATTTACTGTATATGATTAAAAGAAAAACATAATTCTCTTTCACAAACAAACTCTCTTTAACACTCTCTTTAACACTAGATAAATAACTTTTGCAAATGAAAGTCACCATTATATACAGTATATAACGCTATACAGTAATGACTGTTTCAAAGCAGGTTTACGGGGTTAAATAGAAAAAAGATCAATGATGCAAACAGTTCAATTTGGCTGTAAAGCTGCTCTTAAAAGAAAATAGTGTCAGTGTTGCTTCAGTTCTCTTCTATCAATTATAAAAAGAGTTCATTTTCATTATTAAGCAGCTCTGCAGAAAACACTGATGTCATGGTCCAGCTCAGTTCAGTTCTCACATAATGGTGTCAATGCAGGCCGATCAATAATAACCCCGACTTAGCAAGCCCGAGGCAACAGTGGCAAGAACCCAAACCCCATCAGGAGACAGAATGAGGAAAGAAAAACAGGCTCAGTCGGGGGCCAGTTCTCCTCTGGCCAAACAACGAACATGGTGTGTGTTAGGATTCAGGCTGCTTCACAAGTCAGAGTATTTTATTCAGCTCCTTTTGCTTGAAAAAAATTACATCAAGAAGAAGTGTAACAAAACTTGAAAGCATGTAGATGTGAATTTGAGAACTTGTACAATAAATATTTGTACTTGTACTTTAAAATGTACACTCACAGCTCCAATCTGAAAACCCAGTATTAGGCATTTGCAACTTCTCAAATCTGCCATTGCAATTTTTTTAATGGCCTCATCTCTCTCTCACTGCCATTCAGTTGTGCACAAGTAAGTTACGCAATGGAAATTACTGTAAATGAGTGGCATTTTACACATTTACACTTTCAGTATACAGGTTTGTGATATTGTCTTTGAGTGAAAATCTCAACATTCAACAGGTTTTCAAGTACACATATTTATTGTCTACATGCTCTGGAGTTTTGCTCCTCTTTCTCCTTCATAAGATAACACCGGCGTCGGTGTGAGGGGAGCTGAAGCTGGCTGCTGGGTCTGTGTGCTGGACTGGTCTGGTTCTCGTGGATCTGATCCGATGACTGTGCCGAGGACTGTTGTGTCAACGAGGTCTTTACAGGCATTTGTTTCTAGGTCTCGTATACTTGTGATGTTCTCGTCTAGCATTCAGGGTTGTTGTGGCCATCTTAAGCCCGGAACACACCAAGCCAACGGTTGGCCGTCAGGCAGTTTTTGTGCGTCGGCCGACTAAGTTTCCTCGGTTTGTTCTGTGCCATTGGCTGAAAATAGTCCTTGTCAGCTTTGTTTGGCCCAATTCGACGTCGGGGAAAAAGAGGACTTTGATTGGCTGTTCTGCTCAGTGAAAGATTCATTGCACGAGAATAAAAGCCAAACAGCAATCAAAGAAGTCAAAACGGTAAAGATAGAAGGCTGTTCTTATGTTACGTCATCTTACCTGAGTGTTCCTTGGCGAATATTTCAATATTAATATTTCAATATTATAGTGTTTAGCAGGATTGATATTCAAAACGGTAAGCACGCGCTGCTTTGTTTCCGGTGTGTATCTGCAGCCGGCAGCGTCGGTTTTCCTTTTTGAATGATGAATATAGACTAATATATCTGCAGTAATAGACAGTTGGCTCATTACATGCAGCCGCAGAACCAAATCCACTATTGTGTTCACATTCACACATCACTATTGACTGACCAAAAAAATCAAATTCACACATTACCTCATCCAGATTATCCGCAACAGGTCTTTCTGTTCTTGGTACTTTTCTTGAGGTGATTTCTTCTTGGAGGGCTGGAGACGAAATCTCTCCTAGATAAAACAAAGTCGTCCTTGTCGAAATTGTTACTGCAGACATGGTAGTCCATCTCTCGAAGCGTTTCTACTGGTGTTTCGACATCAACATGTAATGCGACCAGCCACTGCTTCAACATATCACTATTGTCCAGAGGAAGTCTGTGAAAACTTTCTGGATTGTAGCGTTTTCTTTTTGCAGCCGGGAAAAGCACAAACACGAACCGTTTTCTTCTCGTCAATAGGTACACGTACTAGTCTTACTTATCTTACTTATCATCTCTGAGCCAGACAGATCTATATCCCAGGTTTTAGCTTTACTGAAGGAATTTGGGCAGGTTTCAGGGTATAAATTGAATTTTCAGAAGAGCGAACTCTTGCCTATAAATTCCGCAGCCGTAGCTTACTCTCTTTCAAAATTGCCATTTAAGACATCATTAGATCAATTTAATTATTTGGGCATCTGCATAACCAAGAATTACTCTGACCTGTTTAAATGTAATTTCTCTCCTATGTTGGATCGACTGTCTAAAGATCTTCATTGTTGGTTTCTATTGCCTCTTTCTCTTGCGGGTAGGGTAAATTGTATAAAAATGAATGTACTGCCTACATTTCTGTATCCATTTCAATGCATACCAGTTTCTATTCCTAAGTGTTTCTTTCACCCTTTAGATAGCTCTATTTCTCAATTTATTTGGAATTTTAAAACTCCAAGAATACAAAAAGGCATTTTAGAAAGAACGAAGGAGTTAGGGGGTTTAGCACTACCTAACTTTTTGTTTTATTACTGTGCTGCAAATGTTCATAACATTTTATTCTGGTGCTGTTCCAGTGATCAGCCTCCACCTTGGTTGAGGATTGAGGAGGCCTCATGTGGCAGCTCTTCGCTTATGTCTCTTCTGTGTCTTCCTCTCTCGTTTTCACCTTTAACCTTCTCCAGTAATGTTATAGTTAAAAATTGTCTTAAGATCTGGTGTCAACTCAAGCGGCATTTTACTTTGATAGCTACTTTTTTTTATAAAAAAAAGTTAGTCGCATCAGTGCAACCAAGGCAAAAAGTTAGTCTGGAGCCCTGAGAAGGCACCTCCAAGTGGTGTAACCCTAACCCTACCCCAGACCTAAACTTACCCATAACCGAACAAAGCTCTGCGCGTGTTATATTGATGCTAAAGGGTGCCATGTGCGTTGGATTTAGACGAAATGTCAAAAGCATCACTATATGACGCCCTAGGATGAAAATGCCCTATTCGCACGGGATTAGTACTATCTGGGGACCTTGTGTGATTTGTAATAATCGCGGAGGTTGTCTGTGATCTTAATCCCGTGCGAATCGGCCATGACTGTAATTTGTAAAGTAATAATTCCCTCGCAAATGACCTACCATATTTCGTTGAAAACGTACGTCCTGTGATAATACTAGTCCCGTGCGAATCGACATCTCTGATTTTGCCAGGATTTGTCGGGCATTTTGGCGCGATTTTTTTTTTTTGTTATTTCTTTTGCTCATTTTTATCCATCTTTCGTGAAGAATGGAGGGTGCGTTGGAGTGTTTTGGGCGCTGGATCATATCACTATACACCCTATACAATTTGCAGAAAGAAAAAAATGAAATCCACCACAAGTGCGAAGACAAAAAGAATGATTAGATGGAGATGGATGACATGTATAGCAGTATGTGGTAAGTAACATTCTTCTGTTTTTGTATCATACATTTGATAAGACGTTTCCAAGCAATAGCTTATCAAATATATGCACAATCAAGCGAGGGGGTTCACATCATAATTAGAGGGTAATGTTACAAATAAGTCAAGAAAGTTTGAGATAATAGATTTTAATCTGGTGAAATGTTTTTTTTTTGTTTTGTTCTGTTTTTTATCCATCTAAGCACAGTGTACAGTGCCATTGAAAACATTTTTTTTTTGTTGAAGGTGAAGGTAAAGGCCTAGATCCAAATCCAAATAGGCCAAACCAAACTCAACTAGGTGTGAAAACCACAGGGCTACTCTGGTTAAGTTTAGGGAAGGGGCAGGTAAAGGCCTAGATCCAAATCCAAATAGGCCAAACTAAACTCAACTAGGTGTGAAACCCACAGGGCTACTATGGTTAAGTTTTTAGAGAAGGGGCAGGAGAAAAGCCTAGATCCAGATCTAAATAGGCCAAGCCACGCTCAACTGGGTGTGGACACACTTTTAGTGCTCCTATGATTAATTTTTAGGGAAAAGGCAGGAAAAGGGCCTAGATCCAAATCCCAATAGGCCCAAACACATTCAACTAGATATGAAAACCACCGGGCAACTATGGTTGAATTTAGGGAAGGGGAAGGTAGAAACCTGGATCCAACTCCTACATAGGCCAAGAACTCCACCCCGTATGACCCCCACCGAGCTATCATGGGAGGTATAAAAATCTAGACCCTCCAGACAAAGCCTAACTTGTTTAAAAAGGGCTCAGAAAAAGAGGTAAATTTCAGAAACATTTTTCCAGAATTCTCCTTATCATCATCTCTTGCCCCACTTTTCCAATTGGAAAATTATAACCTAGATTTGTCTCTCAGTTTTTTGTTCTCTGACAAAAAATGCTCCGGTCTAGATTCTTACGACCTCCCTCCTTTCGTTGAGGCCATTTGGCACCCAAGTACCTAATATGTTTATCCAAATATATTCCTTACTCAACCTCTGCCTCAAGGTCCAATTTGGATTATGTTCTAAACTCCGTATCTGCAGTTTATGCACCCGATGTCGCTGGAAATGTTCCACTAACGCACGCCTGCTTGTGTTCAACAAACCCTTCCGAATCACATACCTGTGTTGGTACAAACGAGTACGGATGGAATTCTTCGTTTATCCCACATACTGTTTACCACACCGACCGCATTGTATCGCATAGATACAGTTCTCCGTTTTTAGCGGGATATTCGGAAGAAAATACGCAGTAGGCTGGCCTTGAACCTTAATGGTTTGGGGCCTCCTTAAAAAGCCTGCTCTCTCCCCTTTTCGTTTTTTCTCCTTGGGAAGCCGACTGTGAACTAACAGATCCCCCAAATTCGTATTCCTCCTGTACGCCGTTAAGAGCTTAACCTCCTGTCCCTCCGGTGTGTCTGCCAAAGTCCCTACAAAATTTTTTCTGATCTCCCTCGAAAATCTGATCGCTTCCGGCGAAAATGAGAAGATGGCTGGAACTAAAACCTTTTCCTCCCTTGAGGGTTCGGGCCTCAAATCTGTCCGTGATCCATACTTCCTTTCATATTCTTTGTACATTGTTCTCAGTCGAGACCTCGAGTATCCCCTGGTCCTGAGAGCTCTGAACAATGTGCACTTAGCCTCCTGAAAATCCTCCTCCCGTGAACAGATCCTTGCTTGCTTGCTCCCGAAATACTGCTGAAACTTTAATAGAAGCATGGTGAGAATTCAACACCCCTAAAAAGGTGTCAAAATCCTTTTTGCTGTCCACCCATACTCCCCAAACATCGTCTAGGAAACGGAAGTAGGAAAAAGGGACCGTCTCACACTTGGGAAAAACCGTATCCTCCCACTGGGCCATGTAAATGTTTGCATAGGCCGGTGCAAACCTCTTCCCCATGGCCGTGCCCTTAATCTGTAAAAAGTACTCTCCCTCAAATTCAAAATCATTCCGAGTCAAACTCAGCTCCAATAATTCTAGAATTGCTCCTTCCGGCCGAGAAGCATCGGGAAATCTGGCAAAACAGTCTCGTACTGCCTTCAGACCTAAGGGCGTCTCAATATTGGTGTAAAGGCTTTCCACATCTAGTGAGAACAAAAATGCCCCTGATGGCACTTTCAACCTTTTCACCTTTTCAAGGAAATCATAGGTATCCCTAATATAACTAAAATGCTTAGTAGATAAGGGATTAAGGTAAAAATCAATAAACTCCGCCACCCTATGACTCTCACTCCCACAGTCCGATACTATTGGACGCCCCGGAGGTATGAAAGGATTAGGCCATTTCTCCCGGGGCTTATGAACCTTGGGAAGCAAATAAAATCTCCTGGATCTAGGCCTGACCTCTCCCAGTAAATAATCTGCTTGCCGTTTACAAATAGATCCTGACCTCAACAAGGTATTTACCACCCTTTCAATGCGAGGTATTGATTCCATAAAAATAGGGGCGGTTAATTTTGAGTAGAAAGATTCGTCCGTCAATTGTCTTAGCCCTTCTTGTACATACCGTGCTCTATCCATTACCACCACCGTACTGCCCTTGTCTGCGGGTTTGATCACGATGTCCCGTCTTTGCGTCAACCCCTCTAATGCCTTAATTCCATCCGGAGGTAAATTAGGTGCTGTAACTTGTGCTCCTGCTAACGCCGCCTGCACTCCCTCGAAATTCTTATCGAAAAAATCCCAAACCTCCCCGGGCAATTTATGAGGTGGGGGAGTCCATCCCGATTTTACACAAAAAGGCCGTATTGGTGTCCCCGAATCTTCTCTAGATCCAAAAAAGAGTGCTCTCTGTATTTTAGTATGGAATTGCCCCAAATCGGCCAGCAAAGGTTCCCTACCCAATCTCTTAATCAAATGAGACGGAATAAATGATAATCCCCTGTTCAATAATCCAATCTGTGCCGGTGTGAGTAAAAAATGCTCAGACAAATTGATCACAGAGCCCTTGTTTTTATTAATTTTTTCAGTTTCCTCGACTCCTCTCTTCTTCTTGTCGGGGCCCTGGTGGTAGGTACCCCCTACGCGTTTAAATGCTGCATCCAATGTTTCAGCATGGCAGCTGCCGTCCCTGGGGTCCAATGGATCCTGTCCGCTACTGTCGAATATTTCTCTTCTTCCAACTTCAGGATAGCGTGTTCTGAGTCGAAAATTAACCTGTTAAGCATCTCCAAACTGCCCACTTGTTCTTTAGGCAAGTTTTTATTATAATTGATCATAGTATCCCCGCATTCGGGAAGGTCCCTTTGGCCGCCTCTAACAATTTTTTGATGTTCTCCTCTGCCACCGTTTTATTTGGTTGAATCCTATCATTCAGACCAAACGACAGAATGACCTGTTTGGCCTTTGGGAACGTTGGAGTTTTATTCCTTCGAATGTGTGCCCCATGCACCATATTGGCCCCCGGGAAACTATGGGCCTCCATATTACCCCTCCTAGTGGTCGGAAGTCTCGACAAATTTGAGCACCCGATTAACAAAATCTCCCTATTCGGAACTAGGTTCCACACTACAAATTTATCCCGAGTCCCCTCATGTCTTATATGTAAGCTCCAGACTGGAGGTGGGATTTTGGAGGCTGCTGGAGCTGCCGTGGCTGATGAGGCTATTGGGGCCGCTGGGGCAACAGGGGCCTCAGACTCCCCCTGTTTCTCCTCTTCCTCCAGAAGCCAGTCCATGTTTTCCTCCTGGCCCGTTTCTCCCTCAGTTGTGACCGACTCCTGCACCCGTATCCGACCCTCAACTGGAATTGTCGTAACCGCTCTCCCTCTTGGTCTCATCCACTTTCCGACTGTCGTCTTTTTACAGGGGACCACCACCTGATCCCCCTGTTCTAATTGGAAAAATTCCTCTATACCATATTCCGGACTTGACCCCAGGTTATCCCTTTCCTCTTCCGTTCTCCTCTCTTCCCTTGGTGTTGGAGTCTTGCGGCGCCCCGGCTGCTCTTCCTGCGCCTTTTCCTGTGTTCTTGGTTGTACCCTGCGTCCTGCTGTTTCCCCTTCCAGGACTCTGACTTTTCCTCCCCCCTGAGCAGGAAGTTGGGCCCCCTCTTCTTCGATATGGACAATAATGGCCCTCCGGGGTCTATCCCCCGCCACCTCCTCTGGCTGGGGGTCCTCCCTAGACACACTGAAAAAAGTGTCTCATTAGATCAAAGTAAAAAAATTGCGTCAACTGGTTACATCTAATTGCTTTACTTTTTATCAACTTAAAATTTTTACTTTGAAGAGAATTAACCATCCATTACTTAGCTAAAGTAAAAATTAATCTTTGAATCAAATAAAGTTTTTAAGTTTAATGAAATATCAAATTATACTTTGTCTTAATGTTTTCTTAAGTTGTATTGACTTATTGTACTTTACATCAAACCAAATATCCATAAAAATACAATTTAAAATATTAATGTAATATAAAGAAATTTATTTACTTTCAGAATGTGTAATTTTATCGTTTAAGAAAAATGACTTCAAGCATCAAACTTTTGACAATTTATTTTGTCATAACTTTTTTTTTTACAGTATC
This sequence comes from Pimephales promelas, assembly GCF_016745375.1. The sequence continues at coordinate 1,663,023 of NW_024121699.1, read as the reverse complement.
CTCATACACAATGTCTAACAGTGTAAACATCAAACTTGACAATTCTTGTCAAACATTTCTACAATGTGTATTGTTTTACATACAGTATACATAGACACATTGAATACAAAGTAAATTCACCATAAGAATCAGTTATGGCTTCGAAGAGAAAGATGCAAGCTTTCCTTAAAGGGTTGGTTCACCCAAAAATGAAAATTAAGTCATTAATTACTCACCCCCATGCTGTACCAACCCCGTAAGACCTTCGTTCATCTTCGGAACACAAATGAAGATATTTTTGATTAAATTTGAGAGCTGTCTCACTACCACATTGGCTCCTAAGGGACTGGCTCTTGACAGCCCAGAAAGTCAATGAAGAAAATGTTTAAATATCCCATGTGACTACCGTGGCTCAACTAGAAGTTTATCAAGCGACGAGAATACTTTTTGTGCGAAAAAACAAACAAAAATAATACCTTTAAAAATAATAACTTTATTCAACTATTCCTTTTCTTCCTCGTTGGCCTGAAACGAGACTTCCTTAGATTTTTCCACGAGAGATGCGCAAGAATTGCGATCTCTTTCAACTACCTCAGTTCAGTTCTCACGCATGCGTCGTGGAAATCTCTTGAAGTCTCGTTTCAGGCCAACAAGGAAGAAAAAGAATAGTCGAATAAAGTCGTTATTTTTGTTTGTTTTTTCGCACAAAAAGTATTCTCATCGCTTGATAAACTTATAGTTGAGCCACTGTAGTCACATGGAATATTTAAACATTTTCTTCATTGACTTTCTGGGCTGTCAAGAGCCAGTCCCTTAGGAGCCAATGTGGTAGTTATACAGCTCTCAAATTTAATCAAAAATATCTTCATTTGTGTTCCGAAGATAAACGAAGGTCTTACGGGGTTGGTACAGCATGGGGGTGAGTAATTAATGACTTAATTTTCATTTTTGGGTGAACTAACCCTTTAATAGTCACTTAGAACCGACTACACTATCAAATCTTTAGAATTCTGTAATCTTTCCATTAACAGGAAATTAGAACAAAATCTTGAGAATTCTGAAATTCTGTAAGAAAAACTGACCTTTAGTTGACCTTTAGAATTCTTCTGAAGTTTAAACAAGTTTGGCCCAAAAACTGGTTTAAAATGGGCAGTGTAAAACCAAACACTTAATAAAACACCTACCAATTTAGTGAATGGTAGAAAGAAAAAAGCATTTTCACCTTCAGGGAATAGTTTACTCAAAAATGGAAACTTCTCTCATAATTTTTATAAAATGTCTCTGAGCCAAATTTAAAGTGATAGTTAAATACTTGAATAGCTTAAGGATAAGAAAACAACGTAAGAATTTTCATTTTTGGGTAAACTATTCAACTAACCTACCTAACATAAAGCAAATCAGGTTTAGTGAACAGTTTTGTATAAAAGGCTTTATACAGTTCAACATCTTCAAAGACATTTACCATCAGCAGAACATTGTAGTTGGGTCAAAGGAAACAACTTACTCCTGCAGCTTTGAAGAGAGGTTCTGCACCCTTCGGCTCATCTGCTTACTCTCTATGTCCATGATGATTTTCTGAAAGGCCTCAAAAGTATATTTGAGTCCTTCAGGATATTTTAGGTTCAGTGCATAAACGAGTCCAAACATCATGGCACAGGCACAGGCAACAGTGGGCAACTCCTTCAGTACTTCCACACCTTCAATGACAATGGAAATGTCCAGCACACGACTAAGAGCATCACTTTCACGGATCACAAAAAATGCCATAGTGGTCTTTTCAAATTCTCTCTCCGCTTCCTCCCTCTGGTCAGCCTAAAAACATACAAAAACAGAGAGCAATTGAGGGACTGTGGAAGAAGAAGAAAAAAACCCACCCCCAAAATTTAGTTAGCTGTACTACTATAAAGGTCAATGTAGAGCCCAAACATCTGTTGTTAACTTTAATTAAAATATCTTCATTTGTGTTCAGTGTAAAAAAAAAAAATTTGTAGGGTTTATTACAAGAGTAGAGTAAGTGATGACAATTTTCATTTTTGGGTGAAGACATACTTTTACACTCTCTTTAGCTTTGAAATTGCTTTTAAACACTTGTACAATCAAATGCTCCCAGTTGCTGACCATTGTAGACAATCACAGAAATATTTGTTGAGTGCAGTACCATAATGGCCAATCAGAGGCATTTATCAATCCACTCAACAGTGTTAAAAATGCATTTTGGGGTGAACCAACCCCTATTAAAGGAGTAATTCACAATAAAAATTCTGTCATTGTTTAAATTTCTCTTGTCATTTCAAACCTGTATGAATTACAGAATTTTGAACAGCGTTGGTAACAGAACAGCACAGCCCCCATTCACTGTTATTGTATGGACACAAAACCAATGCAAGTGAATGGGGGGCTCTTAAAGGATTAGTTCACTTAAAAAAAAAACTTTTGTTGATAATTTACTCTCCCCCATGTCATCCAAGATGTCCATGTCTTTCTTTCTTCAGTCGAAAAGAAATTAAGGTTTTTGATGAAAACATTCCAGGATTTTTCTCCATATAATGGACTTCAATGGGAACCAAACGGTTCAAGGTCCAAATGACAGTTTCAGTGTTGCTTCAAAGGGCTTTAAACGACACCAGACGATGAATAAGGGTCTTATCAAGCAAAACGATCGGGCATTTAAAAAAATAATACGTTTATAAGCACAAATGCTCGTCTTGCTCTGCGTTCGTTTAAACGTAATTGTGTATTACGTGATGTCACGAACGCGCATCACAGAACAGAAAATTGAAACTCATTTGGACCTTGAACCGTTTGGGGTTTATTGAATGTCCATTATATGGAGAAAAATCTTGGAATGTTTTCATCAAAAACCTTAATTTCTTTTCGACTGAAGAAAGAAAGACATGGACATCTTGGATGACATAGGGGTGAGGAAATTATCAGCAAAACTTTATTTTAAAGTGAACTACTCCTTAAACATTCTTCAAAATACATTCTTTTGTAATCTGTGGTAGAAAGTCACACAGGCCAATGTGTAAATGATAACAATTACTTTTGAGCGATATGTCACTACCAAACTTACTCACCCTCAAGGCTTGAGTAGACCTTTGTTAAGACCACAGAGCCGTGTTAAAGGGTTAGTTCACCCAAAAATGAAAATAAAGTCATTAATTACTCACCCCCATGCTGTACCAACCCCGTAAGACCTTCGTTCATCTTCGGAACACAAATGAAGATATTTTTGATTAAATTTGAGAGCTGTATAACTACCACATTGGCTCCTAAGGGACTGGCTCTTGACAGCCCAGAAAGTCAATGAAGAAAATGTTTAAATATTCCATGTGACTACAGTGGCTCAACTATAAGTTTATCAAGCGACGAGAATACTTTTTGTGCGAAAAAAACAAACAAAAATAACGACTTTATTCGACTATTCCTTTTCTTCCTTGTTGGCCTGAAACGAGACTTCAAGAGATTTCCACGACGCATGCGTGAGAACTGAACTGAAGTAGTTGAAGGAGATCGCAATTCTTGCGCATGCATCGTGGAAATCTAAGGAAGTCTAGTTCTGGCCTACAAGGAAGAAAAGAAATAGTCGAATAAAGTCGTTATTTTTGTTTGTTTTTTCGCACAAAAAGTATTCTCTTCGCTTGATAAACATATAGTTGAGCCACTGTTGTCACTTGGAATATTTAAACATTTTCTTCATTGACTTTCTGGGCCGTCAAGAGCCAGTCACTTAGGCCAGCGTTTCCCAACCCTGTTCCTGGCGGCACACCAACACTGCGTGTTTTCTTTGTCTCCCTAATCAAACACACCCGATTTAACTCATCAGCTCATTAACCCACCTGATTATGAGCTGATGGGTTTAGTCAGGTGTGTTTGATAAGGGTTACAAAGAATACACGCAGTGTTGGTGTGCCACCAGGAACAGGGTTGGGAAACACTGCCTTAGGAGCCAATGTGGTAGTTATACAGCTCTCAAATTTAATTAAAAATATCTTCATTTGTGTTCCGAAGACGAACGAAGGTCTTACGGGGTTGGTACAGCATGGGGGTGAGTAATTAATGACTTAATTTTCATTTTTGGGTGAACTTACCCTTTAAGCAGTTTTTCAATTGATGGATAAACTATTTGAAGCTTCAAAAATTCAACAATTCACTCCTATCTACCGCTTTGAAGTAAAAATGATAAGTAGGATTATAAATTTGCCAGTTTTGTTCTTCAAGAATATTACTGTAACCAGTTAGGATGCCTTGAGGGCGAGTAAAACATGGGGAAATATTGACTTGGTAGTGAAATATAACTTTAAGGCAAACATGGTAGGACAAAATTTCAGCAATTTGCCTTGTCTACATTACCTGGTATTCTTTGATCAGACAGCTTGCATCTTCACCAAGGTACATGATCAGGCACTTCAGCAGGCACTCTCTTCTGACGTCCATGTCCGGACTCTACAAAATGTTCAAAATGTATTGTTTTTATTAGACCAAAACACTACTAAATTGATTGCCACAAGCAATTTTGTTCACATGCAACCAATACCTGATCCATTACTTTTATAACATCCTTAGTTTTTTCACGAAGGAGTCCACCTTTGCTCCTGATAACCTGGAGAAGCTGAGAGCTCTGTCTGTCCAAAGAGGCCATAAATCTTGATTGCAAAGGTAAGGTCGTGATACGAAAAAATTCGGCATTAATCTACAAGAAAGAGAAACAGAAAAAAAGTGATTTTACTTTCAGAATTAGTTGTAAAAAATACATAGACACCAAGCATTAAACAACAAAAGTTATAATTAGGGCATCCAAGACATTTACAAAAATACTACATACTAAAATAACATTATAAAAACTATGGTAAATTCAGGATTAGTCACATTTTAAAAATTTTCATTACAAATAAATGCTTTTACCTCCTCTTGTTGAAACAGAGCTGGCCATCTTTCTTGAAGTTCTTGAACACTAGGTTGGTTTTCCACAATCTCTTGTCTGCTCAAGGCAAATGTCTTAGTCATTTTTTCTCTAATTGTCAATGCATTGTTTCTTTTCTTCACTTCCTTTTCAAGTGCCAGGCGCTCAATTTCAAGGTTTGCTGATGTCTCTCCAGCAGGTAGGGATGGGATATGATTGGCCTCACCACGTTTAGGTCGTTTAACATTTTTTGCCGGAAAAGCATGGTCGGAGGCTTTGGTTTTGAGAGAATTTACCAAATACTCAGGGCATCCAAGACCTTTCAACTGTGTGCGTAGGTTTCCCATCTTCATTTTTAGTCTCTGTGTCCACCCATAGCACCCATTGAAGGAGCCCTTTTCTGCTAGGCAAGGGTGTTTCTTTACAAGTGCCTCTGAAACTTCACAGAAGTTTAAACTGCTGGGATAAGATTTATATTTGTATATCTCATCACAAACCTTCTCCAGAATATCAGACTTCATCTTTGGAGTGACAGTCAGCCTTGTTCCGTTGGCCTTAAAAAGAGAATTTCCCCTCTCTAATTGGAGTTCGGTGTCATAAGAAAAGCGTGGAATATTAAATTCTTTTGGCCACTGTTGATTTCTTGTAGAAACTGTTTCTGAGCCAGGTGGTGAGAGGATGATTGTATCATCAGTGTCGCCAGAGTCAACGGAGGACAAAGCATCATCATTGGTCATCTGGGTCAAATCATTTGTTTGAGCAGTGAATGAGTCTTCGTCTGGCAACGGGATAATCTTTAGAGTGCCAAGACTCTGAAGTTCTCCAGTGTCCATCAAATTCACAAATACATCCCCAAAATCTTTGTCCAGATACTGTAGTCTGAATCTACAATTTAATCCAAAAGCTTCCCTCACTTTTTTACTCAGCTCATCCACTGATTCGGGAATCCCATCTGGAAGAAGCAACTTTCTAGAATCATCTTCACCCACAATCACCAAAAGCTTGGCAGGTCTTCTTCCTGACATGCTAACAGATTCTGGAAAAACAAAATAAATAAGATTAGATACTGTACAAGTGTTAAATAATTGCCAGACATTTACATGTTCACTAAATCTTGTGCACTTTTCTTAGAATTTATAAAAAATTCTAACCTCAAACATGTATATATCTCTTCAGAACCACCATGCGTCTTCCCCCAATTGTGTACTGAACAAGTGGATATGGGTCTGTAAGATCATGGTGCTCTAAAAGGTCAATTCGCTTGTCAGATGACTGGACCAAGACATAGGCTCTATAATGTTCAGTATACCATGCATCAAGTCTTCTGACAATGAACAGTGGTTTGTCATGCAACACAATAATTTGCACAATTTCGCCAAACTCTGGAAGTCCTGAACATTCTCCATGAGCAATGACCATACTTTCTCTGTAGGTGAAACCTTTAAATGTTACTTCCTTGGACAAGCACACAACATCCAGATTTGGGTGTTTCTGTTGTACAGTCTGTGAAATGTCTTCATTCAGAACATCAATGGGAATATTAGACACATGTGATACTTCCAATCTTGGTGTTAGAGAGCTGCACTGATACAGATGATATGCCATATGAAACTGATGTCTTTGTGACAATGACAGAAGCACATTCTTGAAGCAGTTGGTGTGACGCACAACTCTTTTAAAGAAGCTATGCTTAGCCTCGAACCGCATTGTCCACAGAGCAACCAGAGGGCCAAATTTCTCAATTAGCTCAGGATAATGCTCCAAGTAGTGGTGTTTGGGCAGAATTTTTGTCTCGGGAAAAAGTTCTTGGAATCTGATTCTATGCTCAGATATCTTGAAGGCCAGATATGCTATAGAAGCTTTGGTGTGTGAAGGAGCGACAACAAGATCTACAATATCTTTCAAATCATTCAGAAGTTGCCATGCAGGTTCATTGGACGGCACTCTGTCTCCAATCAAAAAAGGAAGAAACCTCAAAAGGCTCCAATTTTCATGAGCATTACCGCCTACTGTTCTTCTTGCAGAAAATGTTAGAGGAACAGTATGTGGACGATTTGTCTTGTCATTCCATTTGAATGGAAAGTTCTGAATTGCTTTATTCAGGTGTTCCAAGGAGAAATACTTTTTAGATGAAAACACTGTCAAGGACAAAGCGATCTCAAAAGGGACTATACCCTCAAAGAGATCATGCATAACATCAGCCGGGAATCCTGTGCAAACATTGAAGTGTGATAATTTTTCAGCAAACACACACCCCCCTTTCACGCCAAAATGGTGAGGCAAGTCGTTGTCTTTCATAAACTGAAGATGAGCAGAATGTAGTTCTTCCGTTCTGATGCAGAATGTTTCAGATCCAACTTCTTGAGTCTGGTATTCTTCTTTCTCTGCTGTACAAAATCTGCAGACATATTTTCCAGAGAAATTTTCCACAAATCCGGCAATACTGTGGGCACCAAGATTGTCAGCAACAATACATTGAACTGTGCCCTTCAAAGTCTTTCCAAGTTTTTCAATGAAAAGTCCATGTCTCTCCAAAGTGACAAGGTCATCAATCAATGGTTCCAGCACTTTGTCATACCCAAAACGCTTAACATCACTGCTATTAATTAAAGCAGCTAAATTTATAGCAGAGAGTGCTGACTGACATCCTTCATGTAAATTGCCTAATATCCAATAAACTGCAAAAACTTTGTGTTTTTTCTTGGACGTGCCAAGGGGGTTGCATATCTCAAATTCATCAACATACAAAATTAAAGAGATCGCAGGTTCAGAAAGCAGTTCATTGTTTTTGAAGTTGAGTGAATCAAAAAAGCATGTATATTTACATTCATCCCCTTTATACACTGCTTTTAAATGAACTGTATTATCAAGTATTGGCTGGCAACTCAGAAGTTGCTGCAAGGATTGTAGAATTGGAACGTACTGAAATGTCCTTCCATCACTCCGATCAAGCACATACTCTACAGGCTTTACTAATGAAAAATGGGCTTTGTAGTATGCCTTCCGTTTCCATGTAGTGGAAAGTGGACCTTGCTCTCTGATTGCTGTTTGAATTGGATGTGACTGGCAAAGAAAGGTGGCTAACTCATCTACAACAACTTTATCAATCTGCAAATTATGTTCCTGCAGTACCTGGTGAATAGTTTGATTAACAACTGGAACTGAAACTGTACTTATTAAATACTGTAACTCCTGCAAAAGGTCATCAATGGCCACACCAGGTACAAGAAAAACGTGCTCTAATTTTAATAGGACTGAGGCTAATTTGTGCTCTATAGCTTTGGACAAGTCTTCAGCATTTTCTGTTATCACACCAGAGGATGTAGGTTCATCAAGTGAGACATCTTCGTCTGATTCAATGTCATCTTCTGCAGAAACAATAGGGACTGGTCTTCCACTGACAACAATGCCAGGCTTTAAGTCCTCTTCAGAGAATGATTTGTGTCTTCTTGCCTTGTGTGTTTTAAATGATCCATAAATATTGGTTTTGTATGAGCATCCACGAAAAATACAAGGAACTGTTTCATAATTTTTCAGGTGCTGCCCAATGTGAAGGAAGTAGTCTTTAAACGATGACGTGTGGTTGTATTCACAAAGCAAGCATTTATAAGTTGTCAATGCATCTTTTTGAGGAGGATGCTGAGGATGCCTCCTTGACACATGGCTCTTCAGAGAACTCCAAGATTTAAATGAACAAGGACAGTCTGAATAAACACAAGGATAAGGATGACGACGTCCAAAATTCCGATGATCAAGCTTAAAATGCTTCAAAAGCTCAGAACGGTTGACTTTGGAGACACCACACTCTTTGCATTTCCACATTGAGTTACTTGCCAATGAGAATGGTGAGGTAGCATAGGAGAAGAAAGATTTACAAACCTGACCATCCAAAGCAATATTTAAAATGACCGGTCCCAATTGTTGTTCCTCAGTAACCTTTCCTACAAAAGACAAAGATAATTAACAAATTGGCTCACATAAAAGTAAACAGACGACTTCTTTACGGGGTATGCTGGTCGACGCAATATGTTAAAAAAGGTGTTTAGGCACGTCACTGAAGACGTGTTTTGGCCTTCATGTAAAACTAATATTAAGTGTTAAATTTGATCATAAATGAGAGACCATAATCAGTAAGCAGAGCAAATATCTTGCGAACGCATAATAATAAAGCTTCATAACAATGTTAAGTCCATACAAAGCGTTTGAAGCGTGCATTTACTTATTATATTATATTATTATTATACATGGCGCCTCCACCTTCATGCACACCGATGGCGCCGTACAGTATCGCACTCCAGCATACCCGAAAAAGTATTTATACTATGTTTCAATATCAATCCATCTAACCTCAAGCACTGTACTTTTAACTTTCAAACCTTTTAAACTTTTAAACCTTCTAGCCGAGTTAGAGAGTCAAACTAGTAATACTAACCATATGTAAAACAACAGTACAACATAATATTTTATGAAATCATACATGTAACGTTAGCCTATAACAGGGCTTGACATTATTTTTTTGCTCAAACGTTTTCTAAAGTTAAACGAGCGAACCACTCAGCAGCATTTTCAACTGAACAAAATGTTTTGGTTGGAAAATCTGTTGTTGGCTATATGTAAATGACCACTGTACCACAAGTCTACATGAAATGCATAACAGGACAGGTCATCAAATGCCTTTTATCTCTGATATGGTTGTGTATAAAGCTCCTTAAATCTAGATTGTAAAACAAATGTTCCTCTGATCAAAAACCCAAAAGGTGTGCATCATACCGAACACCTAAATGAATACTTTGCAGTTGGTTTTGTGACTGTAATTTATTCTCTACAAATGCAATACGAGTTAGAACCGTGGATACCACGTGTCGTATCTGACTTTAGAGACGGTCCCTAAATGACAATCTCGCACATCGACAACTTTATAGCAGTCCCGTCCAATGCACTGTGGTTCTACTGTGATCTTTGTGTGAAACTATATTCGCTGCTGAAATAGAACAAAAACTGTCAATCACTGTATGATTAATGAATCTATGATGTAGGCTACATCGCACGTACATCTCTGGTTTGAGTGCAGATTTCAGTGAGAGAGCGCGCGCGCTCTGAACTAATCTTACGCGTTTAAGCGATGACTAATCTGAACAACTTTTGATTATTAGAAATTGCATTCATAAACTAAAAATAATCGCGTGTGTTTGTTCTAATGCGCAACGCGATTATCGTTTAAGAGATGCCTTTTGAGAAGACTCAACCCACCAAAGTGATAGTGGGAGCAATTTGTTACACATCAACCCACACGCGAATTAATGTCAAGCCCTGATGTATAATGTTCATAAAACGTCCAAACATATGTTTAAAATTACTTACCAATTTTCTTGCTTCCCGTTTTCCCACGCGGAGTTCTTCCATGCGGTTTAACAAGATGGCGGAAAGCGGAACATTTCACGCACGACCACGGATGACGTTGGAAGTCACGTGACAACAGAAACCAATATTTTTACTTTAATTTAAAGAAATATATTTACTTTAGACTAACAAGACTTACTTTTAATTTAAATCAACCAAACATTTTACATAAAACTGATGGCTAGATAGAAAATTAATTGATTTGTGTTACATCAAGTATAAAAACTTCTTTAGAGTAATGACATGCCTTGTTCACTTTTTTCAGTGCATCATTTGCCCTACTAATTCTTCCGCCCTCAGGATCGTCTCGTCCCGAATGCTTCTAATTGCCCGGCGGGTCCACCTAATGGCAATTTCCCACGCCTCCCTCCATCGTACTCTGGAGGCATGGGCGACCCCCCGACTGGACTCTCGGAGGGCCTCATCATAGTGTTCCACCAGGATGTCTATCCCGTTATCTAACCTAATCTGGTTAAGTTTAGGGAAGGGGCAGGTAAAGGCCTAGATCCAAATCTAGGAAATCTTCACCTTCACTACTACAACAGTTTTGTGTCCAGTCTCTCACGGGGATTTCGGATGCCCCAACGCCTGTGATGAGACGACTCAACGCCTGTGAAGAGACGACTCAACGCCTGCGATATGTTATGGCGCCGTTTGATTCATAAGCAATATTTATATTTAATATTTATATTTAAACAATATGAATGTAAGCCAGAGGAGAACTGGCCCCCGACTGAGCCTGGGTTCTCCCAAGGTTTTTTCTCCATCCAATCTGATGGAGTTTGGTTCCTTGCCACTGTCGCCTTGCTTTTGGCTTGCTTTGAGCTTGCTCAGTTGGGGTTATTTAGTGTTTAGCAATGTTGTTGATCTGTGTTGTGCTACTTTCATGTTATCATTGTGAAGCTGCTTTGATACAATCTGTATTGTGAAAAGCGCTATATAAATAAATGTGACTTGACTTGACTATTTCCACTGGGCTGCAAGAAATATAATATTGGTATAAACTATTTTTATATGGTTATAGTTTATTTTTAATTGTATTATTAGTATTTTTGTTTATTTATCATAGCTATCAATTGCATACATGGCAATTTAAATGATAACAAGCCTGTGAATAATTATTTTAAAAACCTATAATCAATCTTGCTAGCCCATGTGTAAACTTAAAATACAGTGAAAAATACAAATTATTTATTTTATCTGTGTTGAATATTAACACTGCAAACTGACTATGTGTACTGACCGCCATCTCTCTTTCATAGCAAAATCATGGTACAATGAGAGAACAACACGGGAGCGAGGCCCTTCCTTTTGGGAAACAGAGATGCTCCAGAATTTTCGAGACAATGATTGGTACCTCAACTTCAGAATGCCCAAAGAAGCCTTCAATATCCTTTGTGACCAGCTGCATCCATACATCAATCCTCAAACTACCAACATGTTGGAGCCAGTCCCTCTAGAGAAGAGGGTAGCAATTACAATCTAAAAGCTTGCCAGTAATGTTGAGTTCCACGATGTCGCCAACCTGTTTGGTATTGGAACCAGCACTGCCTGTAATATATTCTGGGATGTGTGAGACTCTGAGTAAACTCAGGAGGGTTTTTGTGAAGAGGCCTAAAACTGTCCCTCAAGTCCAAGCCATCATCACAGCATTTGAGAGGAAGACGGGATTCCCCATGTGTGCAGGGCCTTTGGATGGCACACACATCCCAATCATTGCCCCAGCGAGCTATCCCACTGACTACTACAACAGAAAAGGACGGTACAGTGTTCTTCTTCAAGGACTTGTAGACCACACTTATAGCTTCCTTGATTTTGATGTTGGTTGGCCTGGGAAGTGTCACGATGCATACATTTTTGAGTGTTCACGTCTGTGTCGCAAGCTGGAGGATGGTACCTTTTTCCCTCCAGTCAGCAGGAACATCCAAGGGGTCGACATACCTGTACTGATGTACAAAATGTGAAGTATGCCGTGTCTGCTTGTGTAGAGTTGCACAACTTCTGTGAAATGCAGAAAGTTGCTTACCAGGAACCCCAGGAAGATGTGTTGGATCAGCCAGAGGCAGGACCAGAGCAACTTAATGTACCTGCTCTCTCCCCAGCAGAGCACATCCGGGAGGCCGTAGTAGCTCATATTAATACAAATCAGTAGTGCAGAGAAGCTTTGAAAGCTCATACACAAACTATGCAGTCAAGACAAATGTGAAATTGAAGTCAAACATTTATTTATAGTGTAAAGCATCCTTCATTTCTGAACTTGGCAATTCACATAAGTTTGAACTTTTGTTAAACTGTTTTTTTCTTACAGTGTTTTGAAATAAAGTAAATAATTGTTACAAAATATAAAATAAATGTGCAAATATTGCTTTCACAAAAGAAAAAGGCACATTCGGAATTTTTCCAGAAGATTCACAAACTGTTTTTCACAATGTTTTCCCTAATACCTTTTGTTGATGCATATTTTTTTTGGTACTGCTCTTCCCAATCCTTCATTGGTAACAGAGCTGACGGCTTCTGCTTTGTGGAGGACGAAACCTGCAGAAATTAAAAATGAATAAATAAACAGATAAATAGATATTCAATGTTTTTTTGTGTTGTAAACGCCTCTTTAAAAATAAATCTCGCTCATGTCCCGAGGAGCTAAACCATTTAGGGCTTTAAAGTAATAATTTCGAACCCACTTGACATGCTGTTTTTCACAGGCATTAACAAGAGCAGCGTGAGCATCCAAAATGTGTGCTATTGTGTTTCACAGAAGGGTTGGAAACATGATGAAGGTGAGAAAATGAAGAAGAAATTAGCTCCGCTTTATAAAGTGTGAATTACGATCATACCTGTTTGTTGGTCTTTCCTTGTGGAAACCGTGTGCAGTTGTCTCTCCACTGCTGGACCTTTCCCCATTCAGCTTCCCAGCGTTCCCTCCTGAAATCTGATTCCAGCATCAGGATTCGCTGGTCGTTCTGCTTGTTTTCATGAGATATCTTCCTTTCTTTCTGCAACTGAAGACAAACACTGTTATTATCATGCATTTCATCTACTCCACGTTACTTCATAACACATCACTGTAATCGGCAATAGTACTGTTATAGAGCTATATATATATATAATATAGCAAATATAAGTATATTAATTAATCAGATACCTGTACTTTCGTCTGATTGTCTCTAATATGCGGCGGTGTTTTGGGGCCCTTGGTGTCGACTACAGCTTTGGCCTTTATCAGCTGAGAAAGAGAGAGAAACAGAACAATAAGCAACAACAGAAGAACAAGCATCAGCTGAAATCAAATTAAACAAACTTATTTAGATCAGCTATGGTAAGGCAAAGTGCAGTAAGTTAAATAGCTACACAAACAAAGAAACGGAGAAAAGGCCTTTAAAGTTTTTATACCAGCCAGTCAAACATGTTATGGGTAGATAATGTGGTAATGCATCTCCGAAACGGGACATAATTAAACCCAGATATTTTTTTCACAAGACAGAACACGTCATAAAGCCCATTACAAGTCTTAACTCATTTTTGACCAAATGTGCAGTTACTGCGCTTTGCCTTTGTAGGGCATTTTAGCGGCTAAATTGGCTATTACTGTACTAGTATTATGTTAGCTAACGTTAGAAGGGAAATGATGATTAATCTTACCGAGAACAGCGTCCAGTTCATCAAAATAAGGACATTTAATGGGGTTTGATCCGGTCTTCTTGTTATTTTTGAGGCTATCACGGTACTTTCGTCGCAGGTAGTCCAACCGTTCTTTACACTTTGTCCAATCTCCAAAGTCCTGTATAGACGAGTACCGGAGGACGAGGTCTTTTTGAATACTTTCCCAAACGGTGTGGTTGTGCACCATTTGTTCAAATTGCCTTTGGTAACGTGGTTCACCCCAAACATCGATTAAACAGAGTGTCTCCTCCCGCGTCCAATGTCAGGTTTTCTTCTTAGCACTAGCAGCCATGTTGAGAAACAAGGAAGCAGATGTAAGCTAGCCTTGACGACATATCCGTGTTCCAGGAGAGAGCGAAGTCAGTAATTTTGAGTAAAATCACAGGCTTTGCTTATCCCGTGAGAATGCGCCACACGAAATTCAGATGTGGTGGGGTAATTTCTAAATCACACAAGGTCCCCAGATAACAAGTGATACACGAGTTCTCGGACATGACGACTGTTAGGGGTTAACAGTTAAGGACCCAGAACCAGATATGAAGAATGAAGACCCGGAGTCAGAATTATAAAAAAATTAAAGAAAGTTTTACTGAACATAGTTTGCCATTTCATCAGCAGAAGTCAGCTTCAAGACTCACTCAGGAGTTCGTAGCCCTTACAGTTACAACAATCACAGCAGTTATACCATTTTCAAGGTCTAAGCTACGTCATTGCTTACACGTTGAATGATTCTCATTGGCTACGATATAGATAAACACAGTAATTTTCCACACATACACAGATAGACGAAACATATCTCCATCAATGAGGCACGTCATGACCTTCCAGGTCACAGACTTGGGTTGCTGGCGCCAGTGTGTCCAGAACAACAACTCATTCAATCTCCAATAATGGCAGTGGTTCCTTAACCTGCAACCAAGAAGACTAGCACTAAACTTTAGTCTAACTGGAGTAAGACTTCAACATGGTGCCTTAAACTATTGGCTTCAATGAACCCTTTATGTTTTAACACTCAAACACAAAACCAAAATCCCTATTTTCCTATTATTTTCACTGTTACTGCATTCACATAGGACACTAGCAAATAGGAGCTCCCATCAAGGCTGAAGAGAGTCTGAGCGGCTTATTATCAGTTAAGTGTACCAAAACATAATGGTAAAGCATTCACTCGTTTGGGAGAAAAACAGATAACATTTGCTCCTCAGAAAGCAAATTTAATAGAAAGAATACAGTTTAATATAACAATTAAAGTTCAATATACTGTAGCAATGCTCAATATAGCTTGACCATATTTATAGAGAAGTATCCTATGTGTTGGACATAATGTGTTCATGACGCCTTTAGGATCCATAAACCTTTCTCCTGAGACCAGAGAAAGAGACAAATGGCCTTGTGCACCTAAAAGAAGCTGGTGACTTACATCAGCATGCATTTAAGAATATAATTTCACAAGCAAAAGCACAAAGAATAAATTTATATGTCGATAAATGATTAAGTAACAATGAATATACTTAATTATTGATTTTTATAAAAGAAATACATAATCATTCAAAATGATATTATGATATATATACTGAAGAGGCAAGGGATTTTGACCACCCCTTCACGGCTAAATGACGAGAAGCAAGTGATACACAAGCCCTCGGACATGACGGCTAAAAGACGAGAAACAAGTGATACACAAGTTCTCAGACATGACGGCTAAAAGACGAGAAGCAAGTGATACACAAGTTCTCAGACATGACGACTAAACCACGAGAAACAAGTGATGCACGAGTTCTCGGACATGACGACTAAACCACGAGAAACAAGTGATACACAAGTTCTCGGACATGACGACTAAAACACGAGAAACAAGTGATACACAAGCCCTCGGACATGACGACTAAACCACGAGAAGCAAGTGATGCACGAGTTCTCAGACATGACGACTAAACCACGAGAAGCAAGTGATGCACGAGTTCTCGGACATGACGACTAAAACACGAGAAACAAGTGATACACAAGCCCTCGGACATGACTGCTAAAAACATGAATTAGGCACTGCTTACAGGTCCTCTGCCTTTACGGCTACTCAACGAGAGATACACACGTTCTCTTACTCGGTTCTCCCCATCCTACGGTCTCCTAAATTAAATAAAAAAACTTCCTGCAGGGCAACGCAAGACTGGGAGCAACCATACAGCGCTAACAAATTACGTAAATTTACTATGGGTCTTCACGTTCAACCACAAGGCGGTGCTAAAATGTTATCCTTTTTATATTAACGAGTCCGACTTACCAGAGCAACCTCTGTAAGTGAAAGACACAGATAAGGAAAACAGCTGTTGGAACGCTCCAAATCTCCTGAAATGACGCTGCTGCTTTGTCTCCAACACCCTTATACAGAAAAAACAACAACAACAACACTAATACATTCATACAAATGTACACAGTCAGGAGTTACCCGGATAACAATCAGCATCCACGTCTCAGCCCAACAGAGAAATTCTACAACCCTGCCGATTACGCCAGAATGTAGCAGGATGCCGCTCAAGGAGAGCGGAGCTCTACTTATGGACGACTATGCCGAAAATATTGATATTGTACATCTGATACTTCACACAAGACACACAGGAACGTGAATGTCAAGAAGGGTTAGAGACGTGGATACAAATAATACAGAAGTTTTATTTAAATACTCACAATAATTAAAAAAAATATTGTGAGAGCAGCCGCGAACTCAAAGCGGAACAGCAATGAACCAGAAGGGACGGTCCCCTAGCAACGATCGAGACTCAGACGGCGAACATACGCAACCGGTGCCTACAATTCCTTTTTATACCGTCCTTCCTGTTCGACTTTTGCACACACTTTCGTTTCAGAGGTGGACGCATAGGCAAGACCCGCCCTCTTCTGACTCTGAGTGGCCCTGAACCTGATGGTATATTAAACAAACCAATCAAACCAACAATGGCAGCGAGTATTACCCAATCAAGGGTAGAATAGGAGGAGTCTTCACAGAATGCGAGTGGCATGATTTGCATGGGATCATGCGTTCGGAAATACGGGACAAACCGCGCCCCGTATTGATTCAAAACGGGACGCGCTGTTTACTTCACAAATACGGGACGATTCCGTATTTTAAGGGACGGGTGGCAACCCTACCCACCAGCCATCATAAATAATGAATACATTTTTATTAGGCAGCCCTGGTGGGTATGGAATGAGTGTGAGGAGCGACTCTCTGAGGAGGGTTGCAGCGCTGCCAGTTCGGTTGTTCCCGCTGGTGGCCACAGAATTATATGTATGTTTTTCCGATATAAAGATAATGGGAAAATAAAGTTATAAATATGTCTGTTCTTCTGGACGCTCCACTTTCAAGAAAACTATGAAATAATCCATTCAGCGGTGTTCCAGAGGTTTCTTCCTAACCAATGTTCCTGAGACTGCTGGACGAGAGCAGTCTCGGCCTATTAAGCTCCTCGCAGCACAAGGTGCAAAACAGAACAGTCTAGCCAGTTAGAGATATGCAAGATCTGAGGACTGTTTAATCTCTAAAAAAGCTTGGACTCTAAAAAAGCTTGGAAAAGGAGAAGCCCTGACGCCGAGGCGGTCAGGCTTCTAAGGGTGGTCCTTACTTGGGGTACGGACGGTTTTGAGAAATCGTTTCTCCTCAGTGCTCCGTTTCAGGGCACCAAGGTCTCAGTGTCCCCAAACGAGCCTTAAAAAAGAGCAGTCAGTTCGGTTTCCCTGCCGGTTCGCCGTTTCAGGGCGCCGAGGTGCCTGCTTTATCCAACGGTCCTCCGAGGAGGGTCGTAGGAACTAAGCTAGTTAAGAGATAGACAAGATCTGAGGACTGTCATCATCTCTAATAAAGCTTAGACAAGAAAATGAGGCTATCAGGCTTCTGAGGGCTCCTCCGGGGCAGGGACGATTTTGAGAAATCGTTTCTCTTCGGCAACCTCTGGGGTGCGACTCTCTGAGAGGGTCGCAGCGCTGCCAGTTCGGTTGTTCCCTGCCGGTTCGCCGTTCAGGACACCGAGGTGTCGGCGTCCCAATACGATCCTCCGAGGAGGGTCATAGAGTGGTCAGTTCGGTTGCTCCCTGTCGGTTCGCCGCTTCTGGGCACCAAAATGATTGTTTAAGCAAATCCAAAGGCCAGTCTTGAGAGACTAGTTCCCCTAGTAGAATTTCTGGCAGCGTGAAAACTACTGCCACACATTTCTCAGTGGGTCCTGCATACTATTTAAAAGGGTTTTAGAATTCAGTTCGGTTCTTGTCCGCCCAGATTTTTAGGGGTCCTCCTCGTAGTGGTGGACCCGAGCAGGCTTTGGTTGTGGAGCAGGAAGTATTGACACTTCCTCCTGGATTCCTCCTCCCAGCAGACAGCCATTACTTCATTGTTTCGGAAAGAGGATGAGGTGTTGCGTCCTACTCTGGGCCTGTGTCAATTAAACAGCAGGTTTCAGAATCTTAAGTTCAATATGCTTACTCTAAATATGATTGTGTCACAGATTCAGTCCGAGGACTGGTTTCTCTCAATAAACTTAAGGGACACTTACTTATCTTTCCATCCTCATCACAGGAGGTTCCTGAGGTTTGCTTTCGGGGGCGAAGCATACCAATATCGGGTGCTCCTATTCAGCCAAGCTTCTCACCCCACACCTTTGTTTTCAATATGCGTTGATCCAGCTCTGGCTCCTCTGGACTCCAGGGCATTTGCGTATTATACTATCAATGATTGATTGATCCTAGCTCAATCTGAGCATGTGGCAGTTCGGCATTGAGATGTCGTTCTGTCTCATTTTAAGATGTTGGGGGTTGTTGCTCAACTCCAAGAAGAGTGTGCTCTGAGGACCACTTTTCTAGGTGTAGCCTTTTACAGCAGTAAATGGGGTATATATCATGGCAGCTGCGTCCAATGTAATTACTTTTGGCCTTCTGTACATGAGACCCATTCAGTGATGGCTCAGGACCAAGGGGTTTAGATTCAACACTGTTAGCTTCACCCAGAACCTGTCTCTTCTGTAGAATGGAGACTAGGTTATTTTTTTGGGATGGGAGGATCTTGTGGATTTATTACACATTCCTTGGTCAAAAACATGCTTAGCTCTGCCATATGTCTAAATATTCAGAATTAAAATGAAAGAAAGACAACACACATGAAGCTGAACTTTATATGACCCACTCCAATACACAAACAAAGGCACAGATGGAGGGAAAGAGAAGTTAAATCAGCGTCTTTGTAGAAGCTCCAACGGCATGTGGGCAGTTTTTTAGTTGGTTTAAATAAAATATGCCTGTAGAAAATGAAAACAGATATAAGCTTGTGGATTCTACACCCAATCAGCCGAATTTGATCCTCAGTGACCTGTTACACAAAGCTATCTGAGTAAAATTTGAACTTACTTGAACACATTTACAAGGCAGGAAAAAACACTGCTTCTGTCACAAAGGTTAGAGAAGGCATCAGAAAAATATCTCACTATATTAATGCAAGTTAATAAACAGTTATATTTAATTAAAAATTTAAATGGGTTCACAAACAGCTTAACAGCAAACACTGTTAATTGCTTTAGTGACTGTCCTGTGGCAGATACACGTCACTTCTCTCACAGCCGATTGGTCCAGTTTTGGTTTGTGATCTCTATCCCAGAATAAAACTTGCTGCAGAGCCGTTAGCTGTGGAGTGTAAGATACCAACTTCTTAAACAGTTTTATCTTTTAAATTATTAGTTCAGTCACAAAACGCTAGTAGTGCACACTAATTTGTCATACTAATACGCTGTAGCAATCACATTGTTTATAACACAACACAATCTGATTGGCCTCTACGGCTGGGCTGTACAGCTAAAGAAATGATCACAATATAATGTTTTTATTTAATTTGGTATTGATAATTTTCGAAAGATTTGTAATAACCTTTTTTTAAACAAAGACAGAAAAAAAGTTTAGAATTTAACCACTGTATTTTTATTTTACTCAATTTATTAAAATTCAAATTTTAAAGGTCAAAAACAAAATTTAAACAAATATCTTGTTTTTTTATATCTTATATGAATATTAAATAAATAAGAATTTCTTGAACTTAAAAATAAAATGTTACAAAATGTGTGAAGTGCAATGCTTTTGGCTCGTCTCCGGGAGGCCACAAGAGGGCGCAATGAGCTAAATATTACTGTACCGCATTAAAACGCTAGGAAAAAAAACATGACTGTCTGGGGGAAAAGCATTACATTTCAACTAACATTTATAAATTAAATATACTTTTGTCAATTGCATAAACAATTATGAACAAAATATATTTGTGTATTTATGCATAGTTTAATACAAAATTTAAAACATGAGAGGCAGTGGAATGGAATAAAAAGCCCAGAAAGCCTTGAGAGATATTGAGAGACTCTTAACTTTACATGGGCTGTTTATCAATTCCAAGAACGCAATAAACGGACTTGAACTGCTTAGCTGACCATCTTGGCAAATACATTTACATTCATGAATTTGGCAGACGATTTTATCCACAGCGACTTGCATTGCATTTCAAAGTGCACATTTATATTATTATCATCAGTTCTTGCCTATCCTGGGAATTAGTGGACCGACCAAAGCACAATTAATACAACATAACATCACAAAATGTCACAACCTATTAAACATTTATTTCATATTATTATAGACATTGTTTTCAAACAAGTTTATATAATTTTACTTTATCATGCGTATTTATGAGTAGCCTTTGCTTTGTATTTATGAGTAAGTAACCTATGCTTTGTAAATGTTAAGATTTTATAATACGCCAATACAAATACTGCCGCTTTCTTAGGGTCTTTATCACTATATGTGACCAGATCCTGCAAAATGAGTCACAGTGACCCAAATTTAAAAATTGAGATTTTGGTATTAATGGAAAGAGGAATGATATCTTAATGATATCTTTCAAATGATATCTTAGTCAAAGTCATACTTTGAATGGTTGTAAAGATACACATTTGCATTTTGTTCGTCTGCCCCTTTTTTCTAAATGAAAACCTGAAAAAAATCGCTTTTTAAAAATAATAACAATAATAATTCATTACATTTATATAGCGCTTTTCTCAGCACTCAAAGTGCTTTACATAGAGAGGGGAATCTCCTCAACCACCACCAGAGTGCAGCTCCACCTGGATGATGCGACGGCAGCCATAGTGAGCCAGAACGCTCACCACACACCAGCTTACTGGTGGAGAGGAGACAGTGATGAAGCCAATTGGTATATATGGGGATGATTAGGAGGCCATGATGGACAGAGGCCACTGGGCAAATTTGTCCAGGATGCCGGGGTTAAACCCCTACTCTTTCGAAAGACATCCTGGGATTTTTAATGACCACAGAGTCAGGACCTCGGTTTAACGTCTCATCCGAAGGACGGTGCTCTTTTTGACAGCATAGTATCCCCATCACTATACTGGGGCATTAGGACCCACACAGACCACAGGGTGAGCGCCCCCTGCTGGCCTCACTAACACCTCTTCCAGCAGCAACCTGGCCTTCTCAGAAGGTCTCCCATCCAGGTACTAACCAGGCTCAGCCCTGCTTAGCTTCAGTGGGCAACCAGTCTTGGGCTACAGGGTGATATGGCTGCATATTTAAGTTTTTTTTGGCCTTTTTTTTGTTGATATCTTTCCTTGCTTTTTAAGGGATAAACTATTTATTTTATAGCTTAATTTGACCAAATACATCAATATTAATAATACATTAATTGACCAATAAGTTGCCGCCTGCAAAACATTACACGCAAAAGACAATATTCCTCCGCCCAGGCGAGGGATACCGCCGCCATTTGGGATTTCATAGAGCAGATGTTTAACCACATCCATCCTTCTCGTTTTGCTTTTGAAAAAGCACAATCTGTATATGTAAAAGTGTAATTTCTGCAGTTATATTATTGTGTGAATTTTGCTTAAGTTATGTGTATGTTTTGAGAACTGTTTATGTGTCATGTTAAATGTAACTCGGGACATAATCGTGACGATAGATTTTGTGACAGGAGAAATGAAACTTTTAAAAGTTTCAAAACTTCACAAAATGATTCACTGAGTGAAACGTTTGAAACGTTTCTGACGCCTGCTGGTCAGTGTAGGCCAGACATGCACTTCTACAAACCCATTGCAAATAGTTTATTGAAAGTATAATCTATCAAATGCAATGAACCTGTATAATATTGCCTGGATAATATGCTATTTTATCAAGTTTCAGTTTTGTGTGCTCCACGGATGGCTGAGCTAAACAGGCAAATGGGAGTATTAAATTGTTTTATTTAATTGTTATACAGAATCAAAAAAGTATTACTGTCAGACTATTCCGTTTGATCCAAAAGCTCTCCTAATCCTACAATTACAAGAAAACAGGAAATTTAGGAAAGATATGTTACATTATTATCACATGGTGCATTGAGCTAAATACTAAATTGAGATGAGACCATCTTGATCAAGCTAATGGTTCAGCGGGGCCGCCAGCATATGCTGCTGTACATAACCCTGAAGAATTGAGTTGACAACATCTTTCCTCTTCAGTTTATATACTTTTTAATGTGTGTGTATCTAGCACATCTGGTTTGCTTGTTGGATGATGGCTTTCTCTATGGCTCTCCCTTGTTGACACTAGGTTTACATTACTGGATGTGGCTTTCCAATAATTCAGCTCCCTGTTCTCTGGAAATCAAATCAAGCCTTCATCTCTTGAGCTATTCCATTAAGCTCCTCACCTCCGATCAATCGATCTTCGAAGGTTTCAATTGCTCTCTCCAGCATCGTCCGTAGTGATGGGAAGTTCGGTTCTTTCAGACTGAGTTTTAATTTTGTTCATTTTCAATGAACAGGTTCACCAATTATTTTACGTCGTCACGAAATGATGTCAATTCTATCATCCCGGCGGATTAAAAATACATTCAAATAAAGGCATTTCCAATTTCCATAACTTAAGCTAAATAATAATCATCGTCACAATCATCTTAGATAGGTTCCCAGATAGCAAACTGACATTGAATCAACGTGGAAATATGACATCGAAACAACGTTGATCTGAAATTGTTTTGCTCATCGAATTAACGTTGAACCAACGTCAGACGCGTCATTCTTTCAAAACTAACGGAAAATCAACTTGAAATCAACGCGTTGTTTCAACATTATGAAAGCAAACCAATTTTCGATTTTCATTTAGCTTTTAAGAATGCCGCGTCTGACGTTGGTTCAACGTTAATTCGATGAGCAAAATCAACGTTGTTTCAATGTCATGAGAGACGTCGTTTCCACGTTGATTCAATGTCAGTTTGCTGTCTGGGTTTCTTACATTCACGTTTTGCAAATGAACCCTGTGCAGGCAATTTGCAAACTTAGATGTTTTACATGTCTAAATGATAGTATAACGTGAATAAACTGGTCTTCATCAATTTGATTGAGTTTGTTATTAAATAAACATGCATTTCGCCAAATTCGGCCCCTCATTGAAGTCCCCGGTTCACCCGTGCTCATGTATGAGCACAGCATCAGTTCCAGTGAAAGTTCGGTTCAGAGACGGTGTTATCTCGCATGCGCAGTATCTCCATCGGTTCTCCGTATGGAACGCGTCTGAAAGAAACAGTTCTTGGTTCTGTACTGGTGATTCGAGATCCACTGTAGCGACAGTTCTTGACTCGAGAACCGTAGCACAGGCCTGTGTGCGCTGATCTGAGAACTGCTGAAACCTGAAAATGCAGTCGACAAAACTAAAATATTGAAGCATGTCTCCAGAATGTCTATAATCAGTTTTCATGAGCTTAACATATTATATATTATTATTACTAAGGGCCTGAGCATTTATTCTGCTTTTGAGCATTTTTTATTCAATAGAAATGTATTAAAATCCCACTTTAATCCATAAATGCCTTTTTCTCAAAATGTTTTTTTTTGTCATTCTCCAGTACAAACTTCTCAGCCTATGTAGCACCTATGTACACCAAACTCTCCAGTTATACACTTAGCAGTATTTTGAAGATATTTTCAGAGGGTAATTACATCATTGATTTATATGACATTTTGATAAAAAAATATGGGGAAAATCGTATGGACAGTATATTTTGATTTCCTAGGTCATGAAAGCATATGAGTCATTCCACGAAACCGGTATGATTTGAGTCCCTCTGACCTTTTTAAGTGTATTTTATCTATTGGGTCACCAAAATGTAGTTTAAAAAGTTTGTTGTATCAATTGAAGTGTTTCCTTTAATAAAGCTTGAAAAGATGACATGCATTTTATTTTTATATTAGAAATTATCTTCTTTTTTTCAGTTGACACCACCTATTTTGTCATGTCCCTCATGGCCTTCTATGAAAGTGTTCTTGGGATATGAACAATAAAATTAGAAAAAAAAGTCCATACATATTGTCATTCCCATAAATACATATCTGTACTTTTTAGCTGTCAATGTTTTTTTAATGTAAGTTCATGATTATTCATTAAAATCACATTATTTAGTCCCGTACCTCAGTAACCCCTCAACCCCGTTACGCACATCATTCTCCCCCCATAAAAATAATGGACTGATCCTTATGTGGCATCAATAACCGGAAGTGACATC
This sequence comes from Pimephales promelas, assembly GCF_016745375.1. The sequence continues at coordinate 1,638,505 of NW_024121699.1, read as the reverse complement.
ATAGAAGTCTTCTGAACAGCATTCAATGCAGACACAGGCAAGTTACCCCCTTCTTTTATACTTATAACTTATTTATATATTGTGAAATTGTGGTTGTCAAGCTCAACGACTCAACCCCGTTAAATCAAATAAAGATCGAAAACTATTACTTGTGAAATTTATCTTTGTTATTTCATTAATATACACAATTCCTTAATATCATGCATGCCATGTGCTCTCCTGTTTTTCACTACATGTAGAGCAGTGGCCATTTTGAGCAAAAAATCACAACCCCGTCACACTCAACCCCGTTACTTCTTTGATCATAACGGGGTTGTGAGATTGTGATGGGGTTGTGTTTTTAACACTTTGGTTCGGAAGTTATCCAGTAATTTAAAAGAATTATTATATAACTGCCTATATTTTCATATCTCAGTGTTGAGTAAATTGATCTGAAAGAATGTTTGATTTAATAATATCAAATTAAACATCTACAGACATCAATGAGTATGTGATGGCACCGACAACAGCAGCAGAAAGGCAGAGGCAGTATCGTGCACGGCTAAATGCAGATCCTGAAAAAAGGGAGAAATATCTGCAAAATGAACGCCAGAGATGGAGAAAAAATGTAGAGACAGGAAAAAAGAAAGGTATCAATGAATTAAGTAAAAGACAACAGCGGCTGAAGCGTAGAAAGTGGAGAGCAGCTTACAAAAGAAGCAAGGAGAGGAGAGAGGCACTGAGAAACATAACCACTCCTCCACAAAGTCCAGATCATGCCCCAGAGATCATTCCCCAGATCATCCCCCAGATCTTGCCCAATCCACAGCCAGGATCTTCAAGGTAGGCCAACAGTGAGCATTAAAGGCATAGTTCACCCAAAAATGAAAAATGAAAAACAGATCTCATTCCCCATTGACTACCTACTATGGTAGTCAATGGGGAATGAGATCTGTTTGAATAAAACATTCTTCCAAATATCTTCCTTTGTGTTCAGCCGAACAAATAAACACATAGAGGTTTGGAACAAATTGAGGGTGAGTAAATACTGACAGAATTTACATTTTTGGGTGAACTATCCCTTTAAGAGTTTTAGAAAATGACTAGGCTGTGTTAGAAAGTGTTAGAAAATTCAAAGTGTAGTTAATAATAGTAGCCAACTGTTAGTTGTTTAGGTTGCATATGATAGGTTTACTGACTGAAAAAACATCCAGTTGATGGCTGCTCGCTGTTTTGGCAGCCATCAACCAGATTATTTTTTAAAACTTCTACAGAGCCCTGATTTCTTTCATCCTTTTCATCGTGTTCTTTCCCCTGTTATCACATCATATCCTTTTCTCATCATTAATTGACTAAATTGTTGATTGTGTTTGTAGGCAACATGTGGAAGGCAAGAAAAAAGTAAGAAAAGAAAGAAACAGGCTGAAGAAGATAATAGAACAACTCCAGGAAAAACTGGACAAACAAAGAAAACAGAAAGAAAAATACAAAAAGAGGTGCCAACGTTTAAAGAAGCATTCCGATTCACCACAGTCAAAGGTTAATAAGCTAACTGCAAATTGCCCCGTAAACCCCAGAATCAGGAAGACGTTGCTGTATCACCAATCACTAATTAAAGACATCAGTAACAAATATCAGCAGACCACCAAAGAAAGGGAAAGACAACTAATTGCAAAAGTGACAACAGGGAGAATTGTCAAAAAATATAGATTACAGAGATTTGCTGAGGATTCCCTTGGCTTTTCGAGTAAGCGTTGGCAGCATAAGGAGAGTCTTAACTTTGAAAGGAAGAAGACCAACAGGTTCACTGATGAATTCAAGAACAGAGTGAAGATGTTCTATGTAAGAGATGAAGTCAGTAGGATCACAACAGGGACCAAACAAACACTCACAAGGAACAAAGTTAAGATGCAGAAAAGGTTCCTGGTGGATACACTAAAGAATCTTCACAGAAGATTTCTATCAGAGAACTCTGATGAAAAGATCTCATATTCTCTGTTTTGCCACCTTCGACCTTTTTGGGTTGTTAATCCAACAATCTCAGAACGAGACACATGCATGTGTAAGTTGCATGAAAATCTGAGCTTTGTGGCTGAGAAGCTCAATCAGCTAAAACTTATTGGGACTTACAATCTTGAAAACTTGGTAGAGAAGGTGTGCTGCAACTCTTCCAATAAGAGCTGTATGTATGGAGAGTGTGTACACTGCAAAGACAAGAGTGTCCCAATTTCCAGTACATATAACAGTATGAACAAAGTGACTTTCACACAGTGGGTAACAGAAGATAAAGAGATGGATAAAAAGAAAGAGGGAGAAGAGAGGTCAACTGTCAAGGTCACCATCAAGAAATGTGTAGAGGGGACACAGGAGAACCTCACTGAGCTGTTCCACACATACATACAGCGGTTCAAACAGCATCACTTCAATATCAAACAGCAGTATGCCTTCTCCCGTGAACTGAAGAGGAACATGTCAGAGGAAGAGGCCTTGATACATATTGACTTTTCAGAAAATTACAGCTGCAAATACAGCTCCCAGATCCAAGCAGTGCACTTTGGGGCTTCACACCAGCAGGCCACTCTGCATACCGGGGTGTTGTATCTTGGTGGAAAACCAGAGCCTGTGTGCTTCAGCACCATCTCCCCCTCCAGACATAAAGGCCCTCCAACAATTTGGCAACACCTCAGTCCAGTGCTGGATTACCTTCAGGCCACACATCCACAAGTGTCTGTGCTGCACTTTTTTAGTGATGGCCCCAGTACTCAGTATAAACAACGGGGCAACTTCTTCCTTTTTAGCACAGAATTAGACAGAAGAGGATTTAAGGCTGGCTCTTGGAATTTTTTCGAGGCTAGTCACGGAAAAGGAGCCCCGGATGGCGTCGGGGGAGCCTTAAAAAGAACCGCTGACATGATGGTGGCAAAGGGACGTGATATCCCGGATGCACACGAGCTGTTCAAGGCCTTGACCGAGACGAACACAACAGTGAAACTGTTCTTTGTGAAGAGTGAGGATGTTGAGAGTGCAATGGAGAAAATGCCAAAGCAACTACCAGCAGTCCCGGGAACAATGAGAATCCACCAGGTGATTACTCTGGCTCCAGGAGAACTGATACACCGTGATGTCAGCTGCATGTGCACAACACAGAAGCAGTTTAACTGCAAGTGCTTCAACACACAGTGTTTCAGTTTTGGCCGGAAGGTACCAACTGCTGTGCCTGTGCCACAGCCAGCCAGTGAAGGGAATCCAGAGCCACAGCCAGAAAAGGAAATCCAGTGGGGAAGTCCAGAGCTGCTTGGACAGTGGTGCATCCTCAGATATGACCAAGAGCTGTATCCAGGCATCATCCTTAGCACAGATGAAACACATGTCCAAGTGAAATGTATGCATCGTGTTGGGCCAAACCGATTCTTCTGGCCGGCTCGGGATGATATCCTCTGGTACCTGTTTGATGACGTCCTTGAAATCATTCCACCCCCAAAGCCTGTGACAAAGCGCCATGTGGAGATCTTGAAAGAGGTGTGGGCCAGATTTTGAATGCCACGCGTACACGCACAAACACACACTCTCACACAGACATCAAAAAGGCAAAAGTTAAATGTTTTATTTTGAGGACCTACAGTATTCAGTCAGTTCTAATGTATACTATGTTATTGTTTTCCTGCAGTCGGGTTAATAAAACTCAGTTCAATTGCAATTTATATTTGTTGTCTTTCTTTGATACATAATGAAATACAGTGTTTATAGAAAATCTTACAGTCAATTTTAGTAAAAAACAACTATTTATATGTTAAGCTGTATTTGTCTCTTCAACCCCGTTACCATCTTCAACCCCGTTACCCTCGTCTCAACCCTGTCACAAGTAAGTTTTTATTCATTATTTTTTTATGTTTATGAAAAAGCAATTTAATGTTTGTTGAACTTAATCTAGAATGTTTAGAGCAATCATAAGAATACTGATTTTAGTTCAAATTCTGAAGTTTAGCCACATATTTGATAAAAAATTGTGAGGTTGCCGTCACAAAAAGTGCCCATTTCAGGCTTTAGTATAGCAAAAGTGTGAGATTTAATGTAACTTTTATATTTGCAATTACTAAATTAGTGCGAGGGACATCTGATTAATAGGAAAATGTTGATTTAATTACAAATACATTTTATAATCATATTCAAAGAGCTCATATATTGTCCATAACGGGGTTGAAGACTAATAGTGCCCGTAACTTAAAATAATAACCAATAATAATAGGGATTTAATGGCTGAGGTGGGAAAATATCTTTTTCTGGAAGTTAAATATGTCATTAATGTTGTGGGGTGTTCAGAAAAGTAATATATACTGGTAAAAAATCTAAAAATGTGTAAGTCCAAATCGTACCGGTTTCGTGGAATGACTCATATAGCCTGAAATCCCTCTGAACTTTTTTTTTTCATCTTGTGTGTAAACAACATGTAAAAAGAATTTTTCACCTGACTTTATCATATGTTCAGATCTATCTACCAAAAATATATGCAAAATTGTGCAAATTTAATGAGACAATGCCTAATTTGCATAGTTAAACGTACAACTTTCAAAAACTCATTCTACATTTTTCTTATATACTTGTGTAAGTAATCAACTGAGGAAGTTTCATGGTGATCTATTATTTAAAATTTTTAATCTATTCACCTGTAGTGTCTTAACATTAACACAATGCCTTAACATTAACAAAATACTTAAGAAACGTGCATTTCGTCCAATAAGCTTTCAGTATGTAGCCTGGCTAACTCTAGACCATGTTTTATTGAGAATGAGACGTGGTCTGGAAACCACATGTTAATTTTCTTGTATTTGAGGCGTGGTTTACGAATGCCCAGAGCTGTATTATGGGCTATATGCACGCATAAATTCCGCATTTGACGCAAGGATGCTCGTCCATTTCCGGTTGTGGAGATTTAAGCGGAGGAGAACCGAGGAAAACGGGATTATGGCAGAGTCTTCAAAATTTACTGTCCTCCAGTCTTTGAAATGAAACGTACATACGTTTAGATGTAATTTTATATATAGTTATATTTATTCAATATAATTTTAAAAAGAAGCATAAACACAACGAGGGGTGTCTGTTTTATCTGTTTTTGTGACTAACGTTTCTTTATTATAACCATGAAGTATAAAATTCAATATAAATTCTCGGTATTGCATTGGACATCTACGATCGGCGGAAGTTATCGAGCATCCTTACATCTTCACCGGAAATACCGCCGTGCATAGAGCCCATTGGGTGCTACGAATCAACTATCTATCAAATGCACCTGTACGTAGCTCATGGGCAATCGGGTCAATGAGACCAGATGACGTATGTAGAGCGACAGAAAATTAGACGAGAAAGACGACGATGGGTCAGAGATTTATGTACAGTAGGTAATCAACCAGAATGCGTTTTTTACTCATTCAGAGCGATTGAAAGTTGGTGGCAGATTAATTCAAGTGAAACGTAGTTAAATTAATTAATGAATTAATTAATTACAAATTACTGAAATTAAATTGAAAATATAATGAAAACGTAAAACATTGCAGCAGAAACATATTAGGCTACATCAATGAGGCTTTACAAGCGTATAAGACGATAATGCATCAGCAGTTTCTACTAGAAATAAGAAGTGCATAAAAACATCTCAAATTTAATAGTTAGTAGAATTTAATGTTTTATGTTGTACAATGTAAGATCTGTTATGTGTTTTCCCCATTATGTGTTTGTCTTTTGTTGTAAAATGTCATTATAAGCTTTTGTAAAAGTTGAATAAAAAAAATGCATCAGCAGTTTAACGGTAGCTCTGTGGTTAACGCATCAGGTCGCAGCTGAGGTCGCAGATTAATTCAAGGTTAACATTGTAGTTAAACGAATTCAGAATCACAATACTGAAAAAGGTAAATTCAAATGAAACAAATTTAAAGGAAAAATAGGCCTCTATTATTCCATCAAATTTAAGCAAAGTAGGTACACTTCAACATTAGGCTGTGTCCCCAGTTTTTCTATAATTTAGAAAGGCTATTGCTGTGTCCCAATGTGAAGGCTGCGTACTTCGAAGGCTGTAGACTTCGAAGGATGCAGTCTATTTGGCCTTCGAAGGACGCTTCATGTAGCCTTCGTGGGATTTCCTAATTGCGCAACCAGGTGTTCCCTATTACTGCTCCTGGCGCCAAACAACGGAGCGAGAGTACAGCTGCCACCCTGATCATTCATTTAATGAAACTGAGTAAACAGCTATGGAGAAAGGCTATTGTCATTTTGTTGTTTTATATTTTACTGGAAATTTTATGTTTTATATTGTCCTGTCTTTAAATGAGGGGCAATATATATAAAATCACATAATTTCAATTCACATAACCACTAAAAAAATATTTCGAGTCATGTATTTTCGGCTCAAGAGTTGGCCAGAGCTGGTTTAATGCTAGAGGCTGCGTCCTGAATAGCCAGATTACACTGTAAACTGTTCAAATATTGGGTGTTAACCTACGTAAATATTGTAATGAAAATAGCCTAAAAAATAATAATGATAAAACATAGGCACATATATAGCCAATAGCCTATTCAAATGTTAATCGTACCATACGATTTTGTAGGGTTTTCTTTTTATTGTCTAAATGGACCATGGTGAATATATTTATACAGGCTGTCAATCCTATTTGAATATTTTAAACCAAATATAAAAAGTCCAGTGCAAACGTACTCCCGCTCGTCGTCGTCAGCTGTCAGTCACAGTTGCTAGGCGACAAGAACAATCCTCCGCAGGCTAGACCGGTCCGAGCGCTTCAGGTGCGCACTTTGATATGGGACGAAGTTAAAGTTAGCAACAATTTGTTAATATTGTGACAATGGACCAACAATTTGTTACTTTAATTTTTTAAAATAACCAGTGGGAGAATGTAAGGAACTTCATACTGCGATAGTATTCATGTACAAATGTGAAGTAGCCTACTTTTTCCCTCACAGGACCACAACACTACACATTTTACATTAAACGACACAAAACAAAAGTAGCCTATATTATAGTTTAAATGTATCAACCTTGCAAACACTCACAGACCGTTACAAAAATAAACAAATATCCAGAGCCATTCTCTTTTGTGTACACATTTAAAGTTGCATAAAATAATGAAATAATGAATAATAAAGAAATACAATGTACAAGAAATGCAATACAAGGCTATAAAAGCCGTTTTCGCATTTCCACTTGACAAAACCATGCAATGCTGACGAATGAGTTAAGATGAATAATAAGAAGGACAAAAACGAAAAAAAAACAAAACTTTTGGCTCTTAACACTGGTTTCTCTGGCTATTTGAGTAAATAAAAACATAATACTTTTACATTTAAATGTGAATTTGCCGTCCACCACTGAACTCTCGGCCACCCTTTTTTTAAATAAAAATGCTGTCGTCACCCGCGCAATGATTTATGGGGTAGGATCGGGTAGGATAGTCCGCGAAGTGTCCATTTATGTATCCTTCCTTTCACGGGGAAATGAAGTGTGCATTTGGCGTCGCTTTTGAATTAGGTAAGCCTTCGTCGCGCTGCAATGACGCAACCGGCCTTCGAATACGGCCTTCGGAGGATGCATAACTAAATTGGGACAGCCTTCATCCCACCGCGATGACGCAATCGGCCTTTAAATGCGGTCTTCGCGGATGCAGCCTTTGAATTGGGACGTACTTCGTCGCGCGGCTGTGACGCAATCGGTCTTCAAATACGGCCAACCGTCCTTCAAATACGGACTTCGGAGGATGCAGCCTTCACATTGGGACACAGCTTATGTCTATAGGTTACTTGTCTTTTACTTTGTGTTAATTTAATTTGTTATTTATTAACTGAAACGTAAGAGTAATAAATTAAACCAAATGATCATACAATTAAAACATTTTCAGGGCTCGCAGTTAGGCTACTAAACCATGTTACTCGGCAGCATTTGTGTTTAAGCATGCTAAAATGCCTACGCGTGGCAAAAATAAACCATCGCATATTGAAGTCACGGGACATTGTGCAAAACAGCAGCAATTGCTGAATTTTAAAATGTAAGTTTACTATCTGTTTATTTAAAAAAAAAAAGAAGCTGTCTCGATAGGGGGTCTGTTTTCATCCAAACGATTTCTGTAAACAATAGTGGAATGATTAAAACATTGTATAATGTGATAAATAATAATTAAAAGCAGAAGACGGTTTAAATTCATAGTGAACAACAATAAAATTAGTAGCCTTATTATTACTTTCTTGTGTTCCTCATCCTGGAACTGTAAAATGGAGATGTTCATGGTGTTACGAACTGCTCTGAGGCTTGTAGATGTAGATCCAAATGCAGCTTTATTAAGAATAGTCGTACAGGCAGGGTCGAGAATTGGCAGACAGGACAATGGAGAATAAACAAAGGGAATCCAAGAAACAGGCAGAGGTCAGGGCAGGCAGCAATAATCAGAATCCAAGAACAATCCAAAAATCAAAAACCAGAAAACAAACACGGAACGCTCAGAAATGCAGACACACAGTACAACAAGACTTCGCCGGGATTGAACAAATGAACCAGGTATATATAGACAGACAAACAGGATGATACACAGGTGAATGCTATCAGAGAACGAGCTACAGGTGAGTGTGATCAGTGAAGATGAGTCCGAGCAATGAGTTATGGGAAATGTAGTCTGAGAGTGATACAAGACTAATCTGGAGTGCCTTCTGGTGGGTATCAAGGGCACTCCAGCTGGTGACCGTTACACATGGTCTGACGACAGTTCAATTTTTAAAAGAAGTTAAGATAAAGTTCAAGTTTCAAGTTTGTGTTTATTTATATAGCACATTTAAAAGCAGCAAACAAGGCTGACCAAAGTGCTGAACAATACACATTAGGGCTGTTTTCGACTAAGGATTTTCATAGTCGAATCTGATTCGTTAGATTTTGCCGTAGTCGACTGATAGTCCAACCTTTTTTTTTTTAGTCTAGCAACTATATTTTTTCCATTTTAAACAAAAGAGATGGACGTATGCGCATTAGGCTATTCGTTCTGTGTGTTTGTTTTTCTAAACAGTTAGGCTATGTTTAGGTAGTATTTTTCATGTTTTTATCACACATCATGTTTTTGATGCGGTGGTGAGCTTGTAACTTGTAACTTAACGCGTTAGCCTAAGGGTAGCAGCGGCGCTGCCGAAAATGAAAAGCTGTCACAAAGAACAAATATAGCAAGGAGACATTTTAATTATTAATAAAAATGAATTTGACGATGCTGCGCGATCTTCGCATAGTGCATGAGCCAGAGAGAAATGCACAGTTCATTTCATAAGCAGAGAGCATTACGTTTTCTTTCGTTTTGAATCGTTCTATTTACAAGTAGACATTTCAATATAGATAGGCCTATATGTTTCAGGTCTGTGGAGTAGTGATGAGAAGTCCGGTTCTTTTCCGAGAAACCGGTTCTTTCGGACAGTTCGTTTTAATGAACCGATTCAAAAAAACAGTTCACTAGTTCTTTTACGTCATCACGTAATGACGTCAATTCTATCATCCCGGCGGATAAAAATACTTTAAATTAAAGGCATTTGTAATCATAACTTCAGTTAAATAATAGTACACATCATCATAATCATCTTGGATAAGTTTCTTACCTTTACATTTTGCAAACGAATCCTGCTGCAGCCTAGGCGATGTGCTAACGCGGATGTTTTACATGTTTTAAATATCTAAAATGCATAAATGGTCTTCATCATTTTATTTGTTATTAAATAAACTTACATTTCGCTAATTCGCCCTCTCATTTAAGTCCTGGGTTCACCCGTACTGCTGCGTGCTCATGTATCAGCACAACCCAACATTTTCGAACCCAACATTTTCAACTGCTACTGAGATTTTCGGTATTTGGCTTTACGTTTAAACTTAAGTTCCTGCTTTCCTATATTTGGTTCAATGCTAACCCAACCCTTATTTTGACATAATATAGACCGGATGTTAACAGTTCCTTGTAGAAGAAAAGGGGGTTGTTCCCGTTTACGGATAAAACGCCATTTTATATTCCACAGACCGATGATATTCGCAGCACGAGTGAGGGCCGTGGGAGAACTACTCAGCTTTCTCCACAGAACAAGAGCCTGCTAGCTTAGCTTCCAAAACAAGATGGCCGACACTGTGTTCATTCTGTGAGTGAGATCCACCCTCTATGGCGGGTTGAGAACATGCGAGACAGACCCGTCCCTACTACTGACTGGAGTCTTTAGCCTCTGGACAAAAAATCCTCCGACAGACTGATCTCATGAAGTAGCGTGTGTATGACACGCCAATTCGTATTTCCATTTTTGGCGTGCTATCAAGACGCATAATCGCCTTTCAGCGTGTTTATGAACGCTGTTGACTTAACGTTATATAAATATATGACTTACCTCAACCCCGTCCCTAAACCTAACCGTCACTGGGGTTAATGGCATTTATGACTGTTCCCTTACCATCCTAGGAAAAAAAAAAAGATATGACTTACCTCAACCCCATCCCTAAACTTAACCGTCACTGGGGTTAATGGCATTTATGACTGGAGATTTGACTGCGTGTTCACTTCAGACACGCGGAATGACGCGGACGTTAATGGCGTAGACATATACGCATACACGCGGATACACGCGGATAGCTCAAAATGCGTGGAGATAACACGCCACCTGACTCGAAAGTGGCGTATATGTTTACGCAAAAGTCATGATGTCATGTTGCCTCCGAACACAAAATGAGGATTTTTGTGTCATCTGAGGATTTTTTCCAGACAAAAAAACACATAAATCTCTTGTCTCCAGGGGATATGAGGGTGGAAAGCATGGTCACGAAAATACTACAGGTTTTCTACTAATACAAAGCTTTATGCTAAATCCTGAAGTATCCCTTTAAGACTTTTATATTGCTCTTACGAAAGGTTCTAGTTTACTCCAGTAACTACTTTTGCAGAATGAGAGGACAGGATAGAGGAAAGCATTACTCAGATTATGCAGGTGATCCCCCAGACATAAGCTGTGAAATGTTTTATTAGCAGTGATGTCTCGCTGCCTTATAGAAAATAAGGCACAGGTGTACACCTGGAGAGGTCTTAGTGTCATAAATTAGTAAAGTATGAAACAACATCCTAGTGTGCCAATCCTTCTCTGTTTTTTACTGGTCAATAGTCAACAGGAGATGATTTGGGAACAAAAGGACAGACCACCAGAGAGCTGTTTTCTTCCCCCAGTTCTGGGCCATTTCAGTCATATTCAACAATCCAAAACACATGTTTCATTGTTTTAAAAAATGCTCTCTTGCCCAACACTGGATAAATCTTCATATTTGAGAAGAGTCAGTTGGCCAGACATGGCATTATGACGCACTTTGATTCAAATAAAACATGTTCAAAAAGACTGCATCGACCCTTTTTCCTGGTCCAGTCTGCCAGAGCACCCAGCTTTACATTACACAGCCAACATTACACAGAATCATCTGGTCGAGGAGAATGCTTTGTCACCGAGTGCGTTCTCTATGGCATAACTTGGCAGATTGTTTCAAACAGCTTCAAAGTAATAAACAAGAAAATAACAAACGCTGCAAAACTTTAATTTCAGCTGTAAAGCAGTTCTAAAGAAGACAATAGTGCCATTGATCAGCTCAATTCTGACTCAATGGTGATTCAGTTCAGTTCAATGAGTGTGAATTTAGCAATGTTCATTAATTATGAAACAAACCTTTATGATCCCATCCAACCTGTCTAAGAACCCAAACTCCAACAGTTGACAGTAGTGGAGAATGAAACCTTGGGAAAGACGAGGCTCAGTCGGAGAGCCAGTTATTCACTGGCATAAATAAACAAACACTCCATGATTTATGATTCCAGGCTGCATCACAAATCATCGTTTTGTGGACTTACGTTATGCAGGTTTTTGAGTAAAGCTTGCTGCTTGGAGACCAGATTTAAGTGATATGGTCTCAATATGTGGCGCAAAGAAAAAATACATGTTTACAAAGGCAGCAAAAGAGAATTGCCATTTATGTAACTTTTTTAATTCTGTCATTTATATGAAACCCCTACATATAACTGATATGTAATCAGGCTAATCATATCATATAATCAGGCTATGTTATCCTGTGTTGTTGTCGTTTTTGTCAGTGGCCCAGACTACCAGGATCGTGCTTGTGAATGACCACAAAAAAGGAAACAAAGTGTTAAATGTTTGTAATTGTTTGTAAATGTTGGTAAGCAGTGGCGGTTCTACTTTGAATTACACCCAGGGCGAGACCCCCTTCGAGCATATTAAAAAAAAAAATATTGCATATTAGGCTACTGTAAAAAATCATAATTAAAATTGATTTTAGTTGATCATTAAGAAAAGTTTTAGATAATATGGTGACCAAAATGATCACATACACAGAATATTGTTCAAAAAGCCTAATACACAGTTAAATCAATTCACCAAGTTAATAACATTAAAGATTTGTTTTAAAGGAGTGTCTTTTATCTTACCTACTAAACTTAAAAAAGGTTAACACACAAAAAAGGTTTTTATATAAAGATAAACCTCAAATTTCAGCATTGAAATCATCTCTATAAAAAGAATGAGTCAATAAAGATACATTCCTGACATTTATAATGCACAGTGGCTTATCTTTTATTATTAATAGTAAAATTCGTACAGATTTTCCCATGGCTGTCGTTGCTATAGAAGCATGCACTCATTACACTGCGCTCTCCACAACGACAAAGGAGTTTTAGTAGCTAATGTATTTCCACCACAGAAAAACGCTTGCTGTAGCTCTGCTAAAATATTTATTTACGGAGAAGAGAAAAACACCCAAGTGTTTGGGTGCACGTGCTGAAAAGTTTATGAGCGCGCTTCCCGTGAACGCATAATGAGCGCGCTTCCCGTGCGCCTATTTGAAACATAGAGGATTTGAAATAACGGCCTAGAGCGTGCAAAAGACGCGATACGTGAACTAATCAGGAGATCCCCTTGACATCGCTTCTGCGCACGGCACCTTCTCAGCAAGCAGGGCGCCATTGGCAATAATTGAATCGAAATGATAAAAAATAGAAAAACTTCGCGGCACAGAGTATTTTTTTAACTGCTCGTGCCGCCCCCCATGTGACATGAAGAAATGCCGCCCCGGGCGACTGCCCGGTTCGCCCGTGCCTAAAACCGCTACTGTTGGTAAGAATGTGATTGTGTATTATTGTGACATAATGCTAAATGCTGTTTGTACTGTTTGTTCTCAGGACCCCCTCGAAAACGAGATGTTACATCTCAAGAGGCTATCCTTCAAATACATTTCAACACAAAGCACAGTTCTGTTATTTCAAGTCATTTCAATAAAATATTGTTTTAATATTAACAATGCCTTGTCATGGTTGAATCTCATGCAGCTAGAAGCTACAAAAACACCTCACTGGCCTATGAAGCACAATGGAGCATTAGGATGAGGTTTAAGACTTTGTATTATAACACCTAGAAATACATGAACATTACATAACATGATGCAGCAACGCTCTACTGAGAAATAATGTAAAGTTATGTTAGGAGAGTGTTATATATCTAGCCTAACACTTTGGGTTTTAGGGTTAGGACAGTTCTAGGTATTACTTAAAGGGGGAGAAAATTGACACAAACTGTTTAAAGGTGTAAAAAGACAATAGACACAACTACTCGTTGCCATCCTCCTCTCTTGGACATCGCTCTGGGTGTTCATCACAGCCATTCACAAGTTGTGCAAGAAGCATGGAGCCGTGATAATCATTACCACAATGTCCATCCTGGTGTTCTGCAGCTCTCTTAAGCGCCGCCTCTTGCACTTCATCCTGACAAATGCCTGCTCAATGATGACCCTCTCCCGACTGATGTTGTAAATTTTGCTGGTGGTCAGCATCGGTGAGGGCCCGTTGTCACTCTTAGGTGTTACAATGAAGGGGAAGGCCTGACCAATATAGGCACTGTCCCCGAGCAGACGATAGTCCCCCATCTTCTCCTACCCTTCAGTGTATATAGTGGAGCCCTGCAGCATCCTGGCATCGTTCACCCAAAGATGTCAATGAAGCGGCCATCCACCCTGGAGGAGGACAGAGTATTAGGACTTACCGTTGATGTAATCCCCTCCTAGTATGGATGGCCTGTGGACCCTGATGTGGCAACCATCTATCGCTCCAATGACTCCATCGAGGCCAGAGATGCGCTGGAAGACAGCAGAAGACATCCTTTTCCCACAACCCCTTGGCCAAGACACAAAGTGTGTGCCGATCCCAGACATGATGGTCAACACATGAGGACCTTTTTGGGAACAGGCAAGGGGAGAAGTCCATGGCCGTGTTTGCCCTCCTGAAGCAGTCAAAGGAGCTGCTCAAACCTGGCTCTTCTGATCCAGAAATGATGGGCAAATGTTTTGTCATCCATATCCAGCATGATCTCCCACTCCGTTACAGACTTGAGGATAATCTGCTGTCTGGACAGCCCCAGCTCTGGCCGACGGTGTTTTCAGTGCAGTGAATGTGTCCGCTGTCCCGCGCCCACATTCACTCACAGACATGATAATCCCTACGGGGATCACCCCGCTCGCTCTCTCTCAGCCGACTGCTATAAGGGAATCAAGCGCGGCAAGGCTGCCCAGCCCGCCTCATACACTGCAAGCACCATAGACAGTAAAAGCACAAGCACACACAATCTAAAGACACGGGAGGCTGACCAGTTGACTGTTTGTTGACTTTAATTTGCGACAGTGCTGCGGAGCTTGTGGCCTCTAGGGACGCTGGACGTGAAAATTACAGGTCGAGCACCATCTAGTGGCCAAAAGTTCTGCAGTGTGGCTTTAAAAGAGCATCTCAGTAATGTGATTGAGAAGAGCAAAAAAATACATGTGTCATGAGGATCAAGAGGCAGAGGTTCCCTCATCTCCCTACTGTCTAAAACGACCGTCAACTGTGTAATTGATACCATCCGGACCTTAATTCAGCAAAATATCTCCACTGAGATCCGGAAAGCTGGAATGTTTTCTGTCCAGCTGGATACAACGCAGGACATAACAGCGCAAGACCAATGCTCAGTCATTTTGAGGTATGTGACTGATGTTGTCAATGAGAGGCTTGTCGCAGTGGTCCGGTGCAGTACGTCCACTGGGCAGTCCTTTGTCAACTTGCTAACAGAGGTCCTTGAGCAACTGAAACTGGACTCAAGTCTGTGCATTGGAAATGCAACGGATGGAGCTTCAAATATGCAGGGGCAGTACAGAGGCTTCTCTGCACTGCTGGCATCACATTCCCCCAACCATGTACACGTATGGTGCTATTCACATGTTCTCAATCTTGTGCTGTCTGATACCACTCACATAGTGATAGAGAGTGGATCACTGTTTGATCTCCTCAATGATACAGCAGTGTTCATCAGGGAGTCATATCAGAGAGTGAACATTTGGGAGAAGGAGAGCCATGACAAGAGACACAGACGCATTGCTCCAATTGGAGAGACACGTTGGTGGGCTAAGCACGATGCTCTGAACGAAATTTTTGGATCATTTGGAAAGCCTCAAGACAGTTTGTACATTGATGTGTTGTCCATGCGCACAGCCATACAGGAACTGAAGACTGGCTTTGGTGCGTACATTTCCTTTCACAGAGGATACAAAGAGGGGCTACTCCGGTATGAGACAATACTGACAGCTCAATTATTCCTTAGGAGATTTGAGCAAACATCACCATAGTCAAAGTACCTGCAGACTGAAGGGATGGACATCCTCTCTGCCCATAGGATGGTCATGTTAACTCAAGATGCCCTAAAAAAGATGGCGAGAGATTTCCAGGCTGTCAAGGCTGCTGCTGATGACTTTGTGAAATGGGCAAATGAAAAACTTGAGCAGCAAGATGAGGAGACCGACATTGAAGTGGAGGCTACACTGCCACAGAAAAGAAGAAAGAAGAAGAAAGCCATGCTGGGTGAGATGTCTCAGGATGACGCCATAATTGATGCTGAAAGAGCCTACGAGGTAAAGGTTCATAACCAAATAGTTGATACAGCTATTGAGGCCATCCACCAAAGATTTCTGTCACATGGCACTCTTTATGTAGCCCTCCTACGCACTTCCGCTCAATTTCATTTTACTTCAGTACTACGTCTGGGATCGCTCCATATCCTTAGGTTTCCAGAAATCAATTTTTTGTAGGACCAATCAGCGAATAGAGGGAGTGGCTGAGAAAGATGACGTTGATGTAAGCGTGTCAGTTTGAGTTCAGTAATGGCAGCGGAGAAAGACGTGAGAAAAGCTATTCGGTCCATGGCTGGAAAAGAAACTGCCGAATATACAGAATTTAAAGCCGGATTGTTATCGTCTGACCTCTTGTTGCACAACTGAGGACCAAGTGAAGGAGGCAGAAAGTTTGGAAGTTTGTGCTGGGCACGATGACCGTGACATTTTGGACGGACGGTTTAGCCTGGTGTTCGCGGTGTTCGGAAGCCCCGAGTCCTGGCTGCTAAACTATTGTTGAAGATCCGCTCAGGAGTCGTGTCAGTCGCTCATATTCCCAACTGTATATTTACTGATTCTTGTGATGAATAGAACATTTTGAGCCCCTTTGTGCACTCGTGCAGGAGGTTGGTGTGTCAGTTTTACATGTTGTAAATCATACAAATTGGTTGTGATTTTTTAAAAATAATTGTCATAAATAAAAATGTGAAAAAACATACTTTGAAGATATTTGATTTTCAGTTTTAGATGGCAATGGTTGATTTGTTTTACTAAAAAAACTAAATGCCACATAAAAATGTACAAACAGATACTTTGGAAGACCATAATTAAGGTAATTAAGAAACAATAAGACGTAATATGAAAAATTGTTGTTTATTACACATCTGCAGATAGAGACAGACTGATCATTCACTGTTGCTGCTACAGCATTTGCGACAGATCAGAAAACGACCACAGCGGCATATTTGTAATGATTAGACACAGCTTCCACAACATAATCCTCTGATCATTCGGACTTGTTTCCAGCCATTTCGGCACGTGACATACGTCACTCACGACACCCCGTTAGCGATTGGCTATGGCAGATCGTGACCCAGATAGCAAACTGACATTGAATCAACGTGGAAATATGACATCGAAACAACGTTGATCTGACATTGTTTTGCTCATCTAATTAACCTTGAACCAACGTCAGACGCGTCATTCTTTCAAAAAAAAAAAATTCAAAAATTCTTTCACGGAAAATCAACTTGAAATCAACGCGTTGTTTCAACGTTATGAAAGCAAACCGATTTTCGATTTTCATTTAGCTTTGAAGAATGCCGAGTCTGACGTTGGTTCAACGTTAATTCGATGAGCAAAATCAACGTTGTTTCAATGTCATGAGAGACGTCGTTTCCACGTTGATTCAATGTCAGTTTGCTGTCTGGGGAGTGACTTTGGGCAGATCCAATAGATTTGAACTTTAATAGTGAACCCGCCTACAAGGAAGGAAACGTTTCTCAATGGAGCGGTCCCAGACTCTATGTGGAAATGAAATGAACTAGAGTCTGGTTGAACCAGGCTACTCTTTATGCAGATTTGTCATTTCTGGATCCCAAAAACTTCTCCCTGATCCACAACCATGCTCTCCCTAAATCTGCACTTGACGACCTCAGTAAATGCCTAGTTAAATTTGATAGCAGGGCAACAGTTGACAACCTGCAGTATGAGCTAAAAAGCTTAGTGGGACAGTGGGACAAGCTGAAAGAGTCACCACTGGATGAATATATTATGGAGCGAATTATGTGCCTAAACCTCTCACACACTCAAAACTTTTTTACTCACACCCAATGATTCACAAACAAACTCAGTGTGGTTTGTAAATACAAAACATCACTCCCAAACTAATGCATATTGTTCTGCATAAAAACGTACATATCAAACAAATACAGTATGTTTTACATAGAAATGTATTTCTTCAATGACAAAAATATCAATAACAAGTAGAAACTAAAATCTTTCAAATACATAACAAAATTTACTTTTCTTAGAGTGAAGACATGAAGTCATGCATCTGTTCACAAGTCATTGCTGTGATATGGCAGTTCATGATGTTTTCCTTTGACTCCGTGTGAACCTCTCGCACTACAGAGAGGAGGAGGCTCAGTCTCTCAGTTTCTCTCACTTTACACGCGTTTCTCGACGAATGCTGATGTTTTAAACCTGAGGGGACAAAGTGAAGGATACGACTGATGGATTATTAATTTCAGCATGCCATGTGGAGAGTGTTTCATGCGAATTAGGTAAGTGTTCTTTATAGCCTACTCTTTCTGTAGTATTATTGTTTTGCTAATCCGTCGGCATCTCCGCAGTTAAATCGAGATATTTACTATATGACACGATTTTCAGGTTCTGTAGCATTTTATAATATGTATTATAATTTCTGTTTTACTATTAGTTTGTATATGGTCATGAAATATAGGCCAATTAATATAATAAGGCATAATATTTGTAAGAACATATACCATTGTATTTAGGTACAATATCAACATTCAACTGTCAAATTTTCCATGTATTGTAATCATTGTTATCATTGCAAACGTTGTTTCGGATGTCTGCATTGACATTTCTGCCATATGGACATTACTGTAACAGTCAAAATGCACTGCTTTGAAATTATGTATGATTGTGAATTGAATTAACATGAAATATAAAAAATCTATATTAATATTATCTTTTTATGTTTAATAAACATAATTTATATGTTTAATAAACATAATTGTTTATGTTTCTAGCACACTATACTATTCTAATTATAAAAAGGTATGATTGAAATATCTAAAAGTTATTTAACATGTAGAACTTTTTTAACGGCGATGAATAGTAATGTAGAAATGATTCATTATGCTCTTCTTACTGGCAGCTTGAGCTGGTCATAAATATGGACGAAACAGAGCTCTTCTCCAGAATGCGTGGCCCAACAGCACCAAAGTCATGTTTGCTGTGGAGATTCGTGGTGCTGCTGTGTGTTTCGGCCCATATAACACACAGAAGCAGCGGCTGTCCAGTGTCCTGCGCCTGTTACGCCCCATCAGAAGTGCACTGCACATTCAGATACCTGAGTCAAATACCCAGGGACATTCAGCCAGCTGTGGAACGGATCAACCTGGGGTAAAACATACCGCAGTCAAACTAGCATGAAACTCTCGAAAACTTGACAGCTTATTTAAGGCCAATTCCGACATTTGTAATTTTGTGTTTCAGGTACAACAGTTTATCAACTCTTACAGCGAACGACCTCTCTGGACTAAAAAACCTGGAACTATTAATGCTGCATAGTAACATTATCAACATTGTTGAGGACAACACGTTCCATGACCTCACATCTCTGCAGGTAAAATACCAAACGCAACATTATTAAAAGTTTCTGTATTTAAGGTATGCAACCAAATTTTTTTTTCCTCCATATAAAATTTTTTTAATGAGATGACGACTTCAGTCATATCACTGGTCTAAAAAAATTGTTTTATTAAACACATGTTGAGATCACATGATCAGGTGAATTCACTTTATCGCTGCAATTTTCCATTGTGGAATAAATGATCACACACTGAACAGGGCATGTGTACGGACTCGGCATCTGGAAACTGGAAACATTTGCTTTGTGTGATGCTATCCTTATGGCAGTATGTCAAGGCTACTATACCAGCGGCATGAGTAACATATTACCTTTATGAAAATACTCAACCCTAGAACATTTTTGTGGAACCGGACTCGCCTGTTCTTTTCTTTGTTTTTCCAACCCATTTTAGCAGTCAGCATCAAGTGTCATATATCATTTTAAACAGGAGAACTTGAAGTTTCAGCTCATTTAAATTCCCAATTTAAGATTTATTTTGTACAAGAATGGATGAATTTAACAGGATTTAAGAAAGACGGCAGACATATTTATAGTATGAGTAAACAAAACAACTCAACTCAAACAAAACTTCCTGAAGTTTGGATTTTTTCCTTTAGAAAGTTATACTTGGATATTCTAGATTTGCAGATGAAAATTTTGTCTACATGTAATAATCCCTAAGCACGCTATTGCCATTTATTACAACATTATTATTATAAGCGATTTTCAGTGAAAAGCTGGTGTGTTTTATTTACTGACAATGTAGATGTGTATTTATTTTTCTTAAATGCATTTAGTTTCTAAAAAAGAATCATCGCATGTCAAAAACAAAAAACTCTGATTAACATGGAAAATATATCTTTTATCGTGCGTCGTGTGGAGGCAAGCTGGTGAGGGCCCAAACGCAAACTTAACTTTTCAAAACATAAACAAACATTGAACATGGGCATGGCAAGGCATGAAACAAGAACAATCATCAGACAATTAACAATTGACAAGACACATGGCAGGATCACATGACAAACAGAATCACATGACAGAGAAGAATAAGGAACAAGACACAAAACCCACACCATGATAATGGTGGTGTAACTGACGTATTATTTTTTAGTATTCCTAATATTGTTGTTGCTGTTGTTTTATATAAAATGATATCACCACATATCATATGTCACTTACAGATTAGCTTTTCTTCGTATAAACTCCATGCAGCCAAAGCTTCCCTCAGTCCATTGGCGATGTTTTGGCCCGTATGGTCTTCCGGAATAAATGCCGTTTGGAGGCATTTGGTATTCAAACCGAAATCGGCATCAATATAGTGGATTGTGAGACTAATATACGGCTCCATGGTTCAGCTAGACAATATATATCTGTTGTGATTGAAAACTATTCTGCTTTGGTCACCTTGTTAGCCACTTCTGCATGGCATTTGGTGAACAAATCTGGTAGAGCAACTCTCGAGAAATGGTGTCGAGATGGCAAAGCACAGCGCTTATCCAACGTATTGACCATTTTCTTGAATCCAGAGTTGTCAACTGTGCTAGCGGGGCGCATGGCTTTAGCTAAATAATAGGCAACGGGCTCATTCATTTTTTTTGCCCCTCCGAATTCACTGTATAGGGAGTTGCGCTGTAGAGTGTGTTTGTTATGGATGCCGGGGTTACAGAGGATGTTGAGGGGATTGCTGTTTCTTTATTAAATTGTCAGACGTGTTTAAATTTCAAGTGATTCAAAAAAATTGTGGTGTTCCCTTTCGTTGCAGCTACAACCATGCAGCAAATCTTATAATAGGCTGATGCTATGTTCACACCGGACGCGAATAGTGCGTCAAATTCGCGCCTGACGCGTCTAGTAATTTACGTGAGCAAGCAGCTAGGCTCCTGATTGGTTAACGCGACGCGAATTGAAGCCAAAGTTCAGATTTTTCAACTCGGGCAGCAGGTGCGAATTCGCGTCAAACGCGTGAATGCACAAATAGCACTAACTAAATCATTCGCGCTTAACGCGCCCAGACGCTCAATTCGCGCAGTCGCGTCTTCCGCGATCTACGCCTCGTTCTTGCCGCAGCAATTTTTTTTCAATTTCTTTCCATTGACTTAACATTGAAATCATTCGCGTCTGACGCGCTATTCGCGTCCAGTGTGAACGCACCATGAAGAAAAAACTCTTGGCCACAACATCAATTAGTCAAAATTCTTGTGGACACATATTTCATGTGTTTTGTGGCCTTATTTTAGAAACTTTCATTTTTAGTCTTTTCAATAACCATGCATAAACAATATTCTCTCAAAAATACAAACATGTACATACATGTTTCTCACATATTATTTTAGCCCTGTTTGTGCTAAATAGAGTGTAATTACACCTGTGCCATTAATATGTTTATAAGCAACTTAAAAAAGCACAAATGTCAGGGCATGTCAGATAGGGCTGCAACTAACGACTATTTACGAGTCGACTAGTCACCGACTATTGAAATGATTAGTCGAGTTAAGAAAAAATAAATTAAAAATCAAATAAACATTTTCTTCCTTTAAACCAGGGGCAGGCACATTCGCAGCAATAAAACAGTAAACAAAAATATTAAGTGCATTTTGTGAGATACATTCAGTGGTCAATCTGTTGCAAAAGAACTTTACAACTCGTCTCAACATAACGAAATCTATCGGTTTTAAAATAAGCTTCCAGAGTCATCTGAATACCGAAAATACGCTTATAAAATGTACAATGTACATCCAAAACAAAACCTTTTGGCTTCCATGTTATTTAAATCTCACCGAGTCAAACTCTGTTTCATTCAACTGTCCGACGTGCTTTCTCTTTAAAGGTGCTGCTGTGATACGCAAGGATACGTGATACTGCTTTGCAAACCATGCAGGTAATCTTTTTATTCGCTGTATCCAGGCTAAAATGCTCCCAAAAAGATGTTTTGGTACACGCAGCTGCTGCGTTGGACACCGCCATTTCTGTTTGTTATCGCTCAGCTGACAAGCTAATGCGCATGAGCGACTCTCGGCAGAGGTTGTAATTAAGAGATATGCCTCGGTCGGAAAAAACATGACTATTTCTATTATCGATTTTTGTCGACAACGTTGAAAAATCGCTGCAGCCCTAATGTCAGAACATCTCAAAAACATTTTATTTTATTTATCACTAAACTACTGTGATAAAAAGTTAAAGTTTTGTATAAACATAACTCCTGAATAAAAACGTAAATGTGTTTGGACTGATTTTAAAAAAAAGTTTTGAACAAATTTGATTGGTTTGTCGTTAGTGAGCGCAAATGCAGGTGATAAGCGGTTTTATTAAGCGAGTCATTGAGTCGTTCATTCTAACGATTCTAACGTCATTCTAACGATAACGTGAGAGCTGTGATCGTTGCTTGGATTCATCAGATCTATTTTCGCTGCTAAAATATACCAAAAGTCATTATTTCGGCTAAAATGTAAGTGACTTAATATTATTAACTTGTTTGTTGAACTGTCATATGAAATCAGTGTCGCATTTTCAATCGTGAGGTGATGGTAAATTAATGTTGTATGTTGCTCAAGTGTAGGCCTATTCATTTAACTGCAGTATGTCAATTTAGTTTATTTGTGTGTGCTGCGCTCATAGACTTTAGAAAACGGCGCTCATTTGTTTGATTTCTCATCAAAAAGCTGCGCAAGCCTCAAAAGTTTAAGCTCCTTGCACCCGGACTGAATCTGAAACTGTCATATTCATTTTTTTCATATTCGTCATTTGGTGCGCTTTAATCCGTTGTAGAGACTATATTCGTTCCGGTGAAATCACAAAGTAAAATGCACACAAACGTACAACTGATAAACATAATCGATTTTAATCAGAGAGAAAAAAACAATACGAGTGTGGATTAAAACCCAGAACCTCTCTGTCACGCTTGGCAAAAGTGCGTGTCATTGTAAAGTTCAGTAAAGTTAATCAGTGAACAAAGGGAACAGAGAGAATTACTAACTGGTCTTGAACTTGTGTAGCTTTAATAACGATTAGTCTATATGAGGAGTTCTTTTCCAAAACGCTATAAATCTATTTCAATAGTTTTCAGGAAAACTACATTTTTTACCTAGACCCACACATTTTGTGAATATTCTAATTAATTCGGAGAATTAATTAGTAAAATGTTGAATAAACATAGCAGCTTTGGCAGAGAATGATTTGTGATAGTCATAGAAGAGAGTTCCTCCATAGGTCAAAGCCAAGTCAGAAATAATTGCCAAATATGTGTCCAGCTCGGCTCTACAAGACGGATAGATTTCGCAAATGACATCTCTGTAAACCCCAAATGCCATGTTAAATTCAGCTAGTGTTAACATTTTTGAAAGCTGGGGATCGCTGTCTTTAAGCATAACGGACACATCGCCGCAATCAACAACACGCTTCTCACTCATTTCTGAGCACAGTAATATTTTTACAAGATTGATATTATTACCTGCCACGATTTGGCTTCTCAACTGATGAGAAATCGCCGCAGCCGGCGGAAAGAATGGAGAGCCTGAAGACACGGGAACTGCACTTCCCATCATTCTTCACGGAATAGTCGCCGCGGCTGCATTGATGACGTCATCATCCAGCTGCGGAGTAAACATGGGCAGCCGCGCCGTGCCTCATTATTAGCGGCTCATTATTATGCGGGTCTTTGTCAGGTGAGAATCACCTAATTATTCATGATGGGGCTGGCCTGTTCACGCCCATTTTACAGTAATTTACAATAATCACACAAACAATATTCTCTCAAAAATTCAAACATGTACGTACATATTCCTCATATATTATGGTAGCCCTGTTTCTGCTAAATATAGTGTAATTTCACCTGTGCCATTTATATATTTATAAGCAACTGAAAAAAGTACAAATGTCAGGACCCCCAAAACACCTTGGTCCTCAGAGGGTTAAACAGCCTTTTTGCGGTTTACAGGGTATTCCATATCACGATTACAACAAAGCACTTATTAATACAAAATCTTACTACATCAGCTTGATCCGTCGCTCCTCGAAATGAATTTAAACCAGCACTTTTGATGTAAATTTCCCAGGATTATTCCTCACAGCCTCGTAAATCGACGTAAAGTATTGTAATCTGATTAAGAGTCAGAAAGCACATCCTGTTCTTTATTTAACAAAAGCACAATGGGTTTTTTTTTTTCGATTGTAAGTGGACACATAAAAAAAGACTTTTCATATTTTTAAGTCTGTAAGAACAAAACTGTATTTTAAGTCTATTTTGCTGTGAGAATATTTGAGCAAAATGCGCCGGCGTATTTTATTGTGATTTAATTTAATTTACAATAGAGAGAACAGGACTGGCAGGAATATCTTGCTGGAAACTTTGCTCAATAGCTGATGTCATCTTCATAACCTTAAATGATAAATTCAATGTACTCTACCTTAGTTTTTCATGTTATGTTATGTAAGAACATAAGATCATCAGATCTTAAAAAAATTCTTAAATTTGTAATCCCACAATATCTACACTGCCTTTGTGAAAAGGTTCAAGTTCAGGGGAAGAAGGACAGGGTCGGTGAATCAATGTAAAAGACTTAAATTCAAAAATCAAAAACGTGCTCAGCACAATTAAATAACGCCAATAATTCAGAAGATCAGGGTTGAGAATGCTCACGCTCTGACTTTCCAGTTCTGCCCACAGCTTTTTATCCAGTCTCTCCAGACCAGTAACTATATTTGTGATCCAGGGTCACCTATATTGTTTTATGATTTTCAAGAGCACTTTTCCAAATTTAATACCTTAACTGTTACATTAGAGTTGTTATAACTGTGCTGGACTTATTTTTTTTTTATTGTATTTTATAGGAATTGTGTCAATTTAAAAAATAATATACAGTCACTTTTTAATGTCTTAACGATTTGTTTTTATTTGCATGTATAGGTTCTGAAAATGAGTTATAACAGAGTTGAGAAGCTTGGCAAGAACACATTTAGAGGCCTGGACAATCTTTTACGTCTTCATATGGACCATAATCACATTACCTTCATCCACCCAGAAAGTTTTTATGGCTTGAAAAGGCTGCAGTTGATCAACCTTGAGGGAAACCTACTCCAACAGCTTCATCCAGATACTTTTATATCTCTGCAGTTTAGCCAGATTTTGAAATGGTCATCTCTCAAGACCATTTACTTGTCAGACAATGCTTTAACCACATTGCCTGCATCTATATTTGCTGGCTGCTACAATATTGAGAATCTCTTCCTTAGTGGAAACCCCTGGTCATGTGATTGTCGGATGGGTTGGCTTGTCCAGTGGATAGAGAAACACCCAGGTGAGATTGGTCTATATTGAACTTTTTTAAAGTGCCCCTATTATGTTTTTTCAAAGATTCCATTTCATGCAGTGTATAATATACCTGTATGTGAATGTAAACGTTCCGCAAAGTTGTAAAGTCGAAAGTGCTCGAAAAATAAAGTTATTGACTCCCCAAAGAAAGAATCGACTCTGAATCGGGTCGTTTGTATTTCGAATCATGCTGCGTGTTATAGTTCTACGTCACTAGAAAATACATATGCATAATGCCCACATATGTTGTACATTGTCCACCAATTGTCCGTACATTGTCCGTACAAACGCTTGCCTTTGAAAGATTGGACAGTACCCAGTTTATTTGGACCACTTTGCTCCTCAGAATCACAACCGTATGAATTAGGGATGCACCGAAATGAAAATTCTTGGCCGAAACCGAAAACCGAAAAAGAGGAAACCAAGGCCGAAAACCGAAAACCGAAAGAAATTATGCCAATTATTAGTATCATTGTATTTATGGCTATGACTGTGCAAACTTTACTAAAATCAAGGCATTGCAATTGCATAAATTAATATAACATTTTCAAAGAATAAATCAATTACAAATTATGCAAATATATATTTAGCACAATGCACAGTATAAAATAAAATTCAAACTAAAATGTTTAACTTGACCCCACTCATGTGTGCACTAAATAATAATCTACTGGCCTGCAGAAAGGTTTTAAAATGAAATGTTCTCTCAAAAACAAAGCCAACCGCAAACTTCTCATCACTAGCACCCAGTTTGCAGGTCTAAATTAGTTACATTTTAAAAAATGTAGCACACAATAGCATAAAAAGCCTTTTTAAATGAACAATGGTCCATGTTTAATACAAATGTACATGAAACTTAATGAAACATTTTTAGTGAATGTAGAAAATATTTAAGAGAGCATTAATTTAGTTCTATACATGTTCCCATATACATATTTTTTTTTTGTAATGTCACAAGTAATAATCTCAGGGTTTACTGGGTTTTACTTTACATGATTATTTTTGTATTGGTGGTGGAATACTAAAAAATAAACATTGTCATGTATTTATCTGCCTTCTTCTCGCCGATTCCTGATGGTTAGAGGACAGTTGCTTGAGTCGTCCCTGTCGTTTCAAGGAATAGTAACAGTTACAACGGAGAGCGCGTCAAGTATAAACGCCTCGACCGTTTGGAGCGGTGCACGCGCTGTTTGTGGAGACTCGCGCTGCCTTGTTTACTTTCGCCTGCCTCCGCAGCGCGAGTCTAATTTATAATTTTTAATTGTTTCCTGCTCTAAACAATGCGTGCCGCCATGACGACGACTCCGGTTCCGAGCGGGTCAAGAGCGGTGCGCGCGCTGTCTGTGGAGACTCGCGCTGCTTGTTTTATACTTTCGCCTGCCTCCGCAGCGCGAGTCTCCACAGACAGCGCGCGCACCGCTCTTGACCGCTCGGAACCGGAGTGGTCGTCATGGCGGCACGCATTGTTTATAGGTGGATAAACAAGGTTTCCGTCTCATCGCGGGTTCAGATACACTGAAATACGTCCACACCGCAGACATGTTGCTTCAGACAAGCACGTGCAGGTCGCGGTTTCTGTTTGCGTCATCACAACATTTCGGCCGTATTATTTCGGTGATAAAAGTCTTTCGGCCGAAAACCGAAAATGCACTTTTGGGCCATTTTCGGCCGAAAATTTTCGGCGGCCGAATATTCGGTGCATCCCTAGTATGAATAATTATTGATGTGTATATACATTTTCTACCGTGTGTTTAAAATACATAGATTTGTGTTTTATAGTGTGTGGGCTTCCGGCTAACCGGCTAAATCACGTTATTACTGTCTAACTGAAGTAACTTTAATCAGTTGTGGGCCAATCTTACCTAAAACCTGGTCGATTCATGCAGATTATCTGTTGTTCTTACTACTTTGAGTAAAGATAAAGGATGCAGCAAGATTTGTTTAACAAACGCTTATGTTTCTTTAGTCATTTACATTAGTGCTGGGCTAACGTATGCATCGTTATCGATACAGTTCCCGCATGTGCACCGCAATAAATTAGAATTAAAAATATTGGTTTGTTAATGGACATTCTCTTGTTAATGCTGATGGTGAGGAATTACAGTTGAAACATCTCATAATGTACCTCAGCATGAATAGCTCATCACTGAGGAATGTCCTGCTTGAGTCGTACCTGCGATGGAGGATTTGGTTGAATAACTAGTTCTTCCAATGTTTCATCGTCGGTCTTGTGCTCAAATTGATCTGGTAAAATCAACGTCATCGTTACTTTCTTTACAGTGTGTACAATCGCTGAGCTTATGGACGCTTCCAGAAGGAGCTGAAGTACAGTTATGGTAATGGGCGTTTAGCTTCTAAAACATGAGCTGTACGCGGTGGACCGATCACAACAGACTGAGCCGTTTCACCAATCAGCAGCAGATTCATCCGTTGAGACGTGGTGATGTACTATGATAAAATACTGAAAAACTGAAAAAACAGTTTTTTTTTACCTTTGATGCATGTAAACCTGTTGTAAGAGACCCCCAAAACAAAATTAGGAGCCTTGAAAACTGCATAATAGGGGTACTTTAAAAAAACAAGAAAAAACGGTGTAAATAAATTAGGAACTGGACTTTTTCCAAAAGATACATTTGCATTTATTTATTTATATATACATATGCATATACATATAATGAGAATTCATTTTGGTTTTGCAGGTGTTCTAAAATGCAAAAGAGACAGGAAGTTTATAAAAGAACAGTGTCCCGTCTGTGAATTCCCAATTTCCTCCAGAGGAAGCAGCATTGTCCATTTGCAAAGTGATAGCTACACATGCACCAGACCATGGATTCATCCTCACTTAAAACAGAGGAATTTTACCTTGGGTGATGCTGACAATACCTTAGTCTCTCCTAAGGATTTTGTTGCACCCATTGGGACGTTAGAAATGAACATCACAGATCAATTCCACAATGATGCTAGGGTAGCATGTGATGTGCAGAGACCTACAGGAATGGAAAACTTAACTGCAACCTTTCGACAGAATGGAAAAGATTTAACTGCCCTGAGCGCAATTGTTTCTACATCGCTGATCTGCAACATTGATTATGAAAATATACGCCAGATTTGGAACATTTTAGCTACCTATAGTGATTCCCCGATGAGACTTGAGCGAGGATTATTACTTTCTTTTAAACCAGATACAGTTTACACATACAAACAAGTACTACCCACTGCAGATGGTATTTTTACAGAAATCGAAGCAAAAATCAAAGCCAATCCTGAATGGCTAATGCAAGGTACAGTCCTGCTACAGCTGGACCGTGTTAAAACAACATTCCCGACCCTTATTATGAAGTATTTATCCAATGTTCAAATAGATGTTGACAGCAGCAAGGATAGTAGAGTCCAGTACAGCTGGGCAATGATAAGAAGGGACAACCAGACCAGAACTGAGCACATAGTCCTTGCTGGTAGTGTGACTGAATTGAATTGCCAGACTGTTGGGGATCCTAAACCCTTCGTTGAATGGATTCTACCAGATGGAAGTAAATTACGTGCACCATACAACAGTGAGGATCAAAGGATCGTAGTAACATATGAAGGAAAGCTCACTTTAAAATCGGTTGAAATCTCAGATACAGGTGTCTATCAGTGCATTACAACTAACTACGAGGAAGCAGATGTTCTTGCCTTTAGAGTAACTGTACTTCCCCTGGATCCTGAAGAAGAAGAGATTAATGGTATCAGAGTCTCACACACCCTTGGTCAGAACCTACTTCTTGATTGTACATCAGCCAGTAATCCACAGGCTTCCATTCAGTGGATACTTCCCGACCACACAGTTTTAGACAAATCCTATGGAAACAGAAAGCTCTACAAAAACGGGACTTTGGTAATACATGGACTGACATCCAGAGACACAGGGTTTTACAGATGTTTAGCTGGAAATTTTCTAGGGGCAGATATGATAGTTTCTCGAGTAACTATTCTTGATGATTTGTCAAATAGCACTATGCCAACTTATGTAAAGGAATCTGGTGATCATGTTGTACAAATTATTGATGAGAGCCAGAAACTTGGAAGTAGGTATCTCTCACAAAGGGTTAGTGAGGAGTCAAGGAGCATTACCTCAGGGAGACCATACAATTGGCTACAGTCCAGATTTCATAAGGTTCCCACTGTTAGAATGGGGAATAGAGGGAACTCTAGAAGAGTCTTTAATAAAAAGTACAAGAAAAAAGGTGCCACTTTCATCAATAATTCTCGAATTAAAGGAGTAACTAAAAAGACAGCCAGTTTAGATGTGTCTAAAACACTTAAAGAATCCTCTGACGACAATGACATAACCTCAGGGGATGGTATATCTGAAGATGAATTGATTGTAATGACAACTACTCAAACAATTGAGCATAAACCAGTTAGCACCATTACAACCACAGATATTAATATCTCAGAGACTTACAAAACTGTTGACAGTGCTTTCATTGAAGAAATATCTAATAAAACAAGAAACATCTTAAGAGCAAAAGAAAAGACTAATTTGGTTGCATCAACATCACACACTCTGACTCAGACACCGGCCACCCCGATTACAGCCAGTTACACTTTGAGTAGTTATGGGACTCAAAAAGATGAGACTACCCTGAATACAACCAAGTCAGATTATATGTTAAGTCATATTGATGGTAAAACCATAATATATGAGAGAGCAACAAATAGACCCTTAGGGAAACGCATTACTCTCAAACCTTTTCTGACAGAAGTTACAGAGCTTCTGTTCTCTGGGGAATCAGAAGATGTTACTTCTAGAGCTACACCACTTTACAACTTCCATGGCCCAAATGTCACCTATTTTGAACCAAAGAGTCAGGCCATATTAACAGCAGTCACCACAACCGAGGAAGACAGAGAAAAGATCACATTTCAGACCACTCAAAGAATCAAGTCAGAGCTCCTTCCTGGGTCCACCATCATTTCCAAACACCAGATCCAAATTGTTCCATCCAAAAGGATGCAGTCAGGAAAGAGACGTAAGTTTAATGGCAGACGTAGGATCGTTCGGCCCAGTAAAATTACAGACATACAATCTTTACTTGATAAATTTAAACATCTTTCTATAAACAAGGAATACAATCTCACATTTTCACACACTGTGGACAAAAATTGTGGCAATGGGAAAAGAGTTACATCTGGAGTGTCTACAGATAAATGCACAACATCAGTGGATCAAAGCCTGGTCAACCCTACATCTAGGCATCACATGCCAACTTCATCTTTTAGAGTGACAGAAAAACCTGCCATGGCAACTGATTTGTCAGTCTCTGGACGGACTTACACTGTCACTGATTCACAAATGCACACCATTTCTGTAGAGTCCAGTGATTATAAAAGTGATTTCAGTTCAATAGAGAAAGAATCAACTTTCACAACTACAACAACATCCCCATCTACGATGTCTTCTAAAATTATACATGGGAGGATTCCATGGCATAAACCATTTGGACACAAGGGGGAACTGAAAGAAACCCTCAGCAAGCATCAAAACCCATTTACATTGTCTACTAATGAGGAGCAGATGACCTCAGCATCCAAAGCAGAAACTTACAAGGAAATAACTGCAGTACCTACGACAGAACTGCATCCTACACATATTATATCCTCTCCTTCAGCAACAAAACACAAAATCAATACTCCAGAGACATCATTTGATGACTCATCAGGTTCTTCCTCTTCTACAGAAACACATTTCTCTGACAATATCGTAACACCATCTACAATACCTGAGTTTTTCAGTTTTCCAGCCTTCCACGAGCTGTCCACAACCACAGAGTCAATAAGGGTTTCTCACACTCTAGCAGTCCCACCAACAATGAGGACTGCATTAAAGCAAAACACTGGTCAGAATAACTTATCAGGTTCTCAAACTGGATTGGGGGGAAACCAAAAACCTGGTTATCACAGACGAGGCTCCAGAGGGAGAAAGCCAACCACGAAACCCCCAATTATTAAAGTGACTAAAACCGCTGACAAATTGGCCACAACCAGAGTGAACCCAAATATGAGTAAAGCCCCAGAAAGAGGTTGGGGATATACCACACAGAGCCCCACAATCAGAGTTCAGCCAACCACACATAAACAGAAATACAAGGATTGTTTAGAATGTCCTCAGCCAAATGCCCCTGGTATTCCTCTGAACAGAACAGTAACTTCAGACACAATGACTGATTCAACTGCCAACATGTTCACTCCATTTCCAACCAGCAGTAGTACTGAAAATCCACATGATAACACAAGGCATGATACCCCCTCTATTGGGGATATTACCTCCAAGCCAAGGATTAATGGTGGAAAAGCTGCCAGTTTTACTGTTCTGTCAAACTCTGATGCGTTCCTCCCCTGCAAGGCCACTGGCATCCCTGAGCCCATCATCAGCTGGAACCGATTCTCATCTACCACAGGTACAAAATTAAAACCACAAAGCCAACCCTGACATATACCATGTACATTTTCATATTTATTATTTTGACCTTTTGGTATGTCTTAAGTTACAACATAAAATAAAAAAGTTTTTGTCTCCCTTTATATCATCAGGTAATATGTTGACCATCAAGGGTAAATTGGGTAAATTTGAAGTTTTGAAGAATGGAACATTGCTCATCCAAAGAACAAACTTTAAAGACCATGGACAGTACATATGTTTTGCCCAGAACAAGTATGGTTCTGACAAGCTTGAAGTTACTTTGTCAGTTGTGGCCTATCCCACCCGGATATTGGAGAAAAAGATGAGAGAAATCAAGGTTCTTGCTGGGAAAACTGTACACATGGATTGCAGGACAGAAGGCAGACCAGTGCCCACTGTGTCATGGATTCTACCTAACCACACTGAAGTTAAAGGTCTGAACACTGAGCTTGACAGAATAACAGTAACCACAATGGGGACACTAACCATTCAAAGGGTGTCGGTTTTAGACCGTGGACATTATAAGTGTATTGCAAGTAATCCAGCTGGTACTGCCACTGCCACTGTCCATCTTCAGGTGGTAGCAGCACCACCAGTAATACTGGAAGAGAAGCGACAGCTGGTGAAAGCTGATACTGGGCAGAATCTCTTTTTTCCATGTACCACTTATGGAGACCCGCAACCCACAACACACTGGGTTTTACATGATGGCAGGATAATATGGCCTCTAACTTACTCACACAGCAAAGTTTCAGTTTTTGTAAATGGTACACTTTACCTAAGGAACGTAGAAACAGCTGAAAGCGGAAAATATGAGTGTATTGCAACAAGCTCTACAGGATCAGAACGGCGTGTTGTCACACTTTCTGTGAAGACAACAGAAACTACCCCTCAGATCATTGAGATATCACAAAGGCGAAATGATGTGACATATGGTGATCTTCTTCATCTGAACTGCTCTGCAGTTGGGAACCCAAAACCTCAAATTATTTGGAGGCTTCCTTCCAAGGCTCTTGTGGATCAGTCGCACAGGTAGACTATAACAGACTTTATCATCAAAACAATTGTTTGATTACAAAAACAAAGCTGAAGTAGGTAATGTTTTAAATGCTCTTTCCTGTTGAATGAATAAGTTTACATGCAACCAAATGATCCATTAGTAATCGGATTGACGGGTCAATCGGGCTGAAAAGCCTTCATGTGTTCCTTCACCTGCACTACTCGTCCAGTATTGTTTGTGTGTAGACATGGTTACGTTGCCTTCTCGCATTTGTTCTGAGGTTTTTTATTTTAATTGAACCTGTTTGAACCTTTTTCATCATCTTCATCTGAACCTGATCGTAACACATTCTCTCTTAAACAGACACTTTATTTTGGGCACAGGAAGGAGTGTTTTTATTGATAAATATTAAGTCTGCTTAAAGGAGTCTGCTTTAAGTCTGACTAAAAGGAAA
The DNA here is from genome assembly GCF_016745375.1 of Pimephales promelas. Next base: position 1,604,974 of record NW_024121699.1, on the reverse strand, counting down.
AAAGGCAATGTAGGAGAATTGTGTGCGCAAACAGTGGAACACTGTATATATTTGTGCAGCTTGCTCATGTCAAAAAAAAAAATAAATCAGATTGAATTAATTCCAATTGAAACAAAAGATGTGCGTGTAAACATATCCACTGAAAGAGATTCCCAAAACCTTGAGTTTTCTTCTTATTTGTGAGTACTGGACAATTATTTTTTTATGCATTGACAATTATTCATTTTAGTTTATGTTTTGCATAACTGATTTAACCCTTGAATTAACAATTCAATTGCATCTTAATTAGGATAAAATAATGAAATATGAGTATATAAATGGATATCCTAAATCAGGGGTCGGCAAGTAAGGTTGGCATTGGGTTGAAAAATATTTTTGACACTAGACTTTTGACCCGCGGGCCGTCTGTTGCTGACCCGTCCTATATCAACAATTCTGTAAATGTTCTCAAACCAAATTCATGATGTAAACTTGCATTTAAAAATATCACATTCTCATTTCAGAATGGGCAGTCGTATCAAAGTCCTGGAAAATGGTACCCTCATCATTGAATCTGTCAATGAAAAAGATGCTGGGGACTTCCTTTGTGTTGCACGCAACAAAGTTGGGGATGACGCACAGCTAATAAGTGTGTCAGTTTCTATGAAGCCAGCTCGGATTGATCCAAACATCTTTAGTAGGAAGCAAGTGCCTTATGGCAATGACCTAAAAGTGGACTGTATGGCTGCTGGTGTCCCCATGCCAGAGATATCTTGGGGACTTCCTGATGGTACCTTGGTGAATGGTGCCCTGCAAGCAGATGGAACAGAAGGGGATCAGTCCAAACGGTACATCTTGTTTAATAATGGAACACTGTACCTGAATAAAGTGGGTACTGATGAGGAAGGTGACTATACCTGTTATGCTGAAAACAAACTGGGTAAGGACAAAATGCATGTTCACATAAGTGTGGTAACTGCAGTGCCTCGCATTGAACGCCCAAAGCTCTCCCATGCCAAAGTGAAGCCTGGTGGAAACGTTCTATTTGACTGTAAGGCTATAGGTGAGCCCAAGCCAAAGGTCCTTTGGATGCTCCCTTCCAAAGACATGATTGCTGCATCTAATGAGCGTTATTTAGTGCATGCTAATGGGTCCCTTGATATACGAAATGTTAAATTAGTTGATTCTGGAGAGTATATCTGCATGGCTCGGAATGCTGCAGGTGAGGAGAATAAAGTATACAAGCTGGATATTGATGGTAACCCACCCATCATTAATGGCTTCAAACAAAATAAAACTGTGATGAAAGATACAGCGATCAAATATACTAGAAAACTAATAGACTGCAAGGCTGAAGGGAATCCAGCACCAAAGATCACATGGATCATGCCAGACAATATATTTGTTACAGCTCCATATTATGGTAGCAGGATTAATGTCCACCACAATGGTACATTAGAGATCCGTAATGTTCGGCCGTCAGATACAGCAGAATTTATTTGTATGGCTCAGAATAATGGAGGGGAAGCAGTCATGGTGGTTCAACTGGAAGTGACCGAGAAGCTCAGGAGGCCCATTTTTAAGAACCCATTTAATGAGAGAGTGGTGACTCGGGTAGGGAGAACTGCAATGCTAAACTGTTCTGCTGATGGGCAACCCACACCTGAGATCATATGGACACTACCCAATAAAACTCGGTTCAGTGGAGAACCTGGGTTTGAGGGCTCACGGTATCATCTGGGTAAGGATGGCATGTTTGTTATTTATAACTCCAGCATAGAGGACACTGGTAAATACCGCTGTGCTGCGAAAAACAAAATGGGCTATATTGAGAAGCTGGTTGTTTTTGAGGTGATTCAACAGCCTTATATTCTAACAAGACCAAAGGGGGTTATTCAAGATATTTCAGGGGAGACCCTCTTCCTACATTGCCTGACAGATGAAATCAAGCCTAGTGTTTCATGGACCACACCAGGAGGTTTTGTTCTTGCACGTCCACAGGTCAGTGGACGCTACCATTTAATGGACAATGGGACATTTGTTATACATGATACAACCATGAATGATCGCGGGAATTATGTGTGCCGAGCAAAGAATGATGCTGGTGAGGCAGTTCTTACTGTGCCTGTCATAATTATTGCATATCCACCCCGGATCACTAATGGACCACCACCAACTATGAGAGGAGTGGCTGGAGTTCCTGTTCATCTTAAATGCATTGCTAATGGAATACCTATACCAGAGATAACCTGGGAGCTGCCAGATGGGTCTGTTCTTTCTACAACTGGAAAGGAACGACCTGTAGGCAGTGAACTTCTCCATGCACAAGGGACACTGAAAATTCGAAATCCCACTAGAGCACACTCTGGCAATTACAAGTGTATAGCCTTTAATTACCTGGGCAGACATACCAGAACAACATACATAACAATAACATAAGTAGGGTCATGACTTTATGACTTTACCACTGTGACTATTCAAAAGGAACTGCCAGGTCATGTGAAGGTAGACAAAACATGGGTAATTATGCAGTGTGGGAGGAAAATAAAGAACTGTGAGGATTTCGTTCTATAATATATATACACTCACCTAAAGGATTATTAGGAACACCATACTAATACTGTGTTTGACCCCCTTTCGCCTTCAGAACTGCCTTAATTCTATGTGACTGGCATTGATTCAACAATGTCCTTTCTAAAGAAAGAATTCTTTAGAAATGTTGGCCCATATTGATAGGATAGGATCTTGCAGTTGATGGAGATTTGTGGGATGAAGCTCCCGTTCCACCACATCCCAAAGATGCTCTATTGGGTTGAGATCTGGTGACTGTGGGGGCCATTTTACTACAGTCAACTCATTGACATGTTCAAGAAACCAATTTGAAATGATTCCAGCTTTGTGACATGGTGCATTATCCTGCTGGAAGTAGCCATCAGAGGATGGGGTCATGGTGGCCATAAAAGGATGGACATGGTTAGAAACAATGCTCAGGTAGGCCGTGGCATTTAAACGATGCCCAATTGGCACTAAGGGGCCTAAATTGTGCCAAGAAAACATCCCCCACACCATTACACCACCACCACCAGCAGCTTTACAGTGGTAACAAGGCATGATGGATCCATGTCCTCATTCTGTTTACGCCAAATTCTGACTCTACCATCTGAATGTCTCAACAGAAATCGAGACTTAGACCAGGCAATATTTTTCCAGTCTTCAACTGTCCAATTTTGGTGAGCTCTTGCAAATTGTCGCCTCTTTTTCCTATTTGTAATGGAGATGAGTGGTACCCGGTGGGGTCTTCTGCTGTTGTAGCCCATCCGCCTCAAGGTTGTGTGTGTTGTGTCTTCTTCACAAATGCTTTGCTGCATACCTCGGTTGTAACGAGTGGTTATTTCAGTCAAAGTTGCTCTTCTATCAGCTTGAATAAGTCGGCCCATTCTCCTCTGACCTCTAGCATCAACAAGGCATTTTGGCCCACAGGACTGACCCATACTGGATGATTTTCCCTTTTCACACCATTCTTTGTAAACCCTAGAAATGGTTGTGCGTTATAATCCCAGTAACTGAGCAGATTGTGAAATACTCAGACCGGCCTCCTGGCACCAACAACCATGCCACGCTCAAAACTGCTTAAATCACATTTCTTTCCCATTCTGACATTCAGTTTGGAGTTCAGGAGATTGTCTTGACCAGGACCACACCCCTAAATGCATTGAAGCAACTGCCATGTGATTGGTTGATTAGATAATTGCATTAATTAGAAATTGAACAGTTGTTCCTAATAATCCTTTAGGTGAGTATATATATATATGTATGTATATACATATATATGTATATACACACATAACTTTCATATTGAATTATTAAAACGTAATTTTATATGTCATGAACATGTAGAGTATATCAGAGTGAATGTAACTAAACTAAAATAAAAGTGTATAAAAGTAATAAGTAAACGATTACGTTTTTGATTGAAAGTTTGCAGTATTGTAACTCTGATGCCATTTGGTGAAATTTTATTGGGACGTGTATTCAATGCCAATAAGTGTTAGAATATAATAATGTTTTTTTTGTGTGTGTGTGTGTGTGTGTGGTTTTAGTGTTATTGTTGGCAAGATTATTAAGCATGCCTTACTGTGGTTGTGGAACATATTTGTGAAAATTACAAGCTTCTGTTCACAGCTTTGAGGTTTATTTACAATGGGACCTCAACATGCAATGCTCCTATTACCCTTCTGAGAAGAGTCCTGGGGTCAAACAGCCAGGCTCGTCACAGAAAAATGTGTATGATGGCCCTCTTGGGTAAGCTTGAACTGCTTTCCTTTTGACTAATATTATTTCTTCATATCTGAAGATTAATTTGTTCTGCCAAGTAGTGTTGAGTTATAACTTAATGAATGAGTTTTCCTCTCTTGCTTTTAAGTTTAGAAACATTTATAAACTTTGTGTTCTCACAAAAAGGTTCAGTTATGTAAAACAGATGGATGAGAATGATTCCAAGAGCAGGAAGCCCAAACTCTGGTGTAAACTAAAGGCTCTCCAGGTTTTCCTCTCCCCAAGTAACATTCCATGGCTTCCCACTTTTCAACCTTTGCTTAGATCAACACATTTCACCACCACCCCAGGAATTTCACGATAGGATTTTAAAATCCACACCTCTGTTCTTCAGACACAAGGGATGGATTCATCTTTAACTCAGTACCTATTTCTTCCTACTTCATGGAGTCTAAGGTCTTATATACATATTAGAGAATATATATTACGATTGCTTATATACATATTTAGAGTAGACTTAATTAAGATACACAAGGGAATAAGCTTTAAATGATTTTCTTTTTTCATGTAAATAAGTAAGTTAAATCTTACACGAGTCAGGTCACTTTTTTTTACTAACATAATCTCCATGTGTGAGAAGGGATCCGTTTTTAATAAATTGTTTTTAGGCGTATAGATAGATTTCCATGTCAAGCCAGCAACACAATTGCTGTTCCTTCATTAATGAATAACTATACCGGGACAAATTAGTAACGCACTGTTAACATTCTACTAAGTTAAATGAGATATTATCAGCAACTAATTTTTTTTCATATCTCCAAGAGCAGCACTAAGTACTAGGGATGAGCGAGTACAGCATTATCTGTATCTGTATCTGTATCTGTTAACCATATGAATTATCTGTATCTGTACTCGGACTGGGCGGGGCCTAAACCCGGAAGTGGGTCGGGTAGTCTTGAAATGGGCGGGGCTTTAACCGGTATGTTATTTTAAGCATGCAATTGATATGGGTTGATCTGAAATTGCTATATTTATTGCTGATAAGAAATAAAACTATTTACATGACAGCATCAGCATTGAGCTTCAGATCAATGGTTTTGATCACGATAACAAACGAACTACAGAACAAGTTTTGCAACAATGAATACAACACATGTGGCTGCAATTATGAAGTAAAATGTAATGAACAAGAGTTTTCATCTCAACTACGGCTGGGTGATATGGACCAAAAGTCATATCCCGATATATATTTAGGCTGAATTTCGATATTGTCACGGTGCAGGTGCAGGCAGAAAGACAGGCTGAGTCAAAAAGGCTTCAATACAAAAGGTTTACTAATTATAAAGTTCAGATACAGGCAGGAAGACTGGGTAACACCACGTAACATTAAACATCGACCGACAAAGACTGACTAAAACAGAGGGAACTAAATACACTGAAGAATCAAACATAATGAGGTGAAGACAGGTGAAACAGATGAACAGGACGCTGAACGGGAGGCTGATGAGGGAGTGAGTTCAGGTGTGCAGACAAGAGGATCATGGGAAGTGTAGTGCTGGAGACGCAGACAGGATGGTGCAGACGAAGACTGTGACAGATATACAAAATATATATCCCAATATTTTTTCTGCAAAGTGAGAGCAAATGTTCAGTCAAAGCCAAATATGACATGTCACAAGTAGTTTTATTGAAACTTGAACATTTGCTAAATCAAATAAATAAATAATAAACAGGTTTCTTCACCTTAGGGCTGCATGATTAGCTATGACAAAAATCTTAATTGCAGATTATTCCCTCGGAATTGTAATTGTGATTTATTCATTGGTTTATTTATTTTGTTAATACAACGTTGGTATGAGCCATTACAGTCATTTAAAAAAATATAAAAAATAACACAAAGAAAAATAGGGGCATTAAGGGGTTAATATAGAAACGACAGTTACCATGGTGAATAGTGAATACACAATACTAACAAGAACTGTTTATGAAACATGGAAACTGCTCTGGTGAATAGAATGAAAATCATAAATGCATTGCTTTTATTTCGTGTAATTTACATGCTCGTATAGTTTCTTTTGCACTTTATATACAGTGAGGCGGTCCAGCGCGCGTCGCCGCATTTGCGCGTGCAATTGAGTGTGCGCTACGACTATCGTTACAGTATAACGGCTGACAGGACAGAAAGTCCGTTTTGCTGAGATGAAAGACTTTATTTCATAATATAACATGCTTTAATCAAGCACGCAAAGTGGAAAAGGAGTGGCTGGGGCGCGGGGAGCAGTGCAGATCTCGAGAGCTCTGGGTCAGCACTCAGCGCAGCTTGCTTGGAGCAATTGGATCACAGCGCAAACCTGAACTAGCCTATATCGATATGCAATATGGTCTAATTACATATCACATTTAAAAATATATATATTCTTTATATTGATATATCGCTCAGCCTTAATCTCAACATAACTTTTTTTTTTTTTTTTTTTTTTTATCCGAGCACAGATATTGACTCGTATTACTCGTATAATATTTTGACAAAAGTGCTTTATCCGTACCGGATACTCGTTTCAGCCGAGTATTCGGCTCAACTCTACTAAGTACTACTACACTGAAAAAAAAATACTGTAATTTGTTACAGCTAAATTTTTTTGTTTTTCTCAACCTATATTTTTTTATTTGGTTGAAAGTTTTCAATTTAATTTAATATCTATCATGCCTAAGGAAAAAAAATCATTCATACAAAGTTAAAATATTGTTTTATTATAGAAGCCATGAATCATTTTTCTTACTTTGGTACAACTTATATTTTTATTTAGTAAATCTTGCTTTTCACTTTGACTAGAAAGTTTAATTTTTACTTTGGTCTAAACTAAATAAATTGCTGTCATTTTGTTACAAGGATTTTTTTTTTACTCATTAAATTTCTGATTCAGTACAAACTATATATTTTTAAAAAATACTTTAACCATTATATTTTCTTTAGCCACAAGAATTTCTTTTTTGCTTTGTTACAACTTAATTTTTTACCATGAACAACTTTTACCATTATTAAAGCTAACAAATTAGCTTTAATATAACAGAAAAATGTTCTTTTAAAATATCATTAGATGCTTAATTTAGTTAACTTACTATAAATTAAGACAATAATGTTTATTGTGATGTCATTGTCTTTTTAAAATATGCATCACCTTCACAGTTGACAAAAAAAGAAAAAAAAAGAAAAAAAGCCTCAAATGAATTTTGCTGCCAGTAAGGCAAGCTGGTATTTGTTTTACACATCAACACTTGAGGACTGAGGACTTGTTTCTTTTTTTAAACCTTATGTAAACTGGAACCACATTAATGTAAAACTGTTTTGTTCACCTCTCCTTTAAAACTTGAGACATGTAATGTAATAACATTAAGCAGTATAAAAATAGAACTTCTAACAGTCTTAAAACTTGGCAATCCTTTGACAAGATTACCAGGATGTACGAATGTCACATTATTTTGAACCATTAAAAATGCAAAATTAACCTTTCTGTAACCTTAACCACAGTAATGTGGTATATACAAGAGCAAAGTTTGATATTGAGTGCACAAGTCAGTTTCAGAAAAAAACATCACTATTTCTGCCACTATAAATTTAGCTTTATTCACATTTTCTGTGTTGATATCAGTGCCACGACATTTATAAAACAGAAACAGCTCTGTTAACAGCAAATCTGATAGACCAGTTTTGAATTTGAAGTCTGTTTCTCTGTCTTATTTTTATGGAACAATGGTCCCTTCCATTATCCTGGAATTTAATTGAATACAAGCTATAACACAGAATAAAACGTACCCTGTATCCAAATGTCTCTTTGATTTATCCAATATTTAGAGCTTGGAGAGGACAACCCCTTCACACACAGGCAATAAAAAAAGGATTCATTTCAGAAGAAAAGTTCCATATATAAAAGTTACAAAATTTCTTTCCCATGAAGAGCTGAATCTTAATCCTTTGAAGTACGCACCAAGAAAAAAGTTATAGAAAATGTTTTTGTTTGCATTTCTTATCTTCTTAAGTCACTAGTAACCACACTCAATGTATTATTTTTTCGACACATCCCATAATTTTTTTTAAATATCGGCCTAGTGGTTGAGATGTCACTTAACAGTAATAAATGGTGCCGGAATTCATACTTTGCCATACTTTTTCATTGCCCATCATATTATGATCAAATCCTTTTCTAATCTTGACAAAACACATTGTCAGAAAGGTCTGAGTCTGAAGGTTCCATATTTTGTAACAGAAGTGATATTTGGACGGAAATTTATTAATTTGTTACAGGAGAATGCATACAATTAAATTCAATGGAATTTATGTCATTTTTGGTATTATGCCTAAACAAAATCTAACACAAGACTAAACTTGGGTCTTTATTCCAAAGCATACTTGAATTACAACCAAGTTTTAATAGTGCATTGTAATGTCCATTCTCAAAAAGGGGGGTGACAATTAACTGTTATGTGCCAAATCAACCGTTTGGTTGACCATGTTTTTGAAAAATTATTATACTAAATGTTTTTCATAGCACCAAGTAACATCATTTTGTAAAGTTAAGGCTCTTACACTGTAATATGTAAAAAAAAAATGCTTAGCTTGTAAAATTTCAGCAAATCAGTTCACATGGCTGGGGTGATTTATTTGTTTCTGACATCCATGTTAGAAGAAGTGTTGTGACAAGTGCTGTTGATTGGCACTGTGAAATCTAGTGGATTTTTTTTTTTTTTTTTTTGCATAATATACCACAACCAGATGATAGAGATGGCTCAATCAGTTTGAGTTAAGTTTGGTACTCCTCTCAATAAAATATAGTGACTCAAAATGTGCTCAACCGTTTGGTTGAGAAGTAAGTTAAAGGGTTTAATACTTCCAATAAGTTCTCAAAAACCACAAGCAATTTATCTATAACAGACAGTCAACAAACATGTGTCCATGACAAGCTTTATTGTTGGGGTGACCTGGTGACCTTCAGAGCCGCAGTGGGTCGCTCAGGCTTTATGGTTGGACTAAAAGTGCAGATTTACTGCCTGCCAAGGGAACCGGAGTCTGGACTTTCTAACTGTCTGGAAATTGGACAGTTTGTCACGTGTTCTTCTGAAAATGTAAAAATCTAGTTTGATACAGTGATTTATATACATTGCATTATTTTGTTATATCCTCTATGTTACTAGCTCCTGTAAATGTAGCCCTTTTAGAGGTTGAAAATGTTGTAGTTTAGGGTTCATTTGAGTGACGAAGTTGGCCTGTTTTTGTTTCGTAGTTATAGCTCTGAATACGTGTAACTTGCCATCTCCAGTGAGGTTTCTCTTTGGTCACAGTATGTGTTTACAGTGGTTGGAGGTCATGTTTTCACTCCATCTATCAGGCAGATGTTAACCACCACACTTACGCATGTCTGCCCTGGACATTTGACCATTGAAGCTTCTCAAAGAAGTAAGAGTCAAAAGGTTCACAGAATGTATTTAGCGATGGTGTGTGCAGTCTCTGTGTTTGTGTGTCAGTAAACATTTTGTAGAATAATCCACTGGATAGGCTTCAGTACTAATTACTCACTCAAGCTAGTATTGCCGGAAGATGAATGATAACATGCCTTGAAACTACTATAGCGAGCACAGTCTCTTATTGATGTCTTAAACTTTCACTTACTTATAAATTCAGTTTTTTGTCCACATGACAGGGTGAAAATATGAATTTTCTGTAAACTGTTTAGTGAATTTTTATTGTAGTGCACAAAATGAAATAATGGCTAATGTGTCAAGGACAGCAGCAGAGATGCAGATACAGTGACCAACCGGAGACTCGATATAGCTGTTTCGAGTCATGTTATCATTCATCTTCCTGACTGGGTAATACTCGCTGCCACTGTTGGTTTGATTGGTTTGTTTAATACCATCAGGATCAGGGCCAATCAAAGTCAGAAGAGGGCGGGTCTTTTGGCAGAGAGTTTGGCCACCTCTGAAACAAAAGCGTATGCGTGACAGGTCAGGGGGGCCAAGCCAGACTGCACCCACCCCTCAAACCCAGGACCACCTCGAGGAGCGTGCCAGAGACCAAACAGACAGACAGAATTTCTAAAAGTAACAATCTTTATTGAATAAAAGCAAGAATTAAAAGTCTTAATATGGGCTTCGAATCTCTCTGCAAGAGGGAGGAGACCAGGAGGTTCACTGCGCCGACCCGGGTCGCTGGCAGCCACAGAGGAGGAGGGAGTCGAGCGCCAGTCCGGCGTGCAGGTGAGTAAACGTGCTAAGTAGATCCTTTTAGGCGTAATACAGGCGGACAGCTCTCCAGGCGGACCAGGACCGAGAACACAGGCCAAGAGGGGACTCTTTCACCGGACAGGTGGGTGAGTGTGTTAAGTAGACCCTTTTTAGGCGTAATACAGGTGGACAGCTATCCAGGCGAACCAGGACCGGGACCACAGGCCAGGAGGGGACTCTTTCACCGGACAGGTGGGTGAGCGTGGTAAGTAGACCCTTTTAGGCGTAATACAGGCGGACAGCTATCCAGGCGGACCAGGACCGAGACCACAGGCCAGGAGGGGACTCTTTCACCGGACAGGTGGGTAGCAGGTAAGTTTAGCTTCAAGCGGCGTCTATACAGTAGGTGGTTGGCACAGGGGGCGATGGATCCAAGAGGGGGACTCACTGCCAGCCAGGTGGGTAGCTGGGTACGTATGTCTCCTTTGTGTAGAGTGCTCTCCCGTAGCGTCGCTGGACAACAGCTGTAAGGTCCTCCGTGTGTCTTTCCTCCTTTAAAAGCTCCAGCCAGAAGCAAGATATCCTCTAATCCAAAACAGAGACAAGTTTACAAGTTCGAGGGGGTGATGATGGATGGACAGAGTAGACAGAGATTTTTTTTAACTGCAGGAGGAAAAATTCTGGTTATAAAAATACCTGTGTCCGTGTGGACAAGGCCTGATGGTCTGAACATAGCCGTGAGTCTCTACTAACAAGCTGATGAGTTGAATCAGGTGTGTTTGATTAGGAAGAGCTCAAAAATGTGTGCTGTTTGGTGTGACTCCAGGAAAAGGACTGGGAAACACTGGTGTTTGTCATAGAATTATTGTTAATAAGCCAGATAATATGTAACATAATATAATTGCTATAAATGTGGGGTATGCATTGTGACTGACAAGAAGTCAGTGTTAATGCTCTGAGCTTCATGCACTGTCCCTATAGTCAGCTCAACTCTACAAGTAATCTGAGCAGCCATGTATATGGATTTCAGCCAAAAATGAGGTTTGTGGATTTCATATATGTAAAGTTGGAAAGTTGGACTTAGACTCTTCTTCAATAATATATGTAGCACAACACCCCTGGCAAAGAAAGCACCCATGGAAAAATCAGTCTGTTCATAGAGGGAGCTGCCAACATTTTTGCAGAAGCAGTAACCCTACACTGAACAAACACAGACCTGCATACTCATTCAGCTTTCCATGTACCTTGTCTGAGTGTCTGCCAGAGAAAATGTGCTCTTAAAGCTGCTCTCCATTATTTCTCAAAGTCTGCAAAAAAATGTTGATGTTTTAAAAAAGTAGGCAAAAACTGAGAGAAAAGATGTGTTTTCAAACGAAAAGGTATTAGTGTGGACAAGGCCCTAGTCAGTGCACATGCTCCAGAAATCTTGTAGTAGTAATAACACAATTTTGCCCTGTTGCATGATGAAATGGGTGTCAAATTATCCATATCTAAAGACCCATATGTTGCAACAGTCTAGCAACTACCCAGGGCTGTGTTTCCCATACAGTGATGCAACTCGCTGCTTAACCATTATCCATCTGTAGAGAAATAGTCATGCCTGTTTCCTGAGAACGTAGTAGCATTTGTCTCAGTTCTGTCAGTCAGCAGCTGATTTGACCACAATGATTCTGCTTTAACAAACATGTGCACTTCAAAAACCAAAAGTGCAGGAATAACAAAGAGCTTCCTGATTTATAGCTTGTGTCCAAGAGCAGAAGCATCAGTCCATGTTGTCATCACTTCTTTATTTCAGACTCAGAAAAACAAAGTCCATAAAAACATACAAATACGACAGACAGACAAAAAAACAAAGGATTACTATAATCCATATAAACAATTTCTTATATTCTGCACAGGCCACTTAAATTTTCTTAAGAAAATCTAACAGTAAAATTTTAAAAAATGTAAGTAAAATTAACTTATTTTTTGACATTTTTTTTTTTTTGTTGGGTAAATCAGAAAGCCTTTAATGGATACCAGATGACTGTCATCATGCCAAAATTGAAGGGAAGCTACAATATAATAGACATCTATCTAAAACATCCCCATTTTGATGCACATATTAATAGAAGATGATGTAAGAAATACTTGCACAAAATACCAGATTTTGGAGGGACGTTATGACATTATAATTGTATAATACAGATTTGTGACAATGACATTGGTTTAAATAGAAACTGCATATGGGTGGGATGGTAATAGTGTCTTAGGAAGTCTGAGAACCATTAGGAAATTGGTTTCCTAGCAAAATCGGCCTGTTTATTGCAGTTTAATGATTTGGCTACCTTTTTTTAAGTAACATTGAGGTTTAAGAGAGAGTGGAAAAGCATGAGTGAACAATTAGTAAATCAACCTTTTTTTGCCGTTAGCATTCTGTAATGAATACCATGTAGTCACTAGATGTCAAACAATGACTCGGTTGTGCCCAAAACAAAAGCTATACTTAGCCTTAGTGTGCCTACTTAGCCATATTTTGGGGGCAAATTTGTACCCAGAAGTGAGCTGAACCTTTCAACCCTCTATATAACAGGTAAAAACACATCACAGCTCAAATTTCACACACTCTATATATTATATATTTTTAAATACCACACTGTAAAAAACAATATGTAAAATTTACTTAATTTTTTCAAGGCAAGTTTTTGCACTGATATTTTTTAAGAAAATTTCACACTCCACCGGTGGAGACATGAAAGTGTATTGAAAGTGGATCATATATGTAGCAGAATAGTATAATTTTTTTTTAAATTTTGGTCCTTCTTGGACTTTAAAAGGCAGAAAATAACTTTTTAGAGCTTGTGTACTTTATACAACAATCCCCATAATGCATTGCAATGCTCAGCTCCACAGGCCACTCCCACTACTCTGCCCATCAAAGTGTATTAGAGTTGAGCTCCACTCTAGGCTACTGCAAATTATTTGGCACAAATTGTTGTGAAGATTTATTTTGCGACCCAATTATGTAGTCAATACTCGTTTTGTGACGAAATGGTGTGCACTTGTGTAGTACCGGGATGTTGTTCAAGAACAAGGAAAATACCCGGAGTAAGTATTCACAGATTCCCGAATGATAAGGACTTGTGCCAAAAGTGGCCACGGGCTATCAATAACCCTAAGCTCCGTTAGGACACAACACTTGAAGCACTTAAAAATAAGACGGTAAGCAGTTTACATTTCAAGCCCGAAGATTTTGAGCCTAACCCCTTAAGGCCTGTTCACACCGGGACGAATTTCGCGCTCGTTATTTGTCGACGTTTAACGCCTCGTGACTAAACAATGGGCGCAAATGTGAGTGTTCGAGATCGGCGGGTTTGCTCACGTGTCTGGTACTTCTGAAGTTACAATAAAACACAACTTGAGGGCGCTCAAACACAAAACGGTCTTGCCGAGCACACATACGGCGAAGAAGAGATATGATACCTATGGGCAAGATGAATGCTGAGCTGCTGGTCTCGGAGCATAAAGAGCTGTATGATAATATTTATATTAGTATTTCAGTAATAATAGTATAGTATAGGCTGACTAATAGTCCTGTTTTTTCCCGGGACATGTGTAAAACGGTCACTTTGTGCTTTATAGAAATCTGAGTTGAGATGAGAACTGCGCATAGTATAGTGTGTAGTGTCAGTTAGATTTTGACAAATGAGGAGAGGAGATAACCGCTCTGCCGACTCTTTTATATTCTTTCTTTTATTTTATTTTTCTATTGTGACCAGTTTGAGTGGTTTTATTAAACGCGGGGAAATACGACAATTCTCGTCTCTCGTGCATCTGTTCATCCGACAACTGCTATGTTTTTATCTCTGGGCAACATCTCAACTTTGCGTTACACATGCCCTGTTTCCACGTCCTGTCCTGACTGTTTTTAAGTAATGAATTTTTCTCTCCGTTTTGGCCTTCCGTCCACACTGAAACGGCGTTTTAAGTCGACGAAAACGTAGCTTTTGGAAAACACTCTCCAAAGTGGATAAATTTGAAAATGCCGTTTTCGCGTTGTAGTGTGGACTGTCAAAACGGAGGCTTTTGAATACGATGACGTATTTTTAGTCATGTGATGCAGTCATATGACCAATTCAGCCAAGATGGTGAACATTGTCCAGCAGTTGTTTTGTATGCTGTCCGTTTTGACAGCCTTGTTAAAAATTAATATCCGTTTGTACATACTGCAGATTGCGTTTCTTCAAAGGACACAGAATGTTTACTCACAGTTGCTTAGCGGCGGAACTCGAGGACAGTTGCGTTTCAGACCGTACATGGAGCGGAGATTTTGGGTGAGACCTGGACGCTGCCGTGTGTGGTGGGATAACTTTGTGCGTGAAATTGTCATGCCTGAGGAGTGGCGTGAAAACTTTAGGATGTCTAGGGATGCTCTGTATCATCTGAGTGAACTGTTACGACCTCACATTCAAGGCCATACAACACGAATGAGATCACCGGTGGACGTTGTTACAAAGGTGGCATGTACTCTGTACTATTTAAGCGACGAAGGTAGATTGCGAAAAACGGCGAATGCGTTTGGATTAGCCCGACAAACGGTGTCTAAAACAATCCGAGAAGTGTGCAGGGCTATCACATTTCACCTGGGACCCAAGTATGTTTCACTTCCCTTCACAGAACCAGAGGTACAGACACTTGTCACAAACTTTTATAAAACACACGGAATGCCGCAGTGTCTAGGGGCTATCGATGGCACTCATATCGAAATTAAGCAGCCTTCAGCAAACTCCACGGATTACATGAACAGGAAAGGCAAATTCTCCTTGAATGTACAGGCTACCTGTGATTACAAGTACACATTCATGGACGTTGTTATTAAATGGCCTGGCAGCGTTCACGATGCAAACAGGGAAATCATCCCAGACCAAAATGTTGCTGCAGCTATCCAATATGACAGAGACTTCCAGCCACCAACACAGCACAATAATTTCAGAACAGAATGCAATGAAACTGAGGGGAACCGAGTAAGAAAAGTGCTCACCAAGTTTTTGACCCTTGAATGATGCTAGTTGTTAGAAGCAGGGTGCGATTTGCCGGGGGGGATGCGTGGGATTTTCCCCTTTCTGGTCAATGTATCCCTCCCTCTGCTTAATTATTTTTATCCCCGGTGGGGATAAATTTATCCCCCCCTCAAAGTGATCAGTGATCCTACACTAGTGGTGAGACGGATCAGAAAACTTATCACGGATCCGTGCTTTGATTAAAGTTAATTTTAGTTTTAAATGCGCTACTTTGGCTGGCTCTGCCGCTCTGCACGAGTCTGCAGACTTGCTCAATGTCCCGCCCACGGCGCTATCTGATTGGTTACACCTCGTATAATAGCGTATCAACACTCGCGAGACGGTTGCAGAACCGCGCTGGGCTGTGGAGCTGCTTGTAGAAATGAAGGCAGCATAGCTATTCAGAATAAACATCACAATCTGATTTTCTGTTTCCATGATGACAAGCAGAGCTAGTGTCCAGTCACTGAGAATGGCCGAGTATATACACACGGTGTTTCACTCAACTGAGATTAAAGCAAATGTTTTTTGATTAGTCACTCACTCTTGAACACCTGGCGCGAGTGATTTAATGTTAATTCAATGTAAAGATGCGTTTACGCGCGTCTAGAGGTTCTGCGGCTCAAATGAGGCGAATTAACAAACATAGATAATGCATCTGTTTTTTTTATTTATTATTTCACTGTAGGTCAGCATCGCGATGTAACGTTAACATTATAACTTTAACGTAACAGCAGCAGTAAAACTGTTTCTATTGTGGTTTAACTTTGCGATCAATCCCTGGTTCAGGAGAGGCTGATCTAAATTAGCCTCTACTATTAATCTATTGATTTAATTGCATGTTTTTTCGTTGTGCATGATCACAGTTCATATATGTGTGGGAAGCTATTAAAAATATTACGTTAGGATACTTCATAAGTTATTAAGAATTTTTTTTCCTGCAAATGCAGTGATGAAGTTCATGAATTTTTTTATGATTTTTTTTTTTCAAAACATCCCCCCCTCTGTTTTTTTCACAAATCGCACCCTGGTTAGAAGTATTTCAGATTACTGCATATAAATTTTGCCACTTACTGTTATTTCTCTGAAGTAAAGAGTTAAGCAAAATTCAGTTTGTTAGACATTAAGCTTGTCTGATTAAATTATACCATCAGATTGTTTTATATAGGCTACAATTTTCTGTTAACATGATATAAAATCTAATGTGCTTAGGTTCCTGGAAAGTGTTAGGCTAACTCTACATTGTAACACATATTCATCATATCTGTAAAAAGGGATACACTCATTTAATAAATGAACATTTATTTTGTCTGTGAACATAATCATTTATTGTGTAATACATTTATTTAAAGGGGGGGTTGACTGCTTTTTTTCTTTGCATGATTGTGTTTATGGGGTGCAATATAACATGTATTCGTGGTTTTTCGTCTTTAAAGTCTTATTTTTCTTAAACGTCACGTTTATTGTCAGCCGCACTCTCCTCTGTCCTCGAATGAGCGGTTGACTTCCTGAGTCTATGAAATGTAATGTAAATGTAATTCTGCTAATGGAACAGCGCGTTCTTGAACGCGGCACTCAGCGACTCCGGTTATCTCTGTATGTTCATTTTAGGGAACAATAAAACGAAATATGTTATAAAACACCACTCTGCTTCTTTTCGATTTCATTTCAATACTTTGTAAACATTCTAAAGCACACAAATGTGGTTCAGGCAACGCATAGCCTATTGAACGTTAGCCTATATTTATACAATACATTGAATTTATACAATTCAGTCAGTCAAATATAATTCAGCGCTCAAAGATATGAAACTTCACGTAGCCTTCTGCCAAAACTATTGGCCAAGGAACGAATTATAGATTCACGAGACCAAAGATCACCTGTTAGGTTTATACAAGACGAACTATATCTCATGTTTAACCACTACAGAGACGTCAGAGTCAGCGGTAAACATCAGGATGACTAGCCGAGGAAAGGCTGTTCCAGGCGGGGGACACGAGCGTTCGGTGATCGCTTGGAATGGATCTCAGTCAAATTATCATAAATCTATAAATAAACCACAGATTTGAGCTTTAAGAAACTACTTTCTCGCCTGAAAAACTCTTAAAACTACATTTCGTGACACAATAACAGCAGTATAACCTTACCCTTATCCTATAACCTTATCCTTACCCTTTTACAATTAATTGTCAATAACTGATGTCATTCGAAAAAGTGATGATTTGAAAAAGTTTTTTTTAGCACCTTTCAATGTCAAACAAGAAGCCCACCAGCATGATCACAGTGATGACACTACCTCCTCATCACAAAATTTGAGCGAATCTTATGAGCCTGTACTAATAGACAACAAACAGAAGAAAAGAAAGAAGGTGGCACACAATTCCCTTTGACATCACATTAGAGGTCAGTAGCTTTTCTACATTGTTTCGAATGCTTTACATTATATCATATAAAGGTATATTGCTGTTGTTGAGTATGGGTTCAATCTTCAACTGGTTGGCAGTCGGTTGGATTCTGCCATCATGTCACGTGACCTGTAAGTGGCTGGCTGGTTGTCTAATCATGGTCATTTGACTGGTTTAATTGGGATAGCAGTCCCCAAAACATTAAATATACTAAAGAACAGACTCATATCAACAGATGCATAATAAATGAGAAAGAATTTTCTCATCACTTACTCACCCTTTTGCCCTCTTAAACTTGTATGACATTATTATTTCTGTGGAAAAAATAAAACATATTTTGATTGAGATGTATATCCTCAGAATACACATAAATAATCTACATAAAAGTATTTTAACTAGGCTCACAACTAGGCTCCTCAAACACATAGCAGCAATAATAAGCGAGATTTAATAATAGGCACTGCAAAATTGAACAAGATGAGCGAACATGCAGAAGAGCACGATGAAGAATTGGTTAAAAAGAAGGGGGGCTCATCTGTCGTATGGAACTGGTTTGGATTCAAAATCTCAGACATCGACCAACAAACAATACCATGCAAGTTGTGTCGCCGTGTTGTTGCAGCCAAAGGTGGAAACACCAGTAATCTATTTAATCATTTGAAAACCATGCATGTCCGCGAATATGAGGAATGCACCCAAATGCGTGCAACGGGTTTTCCCGGGGACGGAGCACGCCCGAAGACAACTCCTACTCTGACTCAGCAATCAATAAAGTCTTCATTCGCTGCCAGTACTCGTTATGACAAGACGAGCAAAAAGTGGAAAGACATAACAAGTGCCGTAACACATCACATAGCAAAGGACATGGTACCCATTCAAACTGTGGAGAAAGAAGGTTTCAAAAAGTTGATTCAAACTCTGGAACCAAGATACGAGATCCCCAGCCGTAAATATGTTAGCCAAACATGCCTGCCACAGCTTTACACCGAATGTCGAGAAAAAGTTTACAACGAAATAAGTAATGTTGCATTTTTCTCCACCACTGCCAATCTATGGTCAAGCTGTACCACAGAACCGTACATCAGCCTCACAATCCACTACATTGACGTTGACTGGAAACTGCAAAGCAAATGCCTACAAACTTCATATTTTCCTGACGACCACACCGGGGAAATAATCGCTTCAGGTCTGAGGGATGCATTTTCGTGTTGGGGTTTAAAAGAGTCACGTCAAGTATGTATGACGACCGACAGTGGATCAAACATGATCAGAGCACTGCAGCTGAACAACTGGACAAACCTTGGGTGTTTCGGACACAGGCTGCACAATGCCATTGGTACGTTTTTAGATTGAAGCCTACATTTATGATGCAATTATTATAAAGAAAAAATATAGCTCACAAAAATCTCTTCTAATCTGAGCATTCATCTAGAAATTAAAATCCTATTTATTGAATCACATTACTGTGAGTAGCCTATACATGCATGTACAAGAAATTTGACTTGGTTTACTGTTGAGTGAAAAAACTCAACGCTGCGCAACACTGTTTCAGACGGACCCTTTACAATGTTGCATTTCTAAGCAGCGACTGCACAAGCGACACTATTGCAGCCAGTTTCACACTGCTGTGATAAATAAAAAACACATTTGTAAAAAGATATATATTTTGGAAATAGCATGTGCTAGATTTTGGCCAGATATTGTTATGTAAGGGATAATTTAGATGAAA
Organism: Pimephales promelas; assembly: GCF_016745375.1. Next base: position 1,585,328 of record NW_024121699.1, on the reverse strand, counting down.
AAAAAATAGTGACAAACCCACAACATTCTTCATGATTAGTTTGAGACATAGGGAGAATGTACACAAATAGGCCTACTATAAACTTACCAAGCACTGCACAACACTGATTTCTGCAGACTCATAAGTATTTATTTACAGTATGCCTTACCATAATCAGTTACAGTAATAAACCAACAATGAAATCAATGAAACATAAAATCTGTAGACAAAAAAAAATTACTGCATGAATTACAGTACATACGCTTTGACTCTGAAGAAAAGTAAAGTAAACAGAAATTACATAAAGCAACTGTAAAACCAACAAGAATACTGTAACTATTCATCTCTCCGTCTGGCTGGATCGGGCCATAAGATTTCATCCACATCACAGGCTATGTCTTCATTGGCAAGGCAACGTTGGAAGAATCGCCTTGTGTGACGAATCCACCCCTGCACAGAAGCTGCTTCAATAAGATCACAGCCTGCTCCATGGCCTGAATAAGGGGCAAACGGTCATAGGGCCGCAGGTCATATACCTTCCACCGCTACGCTGAAAAAAACTCTTCTATAGGATTCAGGATATGGGGGAAGGTATAAGACTTCAAAATCAGGGTGATCATAGAACCAATTCTGGACCAGAGCAGCCCGATGGAATGAGACATTGTCCCAAACAGCAATGTACCGCATCTGGTCCACTTGGTTTAATGCTGTGACAATCTCATGCAATCGGTCAAGAAATGCAAGAATTAGATTTGCATTATAGGGTCCCAGATTTGCATGGTGGTGGAGGACCCCATTTTGTGTGATTGCCCTGTGTCCAATTACATTTATCCCTCTTCTTCTTGTTTTCGCGAGGTTAAATCCAGCCTCAGCCTCATTCATGTTGAATTTCTGCTGCATCCATTTGCAAGACTCTCTGAAACACATTAAAGACAATAAGATGCTATTCAGTATGTATTGTATTGGGTTTTTTTTGTGTGACGGAACATTATGAGCATTGCACAATACAACACCATTATAGATAGTAAGATGAACAATACATACCTCCACATACTCATTGCGCAGATGTTTCACTCTCTCTGGATTTCTGTCAAATGGTACCCGATACAGTTGCTTCATGTATATTTGATTTTTCTTTAGGATTCGACCTAATGTTGACAGAGAGACTCGTTGTATGTTATTTAAAAAAAAAATATTGTCATCATTGATGATATTGGCTTGGATTTCTCGCAGCCTGATACAATTATTGGCCAAAACCATGTTCACAATGGCAGCCTCTTGTGCACGAGTGAACATAGGGCCCCTTCCACCTTGGTGTCCTCTACCCTCAATCCTATGTAAAAAAAAAAAGAAGAAAAAAAAAGAAATATGTTATATATATATATATATATATATATATATATATATATGTGTGTGTGTGTATTACTGTCAAATGTGACAGTAAACATTAATGATGACAAGTACAGCAAGCTTCAGTTTCAATTTACTGTGTGGTTACAGTAGCTTACCTGTTCTCTCTATGAAATGTCCGAATTACTGACGCAACAGTATTTCTGCTGAGATTTGGTTGAACTCGTTGTCCAGCTTCCACCAGTGTCAGTCCATGGTTGACAACATGGTCAATAAGTGTTGTTCTGATTTCTCGTGTCAAATTTGGCTCTCGTCTTCTTTGTTGAAGGATCAACCCTTCAAGTCCTTCTCTACCTCTTTCTCTACCTCGATCTCCTCTTCCTCTACCTCCTCCTTCTCTTCCTCTACCTCCTCCTTCTCCTCTTCCTCCTCCTCCTCCTCTACCTACTTCTTCTCCTCTTCCTCTACCACCTTCATCTCCTCTTTGAGCTCCCCCTCTCTCATTCTCACTCTTCTTCTTCTTCTTCTAACTCCTTCCATTTTTGTTGAAGACAGTTGTACTCACCTGCTGCCTTTTATAGCACAACTGAATGCTGCGTTTTCAAATTAGCACATCTGTGCTTCCACACCTGGTGGTTGTGATTATGCAATTTGTTCGTTAGTGTCGTCATTGGGAATCCAGTGCTTTGTAATGACAAGGAAGTAACCTCACAATCCTTATCTGTGTTTAAGGTGTGAAAATGTGTGTAGAGTTTTACAAATAACTGTGTGTAATGTTTTGCAAAAAGGGTGAAGCAGACATTGTGTAATGCTGTGCAAATCTGTGGAGGTGTTTTGCTCATTGGAGTAGAATCTTGCAAATTGTGTGGAAATTTTTTTTTTAGTGTGTAACCAATTGAAAAAAAAACTGTAAGACGTGGCTAAATGTAATTTATGGCCTTGTAAAATGATTGTTGATGTGGTGTGGAATATAGCTCTAAGGGAATGAAAACATCCTGCAAAGATTTATATCTGAAAGTGCACCGTATATAAAGTTTTAGTCTTTCAAAAGTGAGAGTTGACTCTGAGTCTATGAAATGAATTGTTTTTGAAACGAGTCATTAGCTGTTTCGTAGTGATGTAGATACGAAACATAAGCAGACGGAAGTGTAACTTGAAGTCTAGAACACAAATACATCATCATAGCATCATGTCGAGAAGACGCTGTGTTCTACAATGCAAAGATAGTTCAGCAACTTTGTTTTCATTGTCCAGGGACGAGCATGTGAAGAATCGGTGGTTAGAGTTCATATTTGCAATGATACCACAACAGTATAGCCCGATTGTGTTCTCATCATTTTAATTACGAATTGTTCAAAAACATGAATGAATTCAAATGTGGATTCGCAAGCGGTTGTTCCTGAAGGAGGGCTCAGTAACTTACTTACCCAGTGTATATGGATCAGCTTCCTCCTCCGAATCACAACCTGTAAGTATTATTAATAATTGTTGCTTTATGGGTTTTGTAGGGTCGGGGCGCTAGATCATTTAATGGGATTAAATTAGTAGTACCTAGGGTACATTCAGAGCATGGAAAATCATCTTTGTCTTACTATGCTCCATGGCTGTGGAATGAGTTTCAAGCTACTGTCTCTGTTCTCTCTAGAAACAATTCCTCCTCTGAATGCATTTAAAAATCACTGCAGTCTACAATGATTGAATCATGCTGTTGTTTTACTTGATTTATGATGAATATTGTGCTCTGACTTTCTGGAATGTTTTACATGTGTTGTGTGTTTGTGTGTGATTTGTAGTTTGGCCATCTTGGACAGCTAGGACTCCCTGGAGGAAGAGATGTCTTTTAATCTCAATGGGACCTTCCTGGAAAAATAAAGGAAATAAATTATGTTGCAAATTACAAACTAACTCAAAAACATTCATGCAAGACAAAATGTCAAATGCTCTTTACGTGTTTTATTTACTTATTATACTGATCGATTGAGTGATCGAGGACTCAAGACGTGATATGCAATGGAGAAGTAGCTTGTTGCATTTGTGTAATAATACTATGGTTAACACACATTGGAATTATCGAAAATGAACACACAATGTTTTAGAATATTTCAGCGTGATACCATTTACCATTAGGTCATAAGGCTACTTTAGACAAATTGAGATGTTTACCGTGTCATCACAGCACATGCATGACTTGTGCCAGGGCTAGCATCGCTAATCATAGCTTACGTTAACTTTTACTAGCTGTGATTTTAAATGGATTTCTTCAAATAGCATGACAAACTTTACCTGTCTAGTAGCGTGTGAAATATTCACCCAAGATCACTCTGGTCTTGTTTCTATATTCTGCGGCCTTTCTCTTCTTATCATACACTTCGTAAACATTTTTTCTCTTTCGACCCTCAGCCATTTTCAAAGGAATGGCTGAAACCTTAACTCATCACACATAATACACCTGAAAGCGAAAACTACATAAGGATGAGCACGTTCGACGGCCTTACGTAAACATAATGATCAACACTTATGACAGTGTAGACTACCCACCCGGAAAAAGAAAATCCTCCGCTATACCTTTAATTTTTTACTTTATTCAGTGATAATAAATGCATTTAAATGCCCATTGTTTTAATAGCTAAATTTAAGTGACTTTTCATTAAGTTCCTTTTGCATATACTTCCAACACTTCACAAAACAGTTCCTTTTGCATATACTTCCAACATTTCCACAAATGCATAAATACTTGACACTCAAACACAGATGAGGAACAAAACACAGTCTACTCCAGGAGAGAAACTAGTTTGTTGGCACCAAAACTGTAAGTGTAAATGAAAATATAGAAAGGAGTTCAACCTGCAAAAGAGATGGGCAAAAGAGATGGACAAACCACTCATCTTTATACAAATGATGACGTTAAAGGTACATTTTCAAAAGAGAAGGAAAATCATCTGAATTCATAAGAACTGAGATTAATATTTCATTGAAAATAAATAATTTCAGTTGACGTGAGCTGTGTTAAGAAGAAAGAGAATGATATCATGTTGGCCTTCTACAGACGGTGTGTGTGTGAAGATCAGAAGCTCGAGAGCAGCTGCGGTGTGTTTGGCGCTGCTGTGTGTTCTTCTGCTGACTGCAGTCATAGTGCTGTGTGTCATGTTCATATCCAAGAATGAAAACCTGACCAATGAAAAAAATGATCTTCAAATGAGTCTTGGAAATATTAAGGGTAAGTTTCTTCATTGGTATTTGTATGTCAGATATAATTCTGCTAAATACATTTTTATGTAAAACCTATTTACAATAAAAAAATGTACAAATGTTTCCTCTTTTTAGAATAATTGATAACAAAGGTATGGAATGCATAGATGTTTGATGTGTGGGTTCAATCCCTATGAATATCATTGACATTGTGTATATGACATTGACAATGTCACTTATTTTGAAAGAGATAGTTACCATTCGATAACACTATAACTGAGACAAGTTAAAATGACTGAAAAAGTGTGTATAGTGAAACTGTACGTTTACAGATGGATGGATTTACTATCAATCCAGTCTTTACTTCATTTCCTCTGCGAATGAGAAGAAGAACTGGACTGAGAGCAGAAGATACTGTAGAGAGAGAGGAGCAGATCTGATCATCATCAACAACAGATTGGAAACCGTGAGTGAAGTGTGTGTGTGTGTGTGTGTGTGTGTGTCTGTAAGTGATAAAAAGATAATCTTTGTTTTATTCTTCTTAGGATTTAACAAGGAACATTTCTGATCAGGTCTGGATTGGTCTGACTGACAGTGCTGTGGAAGGCACATGGACATGGGTTGATGGCAGCACACTGACCTCTGAGTGAGGAATAAATGAACTGAGTATTATCTAATAAATGATTTGCACAGTCAGCATCACATCTTATGTTGATCTGTACTTTCAGGTTCTGGGCGACCGGACAGCCTAACAGTTGCAATTGGCAAGATGAGGATTGTGCCATAATTCAGTCACAAGGATGGACTGATTATCCATGTGATAGAACATTTAGATGGACCTGTGAGAAGAAAATATTTTAAATTACACATTTTAATAAATATGTGGTCATTATAAAGACCTGTAGCAACTCTATTTGCCCCTTGCCATTTCTTTTAAATCTAAACTATCTACAAAATGCACCAGATTGAAATATGAATTACATTATTATAATAAATTCTACTAATATTAGTTCTTATACATTACAAAAATGATCTGTATAACAACCTGTGAAGAATTGGCCAAATAGTTATCTACAAAAATTAAAAGCATATAAATAAAATCATATCACTAAAATTATAAATAGTTTATTTAAATGACATTTAAATGACTACCGCAAAAATGATGAAAAACTTATAATCACTTAGTTAGAAAACAGAAGGTTTATTTTTTAATTTAGTCCATACAACGTAACCCTCTGGGGTCTAAGGTGTTTTTGGGGTGCACTTTCAGTTGAAAGTTTGGTCAAACATGTAATGCAGTATGACACTAAAGAGTGGAAGATACTGCACGTCAGTGTTACGAAACAGAAATGAGGAACACACATACAAATGTCGACCTAAAAGCCGTGGGCCTAACCACAAAAGCAGATAAGCCATATCTGGCTGCTTCTCCTGTGACTGTTGCAGAACAGGTTTACTCGAGATCAAATGTCCGTACAGGGGTCTGAAGCTGATACTACCTTCTGCCTAGATGAATATTATGAGCTGCGCAAAAAGCACTTACTACTAACAAATTCAAATGCAAATGTTTGGCAATTGAACATGTGTGATTTCATGGTGTGGATAAAGATCAATATCATCAACCGCCGGATATGGGGAGATGACCACTTCCTTGAAGAAACCCTTTCAAAGGGTGAAGTGTTCATCATGGACCACCTCCGTCCAGAGCTGGTCTGCTGCCGCAAAGACCCCCAGCTGTCTGAAGAGGTCAACTGTCCTCGTTGCAAAAGACCCAACTTTGGCAAAATGATCACATGCATAGATTTTTGCAAGCAGTTCCACTATAAATGTCTGAACATTGTCAGACAGACCAAAAGATTGTGGCTAGGTGGATACTGTACTGCACATGATGCATCAGGAGCCCTTGAATGACAGCAAATAAATAAAAAAAAATCAGCAAACAATCTAGGCTGTTTTCGAGAGCAAACAAAACAATATATGAATAGTTCAGATGCAAAAGCCTCTAAGTTCCATCTGAAATTTTCTTCTAGAATGATAATTTTTCATCAAGCTTGTATATTTAAGTTCAGTAATTTCACTTAAATGGCAATGAAAATTGCCTATTAATTTTTATTTAAGCGAAATTACTGAACTTAAATACAGACAGGACACATAAACTGTCAAATAAATTAGGTCAAAATATTTGAAATGACTCAAAAAGTAAAAAATAAATAAATAAATAAATACAGACAGACCTTGCCACTTTTCCACTACTGTCTATGGTGATGCTGCTATGAGGGAATATGGAAGGAACAAAGTCTGGACTATCACTCCCCTGGTAGACAAAAAAAAAAAAACATGATAGATTAGCAATAATTACTTTCTTAATGTTTAATATTAACATTTAATCAATGACAGAGAATTCTATTGCGCTGATAGCTAGCTAGCTGCTACTACCAGATTCACTGAACCAAAGCAACGGCTTTTGTTTAATGATAATTGATTTATGAACGTTAACATCGACGAGCATGCAGTGCTAACTCAAACTCATAGATAGAGAATTAAGATGTAAAACAAATCGTAACAAACCTGTTATGATTCTGAAGTGTGCGCTGCAGACACTCTCACCTCCTTTCGCACCATCCAGACCCCAATCTGCCCTTCTTATGGCTTGAAGCCATAACCTCCAGCGGTTTTTGGCAAAACCATGCTTCCTCCTGGGAATGTTGAACATCTGGCACCCAGCACTGGCTCGGTTGGTACAATTGACCACACAACAACTCCTTGGCATTTTGACTAGCAACAACACCACCACTATGCTACTAGCCTAAACCGTTTACTCTAGTACGAAGACCGTGGGTCTTTTGCCTTCCGGTTGCGTGTGTAGCGTCCCTAGTGCTAACCAAAACTAACATCTTCCTAGGTCCGGAATGTGGTCTGCCTTTAGTGCCTTCACAACATTTTTTAGGAAAAGTACAATCGCTTGCCATGTCCTGCACGAGTTACTCGTCCTTCCCAAGCAAAAGTTGATGACCGACGTCTGTACGAGGTGGAACAGCGCACACATGACATGTTGGAGCGATTCGTAGAGCAACAGCCCGCAATTTGCGCTGCACTACTGTCAAATGAGGTGCGGAAAAATGCCAAAAATCTGTGGACATTAACAGAAGCAGACATAACATGTGCTGAAGATGTAATAAAGGCACTGAAGCCACTTAAATTGGCAACTCACGTTATGTCCGAGGAGAAGACCCCTATGGTGTATCACCTCGTTGCATGCTCAGTTAAGTCATGGCATTCAAATTGAAACCACCGACTCGGCAGTGACACGGGACATAAAGATCGCCGTGACTGGTGATCTGGAGAAGAGATCTTCTAAATATGACCTCAGCACTGGATCCGCGCTTTAAAGCATTGCCCTATTTGACGGATGAGAACAGACAGGAGGTTTACACCGAAATGACTATGAAAGCATTGCAGATCCCAGACAGCAAACTGACATTGAATCAACGTGGAAACAACGTCTCTCATGACATTGAAACAACGTTGATTTTGCTCATCGAATTAACGTTGAACCAACGTCAGACGCGACATTCTTCAAAGCTAAATGGAAATCGAAAATTGGTTTGCTTTCATAACGTTGAAACAACGCGTTGATTTCAAGTTGATTTTCCGTTAGTTTTGAAAGAATGACGCGTCTGACGTTGGTTCAACGTTAATTCGATGAGCAAAACAATGTCAGATCAACGTTGTTTCGATGTCATATTTCCACGTTGATTCAATGTCAGTTTGCTATCTGGGATTTCACGTGCAACGGTAAGTTAAAGTTAGTTATTGTTATATATCAGCTAGTTATATTATAATAATATCTTCTCACTTTTATAGATTCGTTTTCTCACTCACTTCTTACTCGCATTTTATATATTCGTTTTTATACTGCCCCTGTTTTTTTTCTATCTGTAAAAAAAGATATTTTTTTGTATGCCAACTCAAAATATGTTCTAGAACAATATATGTTTCTATTAATGTGGTCAACAAAATATGGGCTACATGAGTTTAAAAAACACAATTTACAATAAGATTAATTAACTAAATATTAGTTAATGTATTAACTAACAAACTAATCATGAGCAATGTGTTTTTTTACTGTATTTGTTCATTTTTATTAATGTTAGTTAATAAAAAATAAAGCTGTTCATTGTTTGTTCATGTTAATTCACAGTGCATCAACCCATGTTAAAGGGTTAGTTCACCCAAAAAAGAAAATTCTGTCAGTATTTACTCACCCTCATGTTGTTCCAAACCTCTAGGTTTGGAACAACATGAGGATGAGTAAATAATCTCATCCTGCTCTGCCCTGGCCACGCCCTCATCCTGCTCCGCCCTGCCCATGCCCTCAGCCTGCTCCGCCCTGGCCACGCCCTCATCCTGCTTCGCCCTGGCCACGCCCTCAGCCTGCTCCGCCCTGGCCACGCCCTCATCCTGCTCCGCCCTGGCCACGCCCTCATCCTGCTCCGCCCTGGCCACGCCCTCATCCTGCTCCGCCCTGGCCACGCCCTCATCCTGCTCCGCCCTGCCCATGCCCTCAGCCTGCTCCGCCCTGGCCACGCCCTCGTCCTGCTTCGCCCTGGCCACGCCCTCATCCTGCTCCACCCTGGCCACGCCCTCAGCCTGCTCCGCCCTGGCCACGCCCTCATACTGCTCCACCCTGGCCACGCCCTCAGCCTGCTCCGCCCTGGGGGGCTTCCTCCTCCAGACCACGCCCTCCACAGCCTCCAGGGCGCCCACCCCCCTCCCCATTGATGTTACGGTGATGTCACAATCTGTCGTCTGCACCAGTCTGTCTCGTCATCTGCACTACACTTCCCAGGATCCTCTTGTCTCTACTCCCGATCTCACTCCCTCATCAGCCACCTGTTCCTCGTCTGTTCATCGTTTTCAACTGTTTGCACATCATTATGTTTGATTCCCTGTGTATTTATTTCCCTCAGTTTCCTTCAGTCTTTGTCGACCGTTGTACTTATATAGTCTGTTTTTGAGTGTATTCCAGTCTGTTCCGTTCCATTGGATGTGTCAAGTTTAAGTAAAGTGTTTGCATTGGAGTTTCTGGCTCATCTGTCTTCTACATCCACCTGCACTTCCACCACACCCGTGACATTATAACACTGGTTGGTTATTAAATAAACAGATATTACTGTTACTAAACTCTGCTCAAAAGAATTTTAAATTCCTAATTGATCCATATCGTGAAACGTATCGTATCGTGATGTGTATCGTATTGTGACATTGTTGGTGATACACAGCCATCAATGGAGGCAAAAAAAGTAAAGGGAACCCAGAGGGAGAATCCTCAAGCAAGAATATCAAACAGCCAAAAAGAGGTGAAGGAAACGTCTCGGTTACGTATGTAACCCTCGTTCCCTGAGTAGGGAACGGAGACGTTACGTCAGAAGTGACGGAGATTGGGGGTTTCGCATAGAAAGCCAATCCTCTTCGAATATTTAAACACGAGCCAATGGCATGCAATGCCTTGGGGCTGCGGAAATTTGCATAGCGTACTCCGCCCTACTCCGTGAGTATAAAAGGAGGAAGTGAACGCAACCGCAGTATGTCTTCGCTGAGGAGCCAAGACTGAACTCGGCGTCTACCCAGCGATACAGCAGAAGTGGCAGGGAGACGTAACGTCTCCGTTCCCTACTCAGGGAACGAGGGTTACATACGTAACCGAGACGTTCCCTTTCGTAGTCACTTCGAGTTACGTCAGAAGTGACGGAGATTGGGGGTCTGTGCCATCACGCCATCTTCAAGCTGTCTTCCAGTGCCCTGCGAAAGTCTGGACCCCCGAGCCTTACCTCTTTTTTTTTTTTTTTTTTTTTTGGGGGATCCGACTTTGACACAGGATTACCAAGGTACACTGGGAAACATATCCCGGAAGGGACATGCTACCAGCTGCCTACCGAAGGGAGGACTTACGAATACACATATGGCCACATAGGAACACATATGGAACACTGGAGTACCAACCGCAGGTGGCTACTAATTTCAACTCCAGGGGTGGCAGATGGCTTGCCAAGGGAAGACACATGCTCAGAGAGGCTTACAGTGGATAATACACATGAGACGGTTACCATGGGGAACCGTGCGCATGGAGGCACCTAGCCAGCATCCAGAGCAACAGCAGTGGTGCCCGCATCGTCGGTGCTGGAGGACTCAAGACTTCAATGGAAGAACTGAGGAAATATCGCACTTATCCAGTCCGGGGAGTGGAGTGGCGAGCAAGCGAAGACACCTGAGCGGATCCAGAACTGGCCGAAACGAGTACGTGAGAGGATACCGGCTCAATTCGCAGATTATAGAATCTGGCGAAGGTGTTGGGTGTCGCCCAGCCTGCAGCCCTGCAGATGTCTGTTAGCGAGGCGCCGTGCGCTAGAGCCCAAGAGGAGGCTACACTCCGAGTGGAATGGGCCGTCACACCAAGGGGGCACGGAAGGCCTTGCTGCTGGTAAGACAAAGCAATGGCATCCACTATCCAGTGGGACAGCCGTTGCTTTGAGAGAGCCCTTCCCTTCTGGCTCCCTCCATGACAGACAAAGAGCTGGTCTGAGGTCCTGAAACACTGCGTTCTGTCGACATAGGTGCGGAGAGCACGTACCGGACAGAGCAGTGCCAAGGCTGGGTCTGCCTCCTCCAGGGGCAGCGCTTGCAGGTTCACCACCAGGTCCCGGAGGGGAGTGGTAGGAACCTTGGGCATATATCCAGGCCGGGGTCTCAGGAATACGTGAGAGTAAGCCGGCCCGAACTCCAGGCACACTTCGTCAACAGAGAGTGCGTGCAGGTCCCTTACTCTCCTGATGGAGACCAATGCAATCAGGAGTGCTGTCACATAGGACAGGGCAAAAACTCTACCGACTGCAAAGGCTCCAGGGGAGGCCTCTGCAGAGCACCCAGGTCTACTGAGAGGTCCCCAGAGGGCAGGAGGGGAGGGAGGCGGATTTAGCCCCCTCGCTCCCCTCAGGAACCTGATGACCAGGTCATGCTTCCCCTAGACTTACCTTTCACTGCATCATGAGACGCGGCAATGGCCGCGACATAAATCCAAAGGGTGGAGGGCGACAGCCTACGCTCCAACCCCTCTTGCAGGAAGGAAGCACGACTCCGATCGAACATCTCCGGGGGTCTTCTCAGCGAGAAGAACACCAATTGACGAAGAGGTTCCACTTCAACGCATAAAGGTGTCTCGTGGACGACGCTCTTGCGGAAGTGATGGTTGCCGTCACCGCAGGTGGCAGTCGAACTCAAACCTGCCTCGTCCCGTCCTGGAGCCACACGTGCAGCCTCCAAGATCGGGACGAGGGTGCCACAGAGTGCCCCGTCTCTGAGAGAGTAGGTCCGGTCTCAGAGGAATAGGCCAAGGAGGTGCTGTCGCGAGGAGCATGAGTTCGGAGAACCACGTCTTGGTGGGCCAGTAGGGGGCTACCAGCAAGACCTGCTCCTCGTCCTCCTTGATCTTGCACAACACCCGTGCAAGGAGGCTCACTGGGGGAACGCACACTTGCGTGGGTCCCGTGGCCAGCTGTGCGCCAGCGCATCCGAGCCAAGAGAGCCGCGGGTCAGAGAATAAACTGGGCGCAGTGGGGCGAGTCCCGAGAGGCGAACAGGTCTATCTGTGCCTCCCCGAACTGGTCCCAATCAGCTGGACCGACTGGGGATGGAGTCGCCATTCGCCGGAGATGGGACGGGCCGGGGACAGCTCGACGGCTGCCCGGTTCCGGTCGCCAGGAATGTAACTGCACGAAGGGACCTCAGGTGCTTCTGACTCCATATCAAGAGGTGGCGGGCGAGCTGCGACAACCGGCGCGAGCGTAGACCCCCCCTGGTGGTTGATGTACGCTACTGCCGTAGTGTTGTCTGAGCGGACAAGCACATGCTGGCCCTTGAGCACGCTCGGAAGCGGTGCCAGGCGAGCCGTACTGCCAACAGCTCGAGGCAATTGATGTGCATGAGGCGCTGGGCTCCTGTCCAGGAACCGGCGGCTGCATGCCCATTGCACATGGCACCCCAACCCGTGGTAGACGCATCCGTGGAGACAACGAGATGCCTGGAAACTCGCTGAATAGGGACCCCTGTCCGTAAAAAGCTGAGGTTCGACCACGGGAAGAAGGTTCGGCGGCACGTCGGAGTCACTGGAACTCGGAGCGAGCCGCGATGCCATGCCCACCTCGGGACTCGATCGCGAAGCCACAGCTGAAGCGGTCTCATATGAAGCAAACCGAGCGGCGTACCGCGGATGCCATATGCCCCAGGAGCCTCTGAAATAGTTTCAGTGGAACCGCACTCTTGCCCTCGAACTGTCGAAGACAAGTCAGCAGTGAGTGCGCGCGCTCGTCGTGAGCTGTGCGGACATGGCGACCGAGTCTATCTCCATGCCGAGAAAAGAGATCCTCTGCATGGGGCAAAGTTTGCTCTTTTCCCGGTTGACCCGAAGGCCCAGACGGGCTAGGTGCCGCAGCACCAGGTCTCTGTGTTCGCAAACCTGAGCTCGAGAGTGTGCTAGTATCAGCCAGTCGTCGAGATAGTTCAGGATGCGAACCCCGTGTTCGCGAAGGGGAACAAGGGCTGCCTCGACGATCTTCGTGAAGACGCGAGGGGACAGAGCTAACCCGAATGGGAGAACGGCGTACTGGTATGCCTGGCCCTCGAAGGCAAACCGAAGAAACGGTCTGTGTCGAGGGAGAATGGAGACATGGAAGTACGCGTCCTTCAGGTCGATCGCTGCAAACCAATCCTGATACCGAACACATTCGAAAATGCGTTTGGCCGTGAGCATTTTGAACGGTAGTCGATGGAGAGAACGGTTCAGAATGCGCAGGTCCAGGATCGGTCGTAACCCACCGGTCTTTTTTGGGGACAATGAAGTAGGGGCTGTACGCCCGGACCTCACCTCGGCTGGAGGGACCGTCTCGATTGCCCCCTTCGCCAGCAGGGTCGCAATCTCCGCTCTCAAGACTGGGGCATTGCCACCAACCATCGTGGAGCGAACTCCCCTGAAGCGGGGAAGAGACCGTGCGAACTGAATCGCGTAGCCGAATTTGATCGTTCTGATGACCCAGTGGGATACCCGGGAAGCGCTAGCTAGGCTTCCAGGAAGTGAGCCAACGGGGTCATGCGAACCACAGACGTCCCCCCGGAGGGGCAGCGAGGCGGGTCGACCGGCATGCGTGCAGGAGTTACCCCGTCCGGATGCACCGTCGAAACCCGCTCCCCGACAGAAGAGACCAGGGAAGGCAGAGCGTTCCACGGGGGTCTGTTCTGCCGGGGGTCTGGCGACAGAGGGGGAAGGGATTGGCGTAGCCCGGGGACGACACACGCACCCTTCCGCGCCCTCCGAGACAGAGAGGAATGAACGGGGCGACGCACTGGACGTCGTGCGCGCTCATTCCAGTCTGTGTGCTCAATGACAGTGTCAGCTTTTCCTCAACCAGCTCAGGGAGCTAGCTAGAACAAAAGATTCTCCACCGGCCCTCCACCGGGGAAGGAGGGGCCCTGCCACCGCCTCCTGAGAAAAACCATGACACTATCACTGAGCGGCCCGCCTCAGGAACATCGCTTCGCCTGGCGTTTAGCGGGGCACACGGCCTGAGGGGGGGGGGCGCTTACCTGTGGCCTCCTCCGCGACGCGAACCGGCTGAAGGCTGCTGCTGGGGCCGCGTGGGAGGGAAGGGAGCCGCAGGGGGGCGTCCTCGGCAGCGAGCTGGCGGAGGCGTCCGAGCCGACGGCTGGTTGGAGGCAGCAGCTGGCCGTCGGGGCAGAGAAACCGCCTTCGTCTGCTCCTAGGCGGTCGAGAAGTGCTGGGCAAAGTCCTGGACCGCACCGCCGAACATATGATGCTCCTGGACCACAGCGGTGGGCATCACCTGACCAAGGGAGCGAGCGACCGCCTCCGTGACCCGTTTAAGGACAAGGTAGGCGGCAGGCTCGCAGCTCGCTTGGTCCGTCACCTCCTCGTGCACATTCCTGAGCAGCTAGCTTTGTAGGTGCTCATCATATGCAGGGCGGAGGCTGCCTGTCCCGCCGCTCTACAGAATCGCGCTGCCATAGACGACGAGAACCCATAGGCTTTGGAGGGGCATCTGAGAGCAACCGCCGGTTGACCGGGGGAGCCCCAGCGTACCCACAGACAGCCGCATCGCCGAGGGGAGGAAGGGCGGGGAACTAAAGCACGCCTTTTTTTTTTTTTTTTTTAATTATTTAGTTTTTTTTAGTGCGTGTCAGTTCCGCATGCAACTCGGGAAAAAAGGAAATTGGGGTTGGCCGTAGCCGTAAGGCGGCAGCGTTACCCAAAAACCAATTATTCACCCGCGAGAGATCGTGATGGGGCGGAGTTCCACCCCCCCCCCGATGCTCACGGACGCCCGAGATAGCACGGCCATCATCGCGGGATCAGACACGGCGGCGCTGACGCTCCCGAGGGAGGCAACGCGGCCGCATCCTCACTTCCCGAGGAGTCAAGCCCGCCTAGTGATGCTGTGATCGACATCGCATCATCATCTGGAGCGCTGCCCGAAGCAGCCGGTGCCACCGAAGAAGCTCGCTGGCTCTCGCACTGAGGCGGGAGGTGTGGCCCGAGGAATCGTCGGGGCTTTGTCCCACACCATCACCGTAAAATCACCAGGTCCCCGGGTCGACGGGCCCCCTATGGAGGAAACCGATCGAGCGGGGGGGACCGGGACTCTCACTCAAGTGAGATCATTGAGTCTCGACCTCAGTGTAGAGATGGTCATGTTCCCACAGAAGGAACATGAGTCATCCACGAACGCTGCTGCTGCATGCTGAAATGCCCAGGCATACAAAGCAGCGATCGTGACCATCAGATGACGACAGAAATCAACCACACCCAGAAGAACACGGGCGAACCGTCTTTAAAAAGACGTGCGCGTGCAGCTCTTTCAATGAGAGGAGGAAATTCACTCTTTCATCGCTGAAGCGACCAGGGAGAAGCGCAAAGTCTGGCAGACCACTGCTCAGATCGCAGGCGATGCAGAATCTCGCTGGGTACCGCCGTCACACCAACACTGAAGAGGACGCTCGTCTCGAAGAGTCTTGAACAGTGCTTTCAGGAGTGAAGAGGTTCTCTTGGCTCCGAAGCGAAAACATACTGCGGTTGCGTTCACTTCCTCCTTTTATACTCACGGAGTAGGGCGGAGTACGCTATGCAAATTTCCGCAGCCCCAAGGCATTGCATGCCATTGGCTCGTGTTTAAATACTCGAAGAGGATTGGCTTTCTATGCGAAACCACCAATCTCCGTCACTTCTGACGTAACTCGAAGTGACTACGAAAGGGAACTACCTGCCTAACTTAGCTGAAGGACATGACGAAACAAGCCTTGAACATGCCAGAATGGATCTAGTGGAAGAAATGAAGAAAAAACAACCAAATGGCACTCTTGTTTCACAAATGATGGACCAATCATTCCCACTACGCAGACAAGAAATTGTAAAAAAGGAGCCTGCTATGCAAAACATAGAACGATGGCCAGCACTCTTCACCGAGAGACAGGTAAGCTATTTTTGTTCTCAACTAATGAAATGCCAAAAAATAAAATCAAAATAAATTCAAGGTGTGTGGCTAGAAATCCAAACACTTGTTGGAATGTTAAAACCTCTCCATCCTTACCCAGCCCTCTCTCTATGGTGTTTCAGGTGTTTGCTGAGTTTAATAGAGTCACCACTAAGAATCTTGAGGGAGACTTCTTTGAGGCTCTGGACCAGTATGCCCCACGTTTCATTGAACTTTTCAAAACAAAAAAGGGAACTGTTGGCCAGAAACTCAAGGAGCTGATGCAGCACGTGAGCTGGATGGTAAGTAGGTTCATTTTGCTTTTGATGTGTATGATAGTTCATCAATCAATTTCTAAATGACTCGATCCAGGCCAACCTATTTTATTTCCTGTCTGCTTGTGCCTTGAAAATTACTCTGTTAACTGGTCTTTTCTCTCTCTGTGTATCTTTGACGGTACTTCAAAGGCATTCCCATTTTACTCGGTGATGACTCCAGAGAATTCTACAAGACCTGCTCTGTAAGTACTTGCACCTAAGAAAAAGTTTGGTTCACATGAATATAAAACTATACCTGTGTTGACATAGATGTCATTCTATCTGCTTGATATACAATACACATTTTGTACAGTGATTGATGTATTTGTTTTAAATTACAGAAAATAACCAACACGTAAAATTACAGTAATTTTCCTTTATTCAAAATTTCCTATTACAGTTCTATTCCGTAGAACTAAAGCTTTTTTTTCCCACAGGTTGAATTCAGTGTCACTGTTCAAGAACGTATAGACCTTGTTGTAAATCCATATATCTTTAGTTTAACCATACCAAAAATATTTAGTTTGCTTTATTGTAAAAATTCAGTGTGAAAACATTTAAAGCCATATTCTCTGATAACATTACAACACTAAAAATTAATGTTTTATAATATAAAAAATTGCAATGCTGAAGAATGTGTGTCTTTGTAGGAGACAGTGAGAGACGAGGCCCTAAAATGCATCACTATTGGTGTGCTGACATTTGTCAATGAAGATAATCCTCACAAGGGTCAAAGCTCAGTGGACCTCCAGCCCATCTCCACTGCCATCATTTTGGAGGGAGGTATTTTCATGGATCATATTAAAAACTTCTATTTTTATAGTTTTTAAAAAACTATAAAAAGAGTTTGGGTTCCTCGCTGGGTGTTTTAAGACCGAATGTTCTGTAAAGCTGCTTTGAAACAACATGGATTGAGAAAAACATTACATTTATGAAAATAAATTGACACTATTTAAATATATTAAATTCAAGGTCTAATGTGTTTCACCTTTGCATTTGCAGTGGTTTTACGGTCACAAACGGATGCATGATATTTTTGGTTTGGTCAGCACAAACAGGGTTGAACTAAAACACAGTTGACATAATAGCAGATTTCAGACGGTTTTAAACTTCCTCTTGTGTCTGCATGGCATATCAGGAAGCAAAAAGCAGAAGGGAGAGAGTAAGGTTCGTTTCGTTTCAGAAATGTCCAAAATAAAGCTGGTTTGCTAAAACCATGAAGTGACTCAGACCGATCTCAAGGAAAACTCATCACACTGGAGTCATGTTTAGGTAAGTGTTGCATTTTGCAAAATACTTTGAAGTGATTTACCAAACAAGCCAATAATAATTCTGTGGACCATCACAAAATGTCTTACAGCATGTAATTGAGTTTTGCTATCTTTACTTATTAATACATGTAGTATTAATCGATCTCTCACTCTCCACTACTCTAAAGTTTTTTTTTAAGGAAATCATTATAATTATTGGTTAACGTAAATGTTAATATTGAAATATTTCAAATAACTAATTTAAAACAACTATTTCTATTTTAAAAAAGTATATTAGGTGTCTTTAACTACTATGAAAAAGAGTCGCAAGAACAATGTATTTATTGTGTTCCTGTTGTGTTGCAAAGCTGAGAAACGGGTTTGGACCACTTTAGAGGTACGACTGGGTTATGGTGTAAGGGAACAACCATCATTGATCATCATATATGGAATGACAGAAATGTATTACAGCTGTAATTATGTGCATGTATTTTTTTATATATATTATAAGTACAATGTAGAAACATTTATGTACACAAAAATCGACTTTTATGAAATTATTTAATGTTGTGTTCAGGTCATTTTGACCTGGAGAGGATACTCTTTTCCCCAAAAATGTTAATTAACGTTATCACATTGGACTAAAACTTACTGACTCACCCAGGGCATAACTAGTTCCCCAACATTTGTTTTGCGGGGAATTTTCTTGTGATTTAATGAAGTAAATATTAAAGGCTTGAGAAAGCACTGACACAGCACTGCATGGGGGTTTTCCTGGTTTCAGTTTCCCAAAGACTGCCACTTGCTCTTATACACAGACCAGAACAAAAGGCTTGTACAAGTATGTTTAGGGTTGTTTTGGGTGTGTTCATGTACCCCAGCGGGTAACACCTGGTTTCGGGAGCATCTTGCATCTTGAAATGACACCACCCAAAGAGGAGAACAGGATTCTTTACAGTCTTCAATCCTTATTGTGTTCAGTGACTGCAATGAAATTAAGACCATTTTACCAATCGCACTGCGGCATTTAAAACATAAAAGGGAAACAATACATTCAAAAGATGCATAATATGTAGTGAGTAGATCTTCTTAGAGAACTTTTAGTAATCAGGGGGAGAGTAAGCAAGGAGGGAGAGGGGGTGCACAGAAAGGTTTGGGCCAGACCATGTCCTGTGCTCTTGATGGTCTCCTGTCCAGAACGCGTATTAGTGCTTTACTGCAGGGTGAGTTTACCTCAGCTTTTTTCTTATGCTTATAGCACTTTAATTTTTTTTTAAAAAAGTTAAAAAGTAACTTTTAAATGTCTCATTATGCAATATTAATCAATTATTGCATTCAGTCTTTTTGACAGTATTTCTAGTTTTGTATCTGTTTTTGAAACTAACTGCTTGTTGGCATGATTGAGCATATATTGGTCAAAATAACCATCTGTAGAAAATGAATCTGGGAGATCGAAAATCAGAGAATCATTTAGTGTTGAGTGTTCATGTTGACATGTGTGCTTGCACATATAAAGACCTCGGACCTGTACACACACAAACTATTTTAAGTATTAGATGCTTTATTTTTCACAGAGATTAACTTTATCCTCAGATAAATGAGGCATACGTTCAATCAGTTCAATCAGCAAAATAAATACCAAACCTGTCCTAATTGAAAGAAAACAAGTCGACAAAAAGATTGAATCCAGTATTTGCTGATTAATATAGCATAAGCGATTTACAAGGAATTTTTAAAAGGCCGGTCATTTTTGACCCTGGAACACAAAAGGGGTTTTCAAGGTTTAAATGTAGTCCATAGTAGCAAAAGACACTTAATATAAAGATAATTCTATGATATAGCATTTGTATTATACACTTCTGAGTCAAGAAGGAAAAAAAAAAAACATTTTGTAGTTCATGTATTACAGTAATTAAATATTTAGTATATATAACTATATACATTTGTATGATAATACTTTTCAGGGGGCTGCCATTCCTGTATTAATTTCATGTAATATTCTAAATTCCTGAGATTTTGAATTTGTGGTTTTCATACGCTGTAAGCCATAATCATAAAAAATAAAACTTTTGCACAATATTCAAATTTTTCTAGTTTCACCTGTACATAATGGTGGTATGCTATTCTAAATCTAGCCGGTGTGTATTTTACGCGACAGGGCTTATACACACATGGAGCTCCCGACGACGCTGGCAGAAGTCACGGACACTTACTCCAACGAGAGCGCCAGGAACCAGTCCCAGGAGGCCTGTTCCCGTGAGGGCGCTCTGAAGACCGTCGTGTTCCCTGTCCTCTACAGCGTCCTCTTCGTCCTGGGCGTGTCCCTCAACGGCCTGGCAGCGTGGGTGTTCCTCCGGATCCCCAGCAAATCTCACTTCATCATCTATCTGAAGAACATCGTTGTGGCTGACATTATCATGACCCTCACCTTCCCCTTTAAGATCCTCGCCGATGCAAACTTGGCAACAGTCGGCGTGCGTGTGTTTGTGTGCCGCGTGTCCTCTGTGCTGTTCTACCTCACCATGTATATCAGCATCTTATTCTTCGGCCTGATCAGCATCGACCGCTGCAGAAAGACCATGTGGCCCTTCGTAGGCACCAGCCGCAGACGCCTGCTCCACAGAAAGCTCCTCTCGGCCTGCATATGGACCTCTCTGTTCGCTCTCGTGCTGCCCAACGTAATCCTGACGAGCCGCCTCAAAACTTCGGGCCGCATTAAGTGCAGCGACCTCAAGACCGAGCTGGGACTGAAGTGGCATGAGGTGGTCAACCACGTGTGCCAGGTGATCTTCTGGGGGAACCTAGTGACCGTGATAATATGCTACACGCTCATCTCAAAAGAGCTCTACAAGTCGTACGCCCGCACACGGGCTCAACACGAGGCCAGACGAGGGGCGGACGTTCCCCACAGGCCGCTCAACAAGAACAGCATTCAGGCAAACGTGTTCCTGGTGTTGGCCGTCTTCTTCGTGTGCTTTGTTCCCTTCCACTTCGCCCGAGTGCCATACACTATTAGCCAGACACGAGGACAGATGTTCAACTGCCAGCAGAAGCTGTTCTTCTTCCAGCTGAAGGAGAGCACGCTGTGGCTTACCTCCCTCAACTCAGTGCTGGATCCACTCATCTACTTCTTCCTCTGCAAGTCGTTCCGGACATCCCTGTTCAACACCCTGCGGCTGTCTCCCGGCCGCTGTGGGGATCTCGGGACCGACTCCACCAGCGCTCCTGTGGACAACACGCCGATCTGATGGACAAGCGCCCAGTTCTTCTCCTACACTTCTACTCTACGCTGTAACAGCAACATGCTACATGATGAATCAAACCTTTTAACAACTTGCACCCTAATTACCTCAACCTTGATTCAAATCAAGAGGTTTCACATGTCATGACTGGCTAGTGGAAGAAAGCATGCCAGGAGAGATCTCTTGCCTCTTGCAGGCGCGATCCTGTTAAGATAAGCCGACCTGTCCAGCCATGTCATGTGCTGGTAGCCGAAGTACCTCTGATCCTTACTAATTTAGAAAGGCGTGGGATGCGTAGTATTTGTTGTCACTGACAAACCTTTAGTGACAGGCATCCAGATGTGCAAAAGTACTAACATTTTTCATGAAAATGAATCCAAGTATTGTGGATATCATACTATTAAAGACATTACTGTAATGAAGACACTGATAATAATGATTCTACAGCTCAAGACTGTAAGTTTTTTCCAAGTCCAGTTCATTGTGAAGTCAACATTTGTAATAAATGAACTACTGTTGTAAAAACAAAACCATGACTTTGGCAAAAAGCGGAGATTTATTGTAAACCATTTGATTGTTGCAACACATCACTGTTTGTCTTCGTCTGCGTCACAGCGGGACCAAAGTTGCTTCCCAAACTGTCTGTTTGAGGTTGTTGCACACTTTAACATAAAATGTAATGTTTTTAAGACCCAAACTAATAGAAATTAATACCATGCTTCTACACAAAAACAAACACACTCCAAATACATCTCAAAATAAATCATGTCTTTAAATTAAATTGTTTAATATTGGCCAGTTTTCACTAAGTAAGGCTATGGAAGAATTATATTAAATCATAAATACAGGCCTTTATACACACATAAATAAACTATTTATCTAACAAAAATGTTATAAATTTCATGTAGGACATCCATGAACACTTGATTATTGGAGGATAAATGGAATAAAATAACTAATTTGTGCAATTTATACAGAGAAATAAATAAATAAATAAAATTATAAATATAAATTCTGTCATTATTTACTCACCTTCATGTTGTTCCAAACTGTTATGGATTTCTTTCTTCTCTGGAACACAAGAGAAGATATTATGAAAAATGTAAACAATCTTAGAAATATCTAAAATCTTCACTTCCGAGTGAACGAACCCTTTAACATGCTCAGAGTAGTTTTCACAGGACACCTGCACATGAGATGTGTCCCACAGACTCGGAAAGGCACAGGTTGGCACAGGAACTCAGAAGAGCTATATTGTAATTATATTCCCTGCATCTTCGCCTCAGAACCTGAATTTGTGAGCACCTGTTTTCTCTCATTCCAACATGTCAGACACTGCCATCGTGTACAAAACATGTCAAATGCTAATGACGCAACGGAGCAGGGAATTGAGGGCTAATTTGGCAAGTGTGGAGAGAACATGAAGCAGGTTCCTAAGGTAAGTAGGACTGGAAAAGCCTTGCTCAAAGTCTTAAAGCTGCCGTTAAACTTTCAAAAAATGTTCAGAGTGCCTGTCATAACATGTCCCGTGGAGATCAAGAGGAGGTGGTAGATGGTCTCAGGAATCAGACATCATCATCATTTTTATTAAATACCTGTGGAGAAGTAGGGGTGTACAAATGTCACAGTGATGTGACAAAGATAAGAATACACCACTAAACCACAAACAGAAATCAGACATCAATAGCACAACTGTGTAGCCTAAATATATCACCATTTAACTTTCAAAAATAAATAGCATAAACTCATTCATAAACTTAAACTAAATGAAAACACCTTAAGACATTTATCCATGCCTACATCACCAAACTTTAGGTTCACTTCCCTCTTAATAGAAATGGTTTAACACAACACAAGAAAAAGGAAGCTATGATCCCGCCCCCTCCTTCACAGGAACAGGATAATAAATAACAACAATGCATAACTACAACTTGTATCCGAGTGGTTAATGGGGAAAACACATCAAAGAACAACTATAATAGATATAACACGTTGTGATGACCACTGATATGTGCACCAATCTGCAATCAACTCAAACAGCATTATTATAAATGTATATTCTAGAATAATGAACCAGATCAAACAATTATATCGTAAACCTAATAGACTGCAACATAATCAACAGAAACACAAAACCATTAAAATAACTGTAAAGAAGCATAAGCACCTAAACAGTTTGCAAAAACGTCACATGCTGTCCTTATCGTGGTAGTGATGACGTCATCTCAGCACCGTCATCACACACCACATGTCAATGAATAAATGACACAAATTAATTTAAAAAATTTTTTAATTTAAAATGTGAAAAAATGTCTACTCCACTTTCCAGCAATACTTCAAAGATGTTTTGCTCTTTTATTGGTCACTCATCTTCATGTCACCTGAACTTCCAGGTCAGAGTTCCCCACACAACTCAATGTGAAACTGCTTGTGGTCTCCTGCATTCATGTGCAAACTCAATGGAGAGAAGCCTGACTGCCCGTAAACACAGCAGCGTGAATCTGCATTCATCTACATCAACAGAATTCTGCAAATATTACATCAAATGATAATAAATATATTATTTTATGGCCTAAAATCTTTCAGATATTTTAGGATGCTTTTAAAGAATCACAGGAAGCCTGTGTTCCTCTTTGGTGGGATGAGGTTTGCCAATCTCCAACCGATCTGCTGACACCATCAACACTCGTGTTCTGCAAGCGCTTATGGGAACTAACCCACAACCATCAACAAACACACTTTCTTTGTTTATATTTGGCATTGTGTACTATGAATAATTTTGCTTATGATAAACTGCTTGTAATGTTCCTTGTTTGTAAGCTGCTATTGATAAAAGCATAGTTAATAAATAGAACTGCATCACTTGTTGAAGATATCGCTTCTGAAGAAAAAGACCTCTTTCTCCATGATCATCAAACCTGAAGAAACCAATCTAGATCCTTCCTTTATTGACAGACGTCCCTCCTCTGTCTTCACTGAATTCTCTGTTATGAAGCTGAAGTAATTACTTTCACTTGGTTTCCTTCTACATGTTTGTTGGAGACAACTGCAATAAACCCCCATAAGAGTGGCACATGGACAATAATTTTTTCTTCTTTTCCTGTATTATGCTCAAAAACTGGTTGTAAAGGATACAAAAAATAAAAAAAATAAAGGATAATTGTTCAAAAATGTTCAGAAATTCTTGTTTTATTAGTAAACATATTTATAAAACTTATATTTTATAATTTTGTGTGCAATTGTACAGCAATGCTCAAATGGTTGATAATAGTAAGAGAATGTTAAAGGAGTAATTAACTTTTAAAAAAAAACTTTTGCTGATAATTTACTCACCCCCATGTCATCCAAGATGTCCATGTCTTTCTTTCTTCAGTCGAAAAGAAATTAAGGTTTTTGATGAAAACATTACAGGATTTTCTCCATATAATGGACTTCAATGGGAACCAAACGGTTCAAGGTCCAAAAGACAGTTTCAGTGCAAACTTGTTCAAAGGGCTTTAAACGACACCAGACGATGAATAAGGGTCTTATCAAGCGAAACGATCGCTCATTTCGGAGAACAATAAGTTTATTATTTGTAACACCAATATTAAGTAAACAAAATTTAGCTATTACCTGCACACAGGGCCGGCCCGTGGCATAGGCAGTATAGGCAAATGCTAAGGGCGCTACCACTCAAGGGGCGCCAAAATGAGTGAACGAGTGAATTTTTTTATTTTATTCTTTTTAAAAAAAAATTTACTAGTACTATTTTAAAACCATTAATTCGAAATACTACAAAATAAAGCAAAACAACTCCACAAAAATACTATGCAATTAGATAA
The DNA here is from genome assembly GCF_016745375.1 of Pimephales promelas. The sequence goes on along the minus strand of NW_024121699.1, from coordinate 1,560,640 downwards.
ACTGTTGAGTATTTATTGAGTAGGCTAATAAATAAAGTGCACGTTCTCAATAACAGTTTAAATAAATGAAATAAAGATTTAAACTGTTTTACTTCTGATAAACATTTAGATTAAATATGCCATTCTCGTTAATGGAGTTAAACACTTAAACTACATGAAATCATTACTGAGAAGTTACAAAAAATATATATTCAATAAATAGAAATATAGGCTATATTTGTTGTGGATGCAATGCTTTTGAACATATTCCCTCTGGCATGCTGTGTTTTATGATAATAGCAGATTGTCTGAGAAAATAGTTCCATAATCCACAAGCATGTCTATCTGTTTCCATTAGAAATATAAATTCGTTAAAAATACTATTTGGCCAGTTGAAAAGATTGAGAAAATCTTTCTCTGAAATGTATTTGACACTATTTGATTTATTCATTCAAAAACAAGGCAAGGATATAGGCTTCTAAAAAAAAAAATAATAATTTATTGTGACACGGCACATCTGTATTTCATATTTTCCTAACGTCTTGTACGTTAACATGGTCTCACGTGGATGAATAATCACATGAAAATGATATGCAGATGAGGATATGCATATTTAAACTAGGCGTTGTAATCTCCATATATGGTTATTTCGGGGAGGAGACGCATGTGCGCGCATAATCTCCCGCTGACTGGGATTTATAAAGGGAATTCTGCGCAGGTTCTGGCGTACGCATGGCTTTATAAATCTGAACTTTTTGGCGTACGCCATTTTTGGCTTTCGGGCGCACGTACACTTTTAGTAAGGATTCAGTTTTATAAATGAGACCCCAGAGCTGTAATTTGGTGCGGGCCCCTTTAATTTTGTCCTGTACAGTGAAGACTGTGACCGCTTTTCCTTGCAGTGCTAAGTTGAGCGTATTGAGCGTGCTGAAAATATCTGCAAGATAGGCTAGTTTTGAAAGCCACATAAAGTCATGAAGTCGATCATACAGTTCATCAGCTTGGTGCAGAAATAATTTTACTTCATCGCACAGTTCAAAAAGACAAGACAGGACCTTGCCACGGGATATAACCAGCGCACTTTAGTGTGGAAAAGAAGTTTTGTGTGCTCACTCCCCATCCATTTCTTCACACAGGACTTTAAAAAGACGTGAGTTGAGGGCTTTGCTTTTGATTGAGTTCACTATTTTAACTGCCTCGTCCAAAACAGTTTTAAGGCAACTTGGCATCTTTTTCACCGCGAGCTGTTCTCTGTGAATGCAGCAATGAGTTGACTCAGCGGATGGAGCAACATTACGCACACGTGTTACCAGGTCCTTGTGTTTGGCTGTCATCGCAGTTGCACCATCAGTGCAAACTCCAACACAACATTTCCAGTCAATGTTATTATGCACAATGAAGGCATTTAGTGAATCGAAGATCGCTTCTCCTGTGGTATTCGTTGGGAGGGATTTACAGAAGAGAAAATCCTCGTGGACTGAGCGCGCATGGATGTATCTCACAAAACACAGAAGATGTCAATGGACTCGTCCAGCTGAAGAGAAAAGAAGGGACTCTGGTGTAATCGTGTGATCAGCTGCTCTTGGACATTTTCAGACATTGCAGTTATGCGTCACTGGACAGGGTCATTAGACAGAGGGACTTTGTGCATGTCATCACTTGCTTTCTTGCCTAGCATTACTTTTGCCATAACTTCTGCAGCAGGCTTAACTAGAGTCTCTCCAATTGAATGGGCTTTTCCCGTTTTTGCAACGAGTAGAGACACTTTGTATGACGCCTCAGTAGCCTTTGCATTTTCACCCGGCGTAAAAAAAACTGTGAAGTGTTTTTACTCATGTGTCGCTCGAGCTCATCGCGTTTTCTCTCAAAAAATGACACTGGATTATCTGTACAATATTTGTGCTTAGACTCAAAGTGACGCTTGAGTTTAGATGGTTTCAATCCTTCATTAGCCAATATTTCATAACATAAAACACAATGAGGTCTAGGATCCTTAAGATCCCCAGTCCAGGAAAATTGTATGTACTCATTGTGATATTTTCTGTGTTGGTGTTTTATTGTTTTCTGTCCGCAAAGCATGGTGATTCCATGCCTCTTTGAAGTGCTGTAGTCTAGCTTGGATCTGTGGAAGAAAAACTATGCTGAGCGAAACTTTGTGAAGGTCATTTCTGGGATCAAGCAGTTCAGAATCTTCAAGACTGTAGAACATGCTGTAGAATGACTGTAGCACATGTAAAAATACATCCCTCCTCAGACGTTCTATCCGTTGGTTGTGGACAGATGTGACTTCAAGGTTCATAAACAAGGCCACTTGTAAGTTCTCACCACCGTGATCTGACCTTACCCTAGAGGGCAGACCGTAAAGGCATGTTGCTTGAATGAGTTGTTGGTGTTGCAATTTAGGTATGTGATTAGTCGGGAATATCCATCGATTGCACCATGAATCACAAAGCCCCATCTAAAAGTAAAAATACAAAATGTAAGTTAAATATTATAGGTAGTAAAGTGTGAAGAACAAAGAGGTCCTACAGGTCCCACTTTTTCACAGTTCCCAGGTTTCTGTTATGCTGGAAGTCACAAAAGACACTGTAAATGTAATCTGTTTGTTTTTTTGTTTTACATGAATAAATGATGAAAAAAGCAGGGTCTAATAATCAAGAAATGGGGAAATGTAGGGCAACATAAGGACAACTGGAATATTAGGGACTATGAGTAAAATACAAACTACACTGTGTTATACTTAGAATAATTGTATGTAATGTATAAATAATTCATATATTAAATGCATCAAGTGAAACATTTATACAGTTTCACAGTACATACTCTTTCAAACCAGCTTTACAAATCGTCATTGGATCTAAAATGACTAAACATTTAGTCATTTTAGGCCAGGACGATATAGTGAACTGTTATAATGTTATTGTAGTATTATGATTTACAATGGCTGCTTAGGTTGTGGTAATTGCATGTGTGTGTAAATATATTTGGCTGTAGATTCTTTAAATCAAAATTGGATAATGCGAGTCTACACTAGGCTATAATTTAGTATCACAGAAACGCACTGTCACACCATTTAAATGCTGCATTAGCAGGACAAAAACTACAATTAAACTAACCTTATGAGGCGCATGTTGCATCTCCTTGCAGCAGCCGCTGGATTGATACAGACTAACATCTCTCGAACCCTATGCTGGGAAACCCTCAATCCCATCATCTAAAATGGTTGCATTGAATTGAAAAAAAAAAAATTAAATAATAATAATTAGTTTATGAACTGATAGGACAGACCTGAAAATGGAATCAAACCAAGCTTACCTCATTTCCAGTATTTGGATACTGGCAATGGTCTCACTACATTTTCAAGTTCTTCATCATCCACTCCTGACATTCTGGTTTAAATATATTTATAGATAGGCAGAAAAAAGGTTTAAATGCTAAAACGGCTTGCCATACCGTTTCAGTGCCATGCATACTGTAAGAACGGCTCTACACTGTTGCCTTTCCCACATGCTCTGCATCGCCCACATTGTGGAAAAAACTCCCCGTAGCAAAAAAGCGCAGAGCAATACAAAGAATTTGTTCGGTGCTAAGCGCTGACCCGCGGTTTGTCACGTTTGCGATGTGCGGTTTTAGTAGGTTTGTTAAATAAATAAACAAACGACTCCCTAGAAAAACGATAGCGCTCCTGCAAATATTCGTCAGGATATGAAAAGACATCGATACGTGGTCTTATCACCCTCTCACAGCGAAAAAAACCCCAATATAATCTGTCCCTCTACGTCCACAGGATCCTCATCAAAAGGGCACGCCATGCTCGTAAACCTCTCTGAAACAAACTAACCTTGCAACAAACCTGTTCCTGAGCAGGTTATCCTCAGAGAGTCAGTTGCTATGGTTACTTACACCCGAAAGTTACTCTTGTTTTTGGAACCGAAAGCAGAGGTTATCCGCTTACTTCTAAACTTACCCGGGTAAGTCACATAACCTGCTTTCTGGAATACACCCCAGGACACGGATGAGTGAACAGAATTCTCTGAAATGAGTAGAAAGCTAATGCTGTAAATATTATAGTTATATGAGAAGATATTTTCAAGACATTTTTCAGTTACTAAACTGATACAAGATCTGTTGTGTGGTTAAAAAAATAAAAATAAAAATAAAGGCCTACATAAGATTGTAAAAATAAAAATGTAAAAAATAACACTGGCAAAAAAAATCTGTAATGTTATACTAAATTATCAGACGTAAGGATAATTCTTAAAGGTGCCCTAGAATGTTTTTTTTTTTTTTTTAAATTATTTTATAATGTTTCCTGGGTTTAGAGGTCTTCACGGGTCCAAAAATTCATGCCCGACCCGGAAGAGACCCGTAATGTGCTACACCGAACCGACCCGGACCCGTCGTTCATTTCAAAAGTTGGACCCGGACCCGTGCAGACCCAAGAAATGCCATAAATGTACTGCCCGGACCCGACCTGGACCCGTCTATTATTTGAAAACTGGACCCGAACCCGGCAGTAAGACACAAACCCGACTGGACCCGATTGTCACATATTACACACAAATAGCGAAAAATAAAACTTTTTGTCTTACCTAATTTTAGTAGCCGTCGTCTCACTTCCTTGTAACGTTACCTGACTGACTGATGCATTACAATCCACCGACAAGAAAGTTCTATCCATGTTATTTCTCTCGTTTTTCCAAGCTTAATCCACTCATTATTTCAGCTTTAAAAGTCCACTTGATGTCACGGTGATGGATGACAAATGCAGCCTTGCACATGTACATTCTGACTCGAGTTAAAGGGGAAATGAAGCGGTGAATCAAGTTTACATGATTTACAAGATGGATTTCCAATATAATCAACAATTATATAAGAAACATTACAAATGTAAACATTTAGAAGAAAAAAACGTTGTATCTTTCGCCGCCAGGGCGCCGCCATTGTGCAGTTGACGTCACGGGGTTGGTTGGCTCAAGTTTAACAGACTCTGGGCATTGAAAATCACGACATCAAACTGTGTTTACACCAGTGTTTTGACCGCGAACGACTAATGTAAGGTACAGATATTAGACAAAAAGACGACGTCTCATGTTATATGTTGACAAACTGCACATAGAAACATTGTTCGCGATGTCTGCCGTCAGATATTCCCGTCTCGTCAATAACATGCAAGTTAGCACGTATTTGTTAAAGGGGAAATTTGTTAAAGAGAGAGAGCAATAGATAGATAGGAGAGAGTTTTCAGTACCTCACAACAGGTACAAGTTTCTTAGCTCAACACCTTTGGCAACAATCTCTTCGTCTATATTCTTAAGCTCAGCCAGTTTGTCTTTGTGGCTCCTTCTGAAAGCGTTCAATTTTACAATGAGTTCAGTCATCTTGCTTCCTTGCTTTGATTCTGCCTGCTCTGCTAATTTGTTTGCATCTCTAACTAGGTTGCCAGCCACTTCCTGAATGGATGATCTTTTCTTTCTCAATTGCTCCAATTTCTCCTCAATTGCTTTCCGTTTAAAGCCTTGGGCTTCTGATACCTTTTTTTTGTTTTTCAGTTTCGAGATAAATTCTATACCTGCTCCTTGCAGACACAACTGAGGACAGAAGTCCTGATGTTAAGGGTACTTTCAAGACACCTCCGTGCAGTGACACATATAATTCTGTGTGCAACAATGGTATCTTCCTGAATATTGGATATTTCCACCTCCTTATTCACAGAGAAGCCCCTTTCAACTGTGGCCTGTCCGTGTGAGAGCAATAACAGCTTCTGGATGAAAGCCCACAGCTGGGGGTAAGGATGACTGATGTAAGTATGGAGGAAAACATCCAGCCGCTTCTCCAAAGGTTTGTCGGCAAAGAACTCCTCCCTGTCCCGCACTTCCAATGACAACAACTGGGCAAACTGCTGGGTGATTAGGTCACCTGAAGAATGAAAAAAATTACATCAGTGTCATGGACAGTATATAAGAAGAGATTCATTAGGAAAAAAATATGTCTCAGTTCATGTCAGTACAATATTTTTTTAATAATGAAAGGAGACATCTACCGGCAGCAATTCGACCATCCAACTGCTTGTCCTGGATAAACTGTTTAACTAGGCCTTTCATCTGGCTCTGACAGAGTTCGGGAGAGGTGTACATCTTGGCTGGATCAAGACAACTCATCTGTCTCACCGTTGGGTATTTCAAAGGGCTTTTGTCCTGAAGCTTCTTCACTATTTTGATCCGACCCTCCATGCACTCTTTTCTGAACTGAAGAACAGAAAGCTCTCCAGTGGTCTTACTCTGTTACTGAAGTTCCTAATACAGGGAATAAGAACTGAGAAAAAACTGAAGTAACAGTCCCACATCTCCCCTGATAACTAAACAAGTGGACCAACTGAGAACACCAAAAAAAACTTTTTCATGACGAAAAAGCTACATTTCAATGACTATACTTGCAGTATATCTGGATTTGTAGGCCAAAAAAAAAATATATTCCATACATACCTTGATGGCATTTCTCCGCTCCAATGCCAATGTCAATGGCCCTCACAGACACCATTGCCTCCTTTTCGGTGACATCGAGACGGACTAGTTGTGCAGGGGTAGCATCTCAAAGGTCTGTTTTAACGAATCTCCTCAGCAAGCTCTGCAAATAACTTGAAGCATGACACAAAAAAATGGAAAACTACCAGAGACAGAGATTAATCATTAGGATTTGTCACAATAGGGATAAGTAATCTGGATTACTGCTATGAAAACCCTGCCAGTGATGAACAAAAGTTAATTAAAAGGGATTCCCAAACTTTACAATATGACTATAGTTATTTAGATCACATTTACAATATGAACGAAGAAAATCTAACTCACCTTTAAAAGTTCTGATAGGTCGTGTGCGATGAAAGGCAGGACCGGCGCATCAGTTTGATACTTTGTGAGGAATGGTGATACATTTCGGCATACTGCGGTGAAAAACTCCAACTTGGCTATTACAAAGGGATCTTTTGCTGCCACCTCGATGGTGTCATATGATGGGAAGCGTCTTGAAGAAGACAAGCGCGTCTTCAACCTCCGCCTGTCAAGAGCTCGTCGCATCTCAGAAAATGCGTTCGGCATTTTGACCCAAAGATTCAGGGTGTACAAAAGGCCAATGGAGGTGAACCCTGACCCGTCAGACAGTATCATCAAGGCAACCTGCATCTTATGCAGACTGATCTCATGAAGTAGTGTGTGACTTACCTCAACCCCATCCCTAAACTTAACCGTCACTGGGGTTAATGGCATTTATGACTGGAGATTAGACTGCGTGTTCAAACACGCGGAATGACGCGGACGTTAATGGCGTAGACATATACGCATACACGCGGATAGCACAAAATGCGGGGAGATAACACGCCACCTGACTCGAAAGTGGCGAATATGTTTACGCAAAAGTCATGATGTCATGTTGATCTTATGCAACTACCTGCGCCATGAAGTTGTGGGACAAGCCAGCCAGGGTGAAAGCTTTGATGTTGATGATGCTGGCAGTGGCAACATCATCAACATGATTGTAAAACACTTTGAGTGTAGGCATATATGAAAGCGCTATATAAATGCCCTATTCATTCATTCATTCATTCATTCATAAAGCTGGATTTCTCCATCCAGTCTGAAAAGTGTTTTCCGTGTTGGTTTTCCTATAGGCTAAAGTCTATTCCGGCGCAGTATATTTTATAACGTCCTATAATGGTAGCCTAATGCTGGTAGATTGGCACCTGTTGAATTTCCTTTGATGAAACAAAACACACACACAGTGTGAAACCAATGGACTAATCTTTTTTCGAGTCATTTGGTTCATTCAACGAACGAAATGAACGAATTGACTCGAAAAAAGATTTGTTCATTTTGATGAACGAGTTCGAACAGGAGAGTCACACAGAACAGAGCAAGGCGAGCATTTCAGCTTATAAAACCTAAACTTTGTTATTTATTTATTAAATGAGCGATCGTTTCGCTTGATAAGACCCTTATTCATCGTCTGGAATCGTTTAAAGCCCTCTGAACAGTTTTCACTGAAACTGTCTTTTGAACCTTGAACCGTTTGGTACCCACTGAAGTGCATTATATGGAGAAAATCCTGGAATGTTTTCATCAAAAATGTATTTTCGACTGAAGAAAGAAAGACATGGACATCTTGAATGACATGGGGGTGAGTAAATTATCAGCAAAAGTTTTTTTAAAAGTGAATTACTCCTTTAAGTCCTTAGCTGATCAATTTCTAACCAACTGCCTCACAATTTGCACTATTTACAGTATACAGACCCACTCTAGCACATAAGTCCTACTTTCTGTAGCTTTATTACGAGGAAGTAACAACTGAAATACAGTTTGGACTGACAATTGTATGAGTAGATGATTACAAAATATTTATTTTAAAATTAACTGTTGGAGTTGGATCTTAGTGGTGATAGTGATTTTGTTGATTAGAGTGCATTTGCATCTTCAAGGAGAGTGAAAGGAGAGTGCACCATTAAAACCACAAAACACAATTTGCAAACTGATTCCGTGTCATGTGGTATCCACACACTTGCTGTAAGTTAATAATGTTACCCAGTGTAAATCACTGCAGGCATGTGTCAACCAATTGAATTTAAACCTTTTATCATAAATAATCTACCCATGTACATTGATATATTACAGCACAAACATGTTTCTGATTATATAATTAGTGACAAATATCATTTTTTTCTCGTCAAAAAACTTTTGCCTTCCTTCAAGTTTGCCACTGATTTCATGAAGTCTGCTGGCTGCATTACCTCCTTCCAGTGCCCTGCAATAAAACAAGAGAGAATGCGCCTGGCCTCACTTTTGTTTCAGTCTTTAGGTTGATTGAAATGTTATTAATAGGTACAAATATTTTTAAAGCTCAGAATTTTGGGCCTTTGCCATATTTGTATGTTGTTGAATTATACCAGAGATCAGTATCAAAAATGTCAAAAATGTAACAGGCCGATATATATATATATATATATATATATATATATATATATTAGATAGAAAGATTCAAAAACATTAATTAATCGATAACGGCTTTTTGCGCTGGCTTAAAAAGTCAATTTATGTTTGTTAGGTATTCAGAAATGCAGATGTAGAACAGCATTCATTTTTAATTTTAAAATATTTACCTTTTTTTTCATCAGTCCATGAAACTGTAAATGGTGTAAGTGGTCAAAAATGTGTAATTTACCTTAAATAAGAAAAAAAGACAAGTACATATTTATAAATATATATCCTGTATTTACAGATCGAACTAAAAAATGTGGAATTTGTGCCAAAAATGTTTCAGGGAGAAAGACAGTAAGTGCAGTTTTCCATTAGGAATGGAAACTTTTCATATATAGTATACATAATCTCTTTACCTGACATGTATATAATAATTTACCAACCTGTCATGTATGTGGTTCACTACCCTATTGTATATGTGATTTTTCTCTTTGTTTTGTTCTAACAGGAGGCATGTACCTGTGGGGCAGTGATGCATGTAGACTGTGCCACACACATGTGCTACATATGTCAAGGTAAAAGAGAATATCGCAGAAGTCTCTCAAATGGATGTGTGGACCAAATGGATGCTCCATCCAGGTTCTTTTTTAACTCGCCTGCCAGTAGATTTTTACAAGTCTTTCTGGTCAGAACTAGGAGAGGACCTTCTGGAGGTTTTGAACGAAAGCTTGGCTGAAGGCCAGCTGCCTCTGAGCTGCCGTAGAGCAGTACTAACCCTCCTGCCCAAAGAAAGGCGACCTTGCAGATATAAAGTGCTGGAGGCCCGTATCACTACTCTGCAGCGACTACAAACTGCTCTCAAAAACGCTGGTCAACAGGTTGGCAGGAGTGATGGATGGTGTGATTTGACACTCCACCCAAAAATGACAATTCTGTCATCATTTACTCACCCTCAAGTTGTTGCAGACATGGATGAGTTTCTTTCTTCTGCCGAACACAAAGGAAGATATTTTGAAGAATGATTGGAACTTTGGGACCATTGATTTGCATAGTAGTTGTTTTCTACTATGGAAGTCAATGGTGCCAACTGTTTGTTTCCAATCGTTCTTCAAAATATCTTCATTTGTGTTCAGCAGAAAAAAGAAACTCCAACAGGTCTGCAACAACTTGAGGTTGAGTAAATTATAACAGAATTTTAATTTTTGGGTGGAGTATCGCTTTTAAAATATTGTGTTACCAACTATATTGGACAAATTTTCTAGTTAGCAATACACACAGTCTTTTACATGTAGCAGATAACGCTAAAAAGTATGGCCCTCTGGATTCAGTTTCATGTTTTCCATTTGGGACACTTGAAAAAATAGTGAGAAGACCACAGAATCCTGTCCAACAAATTGGCAGGCGTTTATGAAAGACATGTCCGAAGAAATGCCCGAAAATGTTAAGCTGACACTGATTTTGTACCAATGCTGACAGACTTCCCCCTGCATCAGTATGTTCAATACAAAATGTACAAACACAAGGACACAATAGCCGCGTTTCCACTGCCGGGCTAGGGCTGGGCCAGAGCTAACAGCGAGCCGAGCCGAGCTAGTGGCCTCGGGCCTCAAGCACCGGGCTTGCGTTTCCACTGCCGGGCCAGTAGCCCCACAGCGCTGCCCCAAACCCCACCCCTAACACGCCTTTCAGGATCAAACGTCATAAAACCCAACCCCTTTCAGCGGGTATTATGAATTAATTTATTTTTTAAATTAGGAAGATAGCATGTATATTAACTCACCTGCCGTGGTGGCTGCAATAGTGTCCCGAGACCAGTACAGGCGATTCTCTATTTCAAGCAGCGATTTTTTTGCACGATATAACAAGTTATCATTAGGCTAACCGTTAACCGAGGCCCATCGGTTAATAGCCTACTCGGTTAGTGTGCGCGCCGCAACCTCGAGATACAGAGTTAATTTTTAACACCTTTAATAACTGATTGGACCCCATTTGAAACGAAATTAATTTATAGAAATAAAACGCAGCAAGTACGGAGCAGTTAAAGCCGCATTTCCATCACCCTTCAAACTGAAATTGCCAATTGAAAATAAGCAAAACGTCCATTTCACGTCAAAAACTCCTTGTCTGCAAATAATAATAATAATATAATAACCATCATCATTATTGTAACATTTTATTAGGCTGCATATGTAGAAGACGCCTTTATCCAAAAAAGATAGAGCACAAATAAACACAATATTTTTGACGCATATCCAGTGTGTGTGGAGCACGCACTGATGGCTGCGAGACGCCCATGTGAATACGTGCAGTTTCATTGCATTTCTTTCAGTTGAAACAACTTAAAATAGCCTACTCTTTCATTTCTGGTCATACAGAAAATAATAATACATTATTCGCAAATACATTTATTTGCGTAAACTCACAATAACAAGAAAACGTTGTGCTTTAACAATTAATCAAGGCGCGCTTCATGATCTCCGTGAACTGAAGCGCGAGACCTGAAACAGCCACCGCATTCGAATTTGTTCGTTTTAAATTGGACATTTAAAGCTTTAGTCTACAGGGGTTATATCCTTTGTAGATTAAAGCTTTAAATGTCCAATTTAAAACGAACAAATTCGAATCGAAAGCCAATATCTTCTAACTATGTAATTATGTAGCTAATTAATTTCTCTCTAAATGTGCATCCGGAGATGGAGATTTTTAGCCGAAAATGATTTAGAAAACAATAGTTTATTAATAAACAATTAATGCCTCGTTATTGTATATAATTTTATTATCAGACACATTTATTATAGCCTATAAATCACCTTTCTGTAGGCTGTACGGCTCTTCTCATTCAGCACTGCGGGGAAAATATAATTTCCAGGTTCTAATTTGGCCTCAGAAAACCAGAAAAATATATTTTTTTTTCATATTAATTTGTCAAATATTTTAAATGTTTAGGGGGCAAAAAAAAATCAAACAAATATCTGAAAATTCGTCGATATGTAGCCTATATATAGCCTATATATTTTTGCGCAGCATTTGGCATAGGCCTACAGTTCAAATTAAAATGTTATGCAATTTTAAACGGTTAATCGGTTAAACATGGACACCCCTATGTGCATCTTGCTTCAGATAATAATTTCCATAACACCGATAAACTCCGCCTTTTACCTTGAGCACGCCTCTAGCCCGAGCTGGCCCCCTCTGGCCCAAGGTATTCGACGGGCCAGAAATCCTGGCCGTTGGCCCTGAGGAAGCCCCGATCAAGCCCCGGAAGTGACAGTGGAAACGCGACTGGCCCTGGCACGCACTAGCACGGCCCGGCCCTGGCCCGGCAGTGGAAACGCGGCTATTGATCTCAAGCTCCATTGGTACCGATTGTTTTGAACTTGAGGGAAGATTTGGGATTGTGCGGATCATCGTAGATTCCACTGGAGGAACACATGTGGTGTACGAACTTTGTGAGAGAAAGGGACATATTTGTTCAACTACCTCATTGATTGCTATCAAAATTGTCTGGTCAGCTTTCCAGGGCTCCAGTGACAGACTTCAATAGACTGCTGCTTTTATTGCCTCTTAATAATAAGTTTGTTGCTTTGCCTCAGCTACACAGTACATGATTTATTGAACTCTGCAGGGTGTCCTCGTTCAGTGTTGTGGAGTTTGTAAATGAGGTTTACCCTGATGGCTGCAAGAAAATGGACATAATTCCATTTGAATGGTTCAAGGACACAGAGAGAAAAGTATGCTGGTGGCCACCAGCCTCACTGGCCAATGTAACAAAGGCTGTGAAAGAGCACACACCATAGCAACTGGATATTGTGTAATGTGTGTATAATGGGAAATGCAGGTAACTGATTTCCCTCCTTTATTAAACATAATAGATTTAATACAGATATATTTTGCTTCTGTTAATTAGTTTATTGACCCTTGAACTTTTTTATATTTGTGTTCATTTTTTTACATCTTTGTTTTCCAATGTAATACATAAAGGGCTGATATAACTATAGGTTTTCACTTACCAGCCCCACGGCTACAGTTACTAGCCCCACAGCCCAAAGACTAACCAAACCCATGGCGTCAAGCTCCCTAATTTCCCAAAGATAAATCAGTATTTACAATATGTACAATCAGGCAAATAAACTGAAAAGGGCAGTCCAAATCAGTGTCAGTAAACAGGCAAAGGGGTCCGATACTGTATGCCAACAGGGACAACAAGATATTTATATACAAAGAGCTTTCAAAACAAACAAACAAACAAACAGTACTCACAGTCTCAAAACTCTTAACATTCGAATACTCTCAACAGACTCAAATACTCAACAGCTCGGACATGTAACAACTGACTTGGGTATTGCTGTCGGTTTAATTCCACTTCCAGTTCTTTCAACCGGATTGCCAACAATCGATCCTTTGGTGCAGGAGGATTAACAGGATCTATGCACGCCCCATCGTCAAATTAGAACTCCGCCTCCAAAGCATCCAAATCCACAGATAGTGCTGGAGATGCAACATCCGTAACCTCACTTTCAACACCAGGCAAGATCTTTTGCTTTACAAGCTCCATGTGCAGTACATCCTTAATCTCTCTCTTAAGCGCATTTCGCGCTAAAACTATATCAAAGAAATCCGCGATCAACAACAAATCTTCTTTACAACATTTTTTAAATGTCTTGTCTGTAGGAGCGATCGTGAAATTTTCAAGTTTGAATTTTGATGCCATGCCAATATAATTAGGGTTGCCACCTTCAGTGAGGCAAAATAAGGGACACCCATACACGAGATAAATAAATAATTAAATGAAATAATAACAAAAAATGTGTCAAGGGTATGGAACTGGTTATTTCAACATGACGACTTGACAGCTCAACAATAAACCACGAGAAAACATGACATCAAGTATGTGAGCTTGCAACAAAAAACATTTTATATTATTATTTTACATTTTATTATTTTACATTTTATAATTTTACTTATATATATATATATATATATATATACCAGTTATCATGTTTTTGACAATTCTGCATGGATGGGATATTTTTATTGTTTTTATTTACTCAAATTGATTTTGAATTTATTATGTAATTGTTTGTCTAATTTTTTTTTTTTAAATTTGCACTTTTAAAACTTTCTTTTAATTGCCATAAAGTGTGTATTACAGATATGACCATAATTTAGTATGCATATATGATTAATAATATTTAATAATACCAATTATAATGTAATTATTAATCTGTTTAATAACATTAACAAATATAGTTACCTTTCTACCAAGCTCTGACAAATGTATGGAATACCATATTAATATTATATATTTGTTTTTCAAAGTAAAAACAACAAAACAATAGGCCTATGTTCTCTAGACTCGTCACTATGGGAAAAAAGACACTAAAATGCATTCTTGCGCAAATTGACTACTCTACTTCTTGTGAAATTGATTTTATTATAATTATTATTAGTATTATCTATAGGCTACTGTAAAATCCTTATTTATTTATTCAACTATGTGTGGGTCTATGTAAAATTATGTCCGTTGATATGACTATTTGTATTATTGCTAAGAAAATCTATTTATGTATTTATTTATGTATTCAGACATATTGTTAATTCTATAGTAGCCTTGTAAAGGATAAAATTCTCTAGGTTTGTTAAGCATAAGTTATTTTCTCCACAACATGTACATTTTTATTATTAAATATGTATTAAATATATCTCTCTCTTATTTCTTATTATAACTTATTTAGGCTACTCATTGTCACTGACACTTGTTTCCAGCCAAGTGTTTGTTTCCTCCCACTCTGGTCATTACTTTTGCACACACTTTCGTTTCAGAGGTGGACGCATAGGCAAGACCCGCCCTCTTCTGACTCTGATTGGCCCTGAACCTGATGGTATATTAAACAAACCAATCAAACCAACAATGGCAGCGAGTATTACCCAATCAAGGAGTCTTCACAGAATGCGGGTGGCATGATTTGCATGGGATCATGCGTTCGGAAATACGGGACACTAACCCTAACCCGTATTGATTCAAAACGGGACGCGCTGTTTACTTCACAAATACGGGACGATTCCGTATTTTAAGGGACGGGTGGCAACCCTAAATATAATATATATATATATATATGAAGAGTTTGGTTCCAAAACGCGATAAACGCCATTTAAAAAAAATGAGTTACTGCAAAAATCGGACTTTTCAATACCGACCAGATACAAAACAATGTTTAATTTTACGTAAAATGGGATATCCGCCGTGTTATTATGTAATGTTTTCTCCCTTTCTTTCCAAACCGCGACAAACGACAGTCTCCCTTTTCTGCAAAATGCCACATATCCGCTAAACCAATCACAACGCACCATTCCACGCAATGTAAACAGTAACGGCAGCGCTTTAACTAACCCGGCTTCCTAGGTTTTCTCTATTTTGCCCTTTCGATCAACAAAAAAACAAAAAAATGAATAATTTTGACAGCATTGGTGAACCTGCGGAGGGTAAGGCATCCTGCATGGGTAAACGTGACATCGAAATCGAATCATTTACGTGAGGAAGAAGATGGACTCGGGAGGAGGAAAAGCCGGCTGTTGCTTGTTCTCACACGACAGCATCAAACTTCTGTCACGCTGACACACTGACCCCCAGAGGATCTTTTGGAAAACTTTCAGTTGTTTTATTCAAAGTCAACGAAAACCGAGCAGGACCAAGCCAGTTTACAGCTGATCGCCGTCAAAAAAGCTCAGCGGCGACGCCCCAAGGTTGACAACAGCGATATGCATAACGTTAGATCATGCTTAATAAATCATAATTCATGATGATGTGCTCGTCTTAGTTAATGTTTTAATTAAGGTTTTGTTCATGAATGAAAAACGTTGAACTGTTAAAAAAAACGTTGTTAGTTCCTGATGATATTAATATGAATTAATGCATAATTCATTTATCCATGAATTCATGATAATTCATGACATGAACCCTTAAAATGTTACCGAATATTGTTATATTAAAGCAATGGATTTATAGTATGCACAAGAAATTCAATGTGTATAAAATTTTATTTTGATTAATTGCATTTTGAAAAAAAATAAATTATTGGATTTATTGCAATTTGGGGGAAAAAACGATCTGTTTTTATAATAAATCTTTGGAAATCAAAACCTGGATTTCATATTTTATTGTTATTATAACCTACAAATGCTATGTGAAAATTTGAAACCGAAAATAGTGGTTTTCATCTTCCCATTTTCTTGCTAAAGAAAACACAGTTTTACTCAAATTCATCAAAATGGATTTATAGTGTTTTAGATTACCTAAAGGGCATCCAAGATGTAGGTGTCTTTGTTTTCACAGTATTTTCAATTTTGATATTTTTCGGTCATAATTGTTGTTTGTCAGTCATATAATGGAGGGGGTACACCCTGGGTTCACCTCAAAGAGCATGCACAGAGAAGTCAAAATTAAACATGATTGAATGACTCATAAATGTAAGTACACATTGATGGCCTAAGACACGAAACGAGCGGTTTGTGTGAGAAAACAAACAGTATTTATATCGTTTTTACCTCGTGCTACCACAACGATGTCAAACTGATCTGACGGCACGGGCGCTTGGGTTTGCGCATGCGCCGGAAGTGATTGCTTGCACGTGTACGTCACTCTTTATTTATACAGAGATTTCGGAAGTTTTACCTTTCACTAAACATATTAAGATATACAGGAAATCGCAATGGAAGAATGATTTCGGTATATCTAAAAAAGATACGTACGTCCGGTGACGTACGCTGGCGTTTTGTAGCTCCAGGGTGCTTATTTGTTTTAATTTGTTTTATATGTTTTAATGGTTTAGCCTTCGCTTTTACATTTCTTTTTAACATTTGGAGAAAATCTCAGTCTGATATTCAAACTCCTGTCGTGAAAGCCTACCGTGGAGTGTTTCTGTTGCTTTCTGTGTCACTTCCCGGCTGTTTAAGTTTGGATCAATGAGGCTTTTTGCGATGGTTCCATGGAGCATCTTGAACTGGATTATTTTACTGACTATATCTTGTGTTGGTGCTTCAATATAGCGCCGAAGAGCTTTTACAGTTCCATTTAAATCGATATCTGTCTCCTTTGGATCTTTACTCCTACACTGATATTCCTAAACCCCGTCGCAAATATCTTCACCGCGGATCAAGACGGAATTATACTTACAGTATGATGATGCACATTCTATCAGATCCTTCTGGTCCTCATCGTCGCGACCGACTAGCAGGGTGGAACGAACTGTGGATCACCGTGTGCTTGCTCATTTGGACAAGTCAACTATCCATGAATCTACAACGAACGTTCTTACGTTTGGATTGCTGAACATTCGTTCAATCAACAACAAAGCGACGTCGGTTTGGGACTTATTGAAGGACTGTGAGTTTGATTTTCTCTGTTTGACTGAGACATGGCAGCAGCAAAATGATTTTTCACAGTTGAATCAGTCTATTCCTCCTGGGTTCACTTATGCATGTCAGCCCCGAATCTCGGGTCGAGGGGGTGGAATAGCAATGTTTTATAACAAGAAATGGAAGGTCTCTACTATAGCTGTACCATCCTATGAAACGTTTGAAGCTATGGTGCTACAAGTCAATGGACCGATCATAACAACTGTATACCGTCCACCAAGATCTAACACTAACTTCCTAACTGAACTTTCTGCGTTTTTAACTTTGCTATGCTCTGCTTCTCCTAATGTGATTATGGTCGGTGATTTTAATATCCATGTTGATAAAACTACTGCTACTGATACAAATCACTTTTTATCATGTTTGGACAGTTTTGGACTGAAACAGTTTATTGATTTTCCTACTCATTCTAAGGGTCACACACTCGATCTTGTTTGTTGTATTGGAATAACACCTTTTGATCGTAGATCACGTGACCCGTCTATATCTGATCATAAACTTGTGTCCTTCAATGCCAAATTAACTGTATCAAAAATTGTAACATTTCGTAATATTAAGAATATCGAACTGTCTGTGTTTTCTGATGAAGTTAATAATTTTAAGAACACTTACTCACTGAATACTGATGGTCTACTGAGTCTTGAGGAATGGACTGCTTATTACAATGACCAGTTACAGAATGTTTTAGAAAAAGTTGCACCTGTTAGATATCAAACTGTTTCATTTGCTTATACTGCTCAATGGTATACCTCAGAGTTACGCTTGTTAAGCATATATTTATTACCTGCGTACTTACAGTAAACTTTTTAGAAATATAATTTAAATATGCTTGTGTTTAGCATATTTATTAAAAGTATAATTAAGCATATATTTATAACCAGTACTGTACTTCTAGTACATTTTTTTTAGAAATATATTTAAAGTGTGCTTGTAATTAGCATATTTACCTGATTTTCCGCACTATAAGGTGCACTTAAAAGCCTTTAATCTTCTCTAAAAACAACAGTGCGCCTTATAATCCAGAGCGCCTTATATAGGATCAATTAGTTAACAACGCTCCGCGTTATTAAATTCGCCCGCAAACTTGCGGTCTTCTCCATCTTACGCCCGCTTTGTCACACGGCCAGTTCAACCTGAATATAAATCAGGTTATGTGTGTCTCCCGCTCACGAGCGCTCACGTGACATGAACAGAGACACTGTCCCCGGTGCTGCTCGCGCGTCACAGAATATTCATAAAGCGCTCTCCGTTCACAGTAACCAGGTCGTCTCATTCAAAACAGCCAGCCATTGCTGTCAGCGAGCCGCCGCACATTGAATACTCATATGAGTCAGGTGCGAATGTAAGTTACGTGCCCGCCCCAGCGCGCTCACACTAATAAACGCCTCACCTCCAGCGCCGCGCACTCGCTACATTCCCAGCACATCTAGTGGATGCATAACGCAAACCCAGGCAAACTATTGAACGAAAAATTTTCAAAAATAGGTCATTCATTGAAGGTGCGCCTTATAATTCGGTGCGCCTTAAAGTGCAGAAAATATGGTATTAAAAGTGTAATTAAACATATTTATTACTATCAAAAGTATGCTTGTGTTTAGCAAATTTCTTAAAAGTGTAATTAAGTTAAAATTTATCATCAATGTACTTTATTATCAATGTACTATTATCACTGTACATTGACTTACATAGTCGGAAAAAATATATATTATGGAAGTCAATGGGACCAGAATCTGTTTGCTTACTGATATTCTTCTAAATATCAGAAAATCGGCTGAATGGATTAGAAAAAATTTCCAAAAAATATATACTCTTTGGGGCGGCAGTGGCTCAGTGGTTCATGTAGGTTGTCTACAAACCAGGTAACATCCCTGTTACACCTGACCAAGTGTCGAGGTGTCCATGAACAAGACCCCAGCTGCTCCCAGCGAGCTGGATGGCACCTTGCATGGCTGACACCGCCATCGGTGTGTGAATGAATTTTGTAGTACCCACAAAAAAACTAAAGCTGGGTCCAAGATGGGTCTTGTGCATGTAGCCCAGTTGGGGCCCACCTGTTTATAAGTGACATCCTATTGAAAATCTATGTGGGCAATTGACATGGGCCCATTATTGAACCCACGGACAATCCCATACAGAGGCCATCAGATGTGTTGAGAGACACGGTCGATCAGTTCATATATGTTTACCTGGATGACATATTGATTTTTTTCTTCGTCACTCCAGGAGCATATGCAGCACGTCAGACGAGTGCTTCAGAGGCTGCTTGAGAATGGGCTTTTTGTCAAGGCAGAGAAATGTGCTTTTCATGCACAGTCTGTCCTTTTTTGGGGTTCATCGTCTCATCTAAGGGGGTGTGCATGGATCCCAACAAGATTCAGTCTGTGTTCTGTCCTCTGTCTGGCTGCCCAGCTAGTCGTTTATTTGTGCCTGAGGGTTCACTCCACTGGGGTCACTGTTTCAAGATCACTTGTCATTCAGGAGTCAATTGTACTATTTTTCTAGCTAAACAGTGTTTCTGGTGGCCATCAATGGCTTGTGAAATTCATAGTTTTGTTTTAGCCTGCTCCGTTTGTGCTGTCGGTAAGACTTACAATCTGCCCCTGGTGGGCATCCTTCAGCCGCTGTCTGTCCCTTCGAGACATTGGTCAATGTGAGTCTTCTGGTTTTCATCCTCAGAGCAATGGTCAACCTGAGAGGGCTAACCAAGATTTGGAATGGTTATTGCTGGTTGTTTGGTGTCTCAGAATCCGCTCTCCTGCAGCTAACAGCTCTTGTAGGTTGAGTATAACTCCTTGCCAGTATCGTCCACGGGCCTCTCTCCTTTTGAAGGTAGTTTAGGTTCCCTCTGCTCACACTTTCGACCAGGGGTGCTGCGCACATGGAGGAAGGACAGACTGGCCATCTGCGTCCTTTCTATCCCCTTCCATCCTCTTTATGATCTTCCATACTTCCCCTATAGATTGTTTCATTGGCGATTGTGCTGCAATACTCCTCCAAAAACTTTCTTTTCGCCCTTCTTGCATGTCAATAAGACAAAAATGTATGACTATTTTATTTAATCTCTTTATTACTTTCGGTTTTTGAACACTATATTTGAACACTATATTTGAATATTTGAACACTACCAACATCCAAATTTAAGCGCCATGTCAAAATATCGGAACATAATCCAGACATATATGAAGCCAAGAAAATATTTAACAGCACATACACATTTCCATACATCTTTTAACATGCAATGTCTAATTGTCTTTTAACACTAGTATTGTCACAGTCTGCGTCTGCACCGTTCTGTCTGCGTCTCCTGCACTACACTTCCCATGATCCTCTCGTCTGCACACCTGAACTCACTCCCTCATCAGCCTCCCGTTCCTGTTTCATCTGTTACACCTGTTTTCCACCTCGTTATGTTTGATTCATCTGTGTATTTAGTTCCCCCTGTTCCAGTCAGTCCTTGTCGATCGTTGTCTGATGTTAGCCTGTGTTGCGCCCGTGTTCCTGTCTTCCTGCCTGTTTTGAGTATTAAAAGTGAACTTCATTTCTAATCTGGACTCCTCTGTAGTGATGAGCAGATTGAGGCTTCGTGAAGCAATGAAACAGTTGAAGCAAATGTGCTATAGTGTTTCAAGGCTTCGAATCAATCCGACACCCGTCTCCATGGCGACACCTAGTGGTCAATTGCAGGTGTTCATCTGAAACAACCTTTGCAATGAGCCATTTAAAAATGTGTTGTTTTTTATTATTGTATTTTTTAATATATGATGCTTGTAACCTGTAGTCTCTTCACATTGCATAATGTTATTTTGGTCATGAAAAATGAATATTAATATAACAAATCAAGCCACAATGTCTCTCTTTCTTATAAATTTTTATTTAAAAAATATTTTAATTTTTATTTTAATTTCTCTGCTGTTCTTTCTATTATATATATATATATATATATATATATATATATATGGGGGGGGGGGTCTTTTAATCAAAAACACGGCTGTCATGAACAGTTACAGTGGCGTAGAGCATGTAATTCTTGAAAGGGTAATTGATGCACTCGGGTTCGAGCCTGGCTTTTGCCGAACATACGAGATGTAAAAAGTATAAACTAACATGGTCTCTAGCGTTATATTTTTCCAAATGAACTAAAATCGAAACCATTATATGGCTTTTTGCCTTCATAAAACAGCATAATACTTTAAGAATAGGCATTCTGTGTGCACTTTGCTCACGCTATGGTTATGTGTGATCTTTCCCGACCGACCTATCAATCAAACCCTGATTGGGCAGAGCACTCCACCTGATGAAACACTTAGAAGCTTCATTTAGCCGTAGTCACGTGACGTGGGTGTTTTGAATCACGCTTCGGATCAGTGTTTCAAATCATCTGCGCTTCGGGATCTCGCAAAGCTTCGGAACATCTGTTTCACGCCAGCCATCCCTACTGACAAGTATATAGGACTACTTGTGTTTAATGACATTACAATAACAATTCATTGAGTAAACAGAAAATTGTGTAGTTTACTATGTTTAAAATACACACATATTTCCTTCTTGTTTGTACATGTGGATTAAATTTTCAGGAGTTTTTTAAACTGCTGGACTGGTCTTTTAAATTAATAATAATCGTATGGTTTACAATGTTTAACGTTCATATATGTTCATCTAGCTAGTACATTGACATCTGATTTTCTTTTAATTAATGAAAGATGACACCAGTCCACATTGATACTTGCCATTAAACTGTGTGTTGGCTTTTAGCATTGGTCTTGCAAATAGCACCACAAGCACTTAAAACTGCAAAAACTCTACTAGTGTGAATCTCGTCACCATCAATCCACTGCTGTCTCTTTTAAAACTTCCATCTGCTTATAACGTAGACATCTGATCACATTGGGATCACATACTGCTTTTCCCTAATCTTGATGAAAACACTTTTTTCGTGATGAAATCGGAACCGCAATTGCTTCGAGACTCTCTGTTTCCTCGGTCACAAAATCAATACTGAAGTTTAATCGTCTATTTGTGAATGGTGCTTTTGCATTCACAATGACCCCTCAGCAAAACTAAATGCTTACATCCTAAAGCATCGCAGCAGAATAAATGTGCTTGCATTTTTGTGTACATATCGAAAGTATAAATCTTTTGAAGAACTGTAATGAACGAAGTACCATAATGTGAAATGTTTGGTTGGTGCCAGTGGTTCAAATTTTGGAGTGCCAAAGAGATGTAGATTGTTTAATATGAGCAGTTTTTTCACCCGTCTAATTCCCGTAAGTCTCCTGCAGAAACGGAAAACAAGACTAGTTTGCACTGTTATTGTAACGCCAAAGGAGAAATGTATGGCAAATCTGTTCAGAAACACACTGGGTACCATGAAAATACAGCATGAGATTATGATTATTAATTTCAAATGCAAATGCTGATATACACCACAATGGACCCCATAACTTGACAGTATCTGCTAAACCTAAACGTGTTAGCTCATGAACATTAAAGCTGATGTGTTCTCTGCCATATAAAGGAGCAACTTGTACCTCAAATTTATGTAAAGCATGATCAGCCTTTTGTATAGCTTGCCATGAGATGTTATTCATAAGGAGCACATGCAAAGCATAATCCAAAAGCAACCAGTGGTTTAGATATTGTGGGGGCAAGACGACTTGAACAGCAGCAAATGAGTAGTAAAGCAGCCAATTCTTGGTTACATTCCCATGATCTGATTAATTAACCCTTTAATGATTGGCAATGGACATCCATGAAGGTGGGGCAGTTGGGCAGGCCCATGGACTTCCATGCTTCCTGGAAGTAATTGTTGAGGTTCTTGCAGGGGTTGGGGTTGAAGGTGAAAGACAAGTACTTGACCACTCGCCCAGCCGGCAACTGGTCTTTGATGCGGAGGAAACGCTGCACCCACTCAGCCTCCTCTTCTGTCAGGATGATCTGGGCCGCACTGGACGCCATGTTGGTCTTGTGATGTGCGACCTGTGGACACACAAGGAAAAAACCCACATGTGCCACTCAGGAGAGATGACAAATGATTCAGGCAGAAGTACCACAGATAAAAGTCAGACGCTCACATTGATGAGGAAGGCCTTCTTGGAAGTGGATTTCCAGGCCCCCAGCACCTCCTGGATGGAGGACAGGAGCACCACAAAGTGTCCATAAAAATGCTACCGGATCCTCTGGCATGGCTCCTTCTCCAGGAGGGCTACAGCTGAGTACAACGGCAAGGTTCAAACATCAACTCAGCAACAGGTGAGTATGTTGAGTTGGAGCAAAGGTAAAAGATAACTTACTCAGTAGCTCGGGGATGGTCCCGGCACCTCAAAAGGGTGGCCTTGGTGTTGACGTTTTTCTCCTTGCCCTCCTTGACCGCGATCTGGTTGGATGGCCACACCCCTCTTTAAAGACCTCCGCAGGCTCACCATCTCCATGCGATGCCTCACCACCGGCTTATTTGACAGGCAGCAAGACGGTAGAGGAGTTTTGAAGAGAAAACGGATGAAGAAGCTGACGTTCAACGCATAGTGCGCTATGGTCATCACAGTCATCTTAGCCTGTCGGAAGGAGCTGACTTAACTGCAAGAAGACAACGCTCAGGGGTTAAAGAAGCGATAGATTATTTTCACACTCAGCCAACAACTGGAGAAGTTACTCACGTGTGTATCCTGGCATTGTCATTAACCCTCTGGGGTCTAAGGTGTTTTGGGGGTCCTTGAGATGTTTGGACATGCATACACAAACATACATTGGACAAACATATTAATGGCACAGGTGAAATTACACTCTATTTAGCACAAACAGGGCTACCATAATATATGAGCAACATGTATGTACATGTTTTTATTCTTGAGAGAATATTGTTTATGCATGGTTATTGAAAAACTAAAAATTAAAGTTTCTGAAATAAGGCCATGAAATAAATACTAAATATGTGTCCACAAGACTTTTGACTAATGGATGTTGTCGCCAAGAGTTTGCTTCCCGTCTAATCATTCACATAAAACAATACCTTGATTTATATTTTGTAAAACACTTTTTGTTTGGAAAGGCAATATGCGTGATTCACACCTGAGAAGACAGTGACCTGCATAATGAGCCGCATAATGAGCTTTTCTCACAGCTGTGAGCCACAGGAAAGAATGCAAGGACAAAATACAATATATATTGTCCTTGCATTCTTATATGTCTTTTATTGTCTTTTCTTGGCTTTTAAAGGGTACATATCATGCTTTTAAATCATTCATTTTTACATATAAGTCACACCGTTGTGGTCTATATAAAACATAACTGCAATGCTTGAGTCTGAATTCCTCATTATTATAGCTCCACAAGCCCCTTTTCTAATGTGCGTCTGTGAGCGACCCGTTTCAAAGCGGCCCCTTTAAATAAAAAGGAGATGCGTCACACCCCGCCCGCTCTCCAGGTCGATGAGTTCACGGTCGGTTCAACTCCCCACGTTCGGCCATTATTGTAGTTTGATTAGAGATATACGATTATATACGATACCTTCAAAGAACATTTTTATTCACACGTTAATAAAATGTCAACAACAGAAGACTTGTCCATCAAGCCTTACATATTCGAGCCAGAGCGAGCGAGTCGATAAAGACGACGACAAACCTGCAGAACAACCTTCATATGGATGTAACTAGGTATGTGAGTTAACTGTTTTGTGTTGTTAGTGAAAGTCGACTATTTCTCTTGTTAAAACAAGCACTGACAAGATAAATGACTACGGTCTGATCTTACCACAAACAATCTGTATTGATAATATGATACGTTTAGAAAAGCATCAGAAAAGCAGCTAAATGAGCATTGATGAAACTCAAGAACAATAATACTGCAGACGTGTAACGTTACTTCAAAACAAAAACAAAGAAAGACAAAGGTACTGCTAAACCATGACCACCATGTGTTTTAAGAAAGTAAACTACTTTATTTGTATTAACGATATTTAGAGCTTATCGAAATGCTCTGTTCGTCATCTCCAAAGATAGAAGGAATTTACCTCTCATTCAGACGAAGTCGATCGGCAAACCCTTCTTTATACTGGCGGAGGTTGTTGAAGTGGGAATCCTTGAAGTGCTTCAGGTCACTAATGTACATCCAACAACCGAACATTTTGACTATCCCTCTCGTAACTTCTGCATCATTGAGCTCGGACTACAAAATCAGAGCGAGAAATAATAATGGCGGATTGCTCGAAGTGTTGGGCCGGTAGTCAATGTCCTTATTTGTCAGTTCCGCTGCAAATACGATGACGTTGTAATTCAAAAAACATCATAGAAAACAGAAAAATCTGAACAGGTTGAAAAATATGACCAAAACAGAATATAAAGATATAAACGAAGCACCTGAAGAGAATAATTTCATGTTTTCTGTACTTATAAACACTCCAAATATACAACAAAATGCATTTAAGGGCTAAAAAAGTGGATTTTGCATGACATGTCCCCTTTAAGACTTTGTTTACATTTACTTTGTAAATATATTCTTTGCTATTTTATTAAAAAGGTTTCAATTACAACAACAATTAAAATTGTAACAATATTCCAAGTGTAATCTTTCTTTGTAAAAGCTAAAGTATACATTTGATCATATGTATTTGAATGATCTGAAAACAATCCTGCCTAATAATTTACATAAAACAATACGTTGATTTAAGTTTTGTTGGACACTTTTTGTTTGGATAGGCAACATGATTGTAAGGATACTGACTAATGCCCCGATTCACACCTGAGAAGACAATCAGCTGCATAATGAGCCTTTTTCACAGGTGTGTCATTGGGTACCAAAGATTGCGAAGACAAAAGAAATGTGTATATATATATATATATATATATAGAGAGAGAGAGAGAGAGAGAGAGAGAGAGAATTGGTTCAAAGTTAGAGTTGGAAACGTCTTGAAAAAAAAATATTTTTCCACATATTTTGTATGCATGCAAATTGTATAATATCCAAGGTAAACATTTCTAGTAATTGTGCAGTTAATTCTCATACTGTATTTTCTGAAAGTTTTGGAATATGTATCCTCTCCCCAAAAATTGTCACTATAAAACACACACACACACACACACAAAAATTAAAATTACAACAACCATTGCAGTTTTACTAATATTTCAAGTGTAATCTTTCTTTATAAAAAGTATATATTCTATCATACATATTGCATTCATTATGGATTCATTAGTTTGAATATTGGAACAAACACCTTAAAATAACAAATAACATCTTAGTTGATAATTCAATACATCTTCTTTATTTTTGACAAAACATCCCATAGGCTACTATGTGTTTAACATATGAGCAGAAATTGGCGATTTCATGTGGCTGTAGTCTTCTTTTTTTACAATAAAAACCAAATCAACGAAATCTTGTCTAAACATTTATATTTAGTCTGTAACATATCATCTGTATGATATATTAGTATACAAATGTTAATTTGCGGTTTGTTGCTTATACAAAGACATTTTATTTCAACATATTTCAGTCTATTTTTACTCATCTCAGTAGGCTATATCAATATAGTTTGGTCAAAGCTAAACTATTAGATGTGTTAAAGTATAAAGGGGCGGTTTCCCGGACAGAGATTAAGCCCAAGGGGGTAATCCATCAACCGGAAGTTGAAGCCTCGCGGGAGCTGACATCTTGTAGCAGAACTTCACTTGCGTTAGCATTCCCATTGACTCCCATTCATTTTGGCGTCACTTTGACAGCAAATAACTTTACATCTGAGGCGTTTGAAGTGACAAATAAGTGGCAAAATGACAAAATAATTAATCAGAATACCTAGCAAAAGTGTCTCCTGCTCCTAGCTCATGGACAGCTCATACTCACACTCTCCGCCTCTGCAAGTTTCGGAAGGGAATGATTCAGATTTCTCATGCCACAGCACTAGAAGACAGACGGGTTGCTCTCATCACATCTACGTCGTCAAGCTCTGTTTGAGTCTGCGTGTCAGGGACGGAAGTGCTAAAAAAATCGCCAAAAACGGGCTTCAATCGTCTCAATAGAATTCCAATGAGATCGCTCTGTCCATTTCTTTTACTGTCTATAATTAAGCCTAGTCCTAGAATAAAATGCCCCTTTAAACCTGATTAACAGAAATCTGCTTTCTATGTCATGGCTTTAAATAGTCCTAGATTTAGTTTAATCCAGAGTTTAATGAGCTGATTTCTTGGAGGAAGACTACAGTTACTCCAGGACTAAATTGAGTCTTAAATTAAACCTACCAGGAGGCAGGTTTAACTTCAGATTAACTTTGTGTTTTAAAGAAGACACCTGCATTACTTGGATGCACACATACACACACATTCAGTACATATATTAATATATCATTTAAACATTTAATTATGTTTTAATTGTACCGGGTTTCTTGTTAAAATGTGATTAGTTCATGTTAAACTAACTTCAAATGGTCACTTAACGTTGACTTCACTTGATGTTTTAATTTTGAAATATGTTTCAATCTAGTAACCCAGTCATACATGACATTCACTTCCCATCATGCTTTGCACAGGGCTGACATGTAAATTTTGAAATAAAGTGATATTTTATGCAATTATTTAGAAAGAAAGAAATAATAAGATGAGAAATCAGAGAGAATGTTTAATGTTCTATTATTATGTTTTTATTTAAACGTTTATGTTATGTTAGTATTTTTGGGGGTTACCATTGTGGTGAAGTGTTGAGCCTGTGCTTGGATCGAGGACCTGCTACCAAAAATTCAAGTTGTATAATTAATAAAGCAACCACTATGCAGAGACGGACAGAGTACACTGCTTTATTACTTAAAGGGGTGATGAATTGAGAAATCAAATTTTCCTTGAGCTTTTGACATCTAAGAGGTCACCATATTATAAGAACCCAGACAGCAAACTGACATTGAATCAACGTGGAAACGACGTCTCTCATGACATTGAAACAACGTTGATTTGCTCATCGAATTAACGTTGAACCAACGTCAGACGCGGCATTCTTCAAAGCTAAATGAAATCGAAAATTGGTTTGCTTTCATAACGTTGAAACAACGCGTTGATTTCAAGTTGATTTTCCGTTAGTTTTGAAAGAATGACGCGTCTGACGTTGGTTCAACGTTAATTCGATGAGCAAAACAATGTCAGATCAACGTTGTTTCGATGTCATATTTCCACGTTGATTCAATGTCAGTTTGCTATCTGTGAATATCCTGTAAGTTTCAGAACTGAAAACGTACGTCCTTGTTAGTCCAATAAAAGCTTTTATTGACAGCCTCTAAAAACGACTCGTTTTTAAAAGTGGGGAACTATGACGACAAAGAGGATAAAACACCACCCCGCAGAAGATGATCAACGCCTGCTTCACCACGGCAGGTTTAGCCCCGCCCACCGATTCGCGCATTACACACATAAGTATCATACATGTACATGCTTACCTCGTGATGACAAACTGGATCGCTACCGAGCAATACAGAATATTGTGCAGTGCCTGGTTGTGCAAGACAGTCGCTGCATAAGCTTCCTCTGGATTCCAATAGGACTGCATGGATAAAAAATTTTTTAATGACGTTCCAGCTGATGAGGGTAAAACATCGTCGTCTGTTCGCTTCATTTCACTAAGGATTGTTTTGTCAACAACAAGACTGGATTTGCAGATCGATTAAGAGTAAAGAACTGTGCTGTGCCGTCTATATTGGATCTGACAGGAATTGTGCAACACACGGACTCTGGGTTGAACATGTATGGGCGAATCCGGTCGCCATTTGACAACATTGGACGTTTTCCCCCACGTGCACCGACGGGTGAGTTAAACTCATTATAATATGCAAAACTGTTCTCCACTCACAGCAGTGGCGTTTACTTCCAAGTCTTCAGTGCGACACGCCCATAAAAACCGACTGTTTTTTAGGTAGGCTCACAACCAGGGTACAAAATAGCCTATTACTTGTTCATTTTGATGTTTTTGAATGCAAAAACCAAGCGAACGTTATAAGTTGACCTCAGACAACAATATAATAACATTTAAAAAGCCAGTTCATGACCCCTTTAAGTAAAAATACAGATACCCCTGGTTAAATTTTACTAAAGTACAAGTAAAAGTACTACAGTCAGATGTCTACTTAAGTAAAAGTACTGTACTTGTTTTTAAGAGTATCAAGAGTAAGAGTACATTTTCTTAATATTACATTACTACTACTGCCACAGTGCTTTACATTTATATACAGAAACGTCCGACATGGAGTTATGAAAAATGTTATGAAGAATGTTATGTTATGGAAGAAGACGCAGCAGGTCCATCCCGGGAATGTGCCAACCCGTGGCCCCACCTCGCCAGACTATTTCAATCTTATGAATTTTCATCTTTTTACCATGTTGCTTTATTTAATATTTAAGAAAATCTATTTCATTAAATTCATAAAATTAAAATAGTCTGGCGAGGTGGGGCCGTGGGTTGGCACATCTAAATCTGACCATGGAGTTGACTTTGGCGGAAAGCTGAAGGTGATTGCTGATAGGCTGTCCCA
Organism: Pimephales promelas; assembly: GCF_016745375.1. Next base: position 1,530,784 of record NW_024121699.1, on the reverse strand, counting down.
GTCAGTGGCTCCTGCACAATTCAATCACGTTTGAGAGGGAAACAACAAATTAAGGGTTCCCAAGATTTATTTTTTTCCATTATTATTATTATTATTTTTTTTAAGTAATAACTAGTACTCATGGTTATGGATAGGAATGTAGTGGAGTAAAGAGTACAATATTTCCCTCTCAAATGTACTTGAGTAAAGTCATGAGTACTCCCCAAAAATGATACTCGAGTAAAGTACAGATCCCTCAAAATTGTACTTAAGTACTATACTCAAGTAAATGTACTCGGTTACTGTCCGGCTCTGCCACTATGGTACTACTCTAGTTGAAAGTATTGCTTCTAGACTGTCAACACTGAACACCACATGTGTAAAGTAATGTTTTAGTAAGTTTGTTATGTAAATAACAGGAATAAACAAGAGGCATTAATTATAGAGTTGTTTAAATAATTCATTTGAAATGAAAACCATTCATTGTTAAAGAACATCATTGATTCTAGTTGTACATCATTGATTTTATATGTATGTATTTTGTTAAATATATATATAACAAAATATATATACGACGCATGCGCGAGAACTGAACTGAAGTAGTTAAAGGAGATCGCAATTCTCGCACATGTATCGTGGAAATCTAAGGAAGTTTCGTTTCAGGCCAACAATGAAGAAAAGGAATAGTCGAATAAAGTCGTTATTTTTGTTTGTTTTTTCGCACAAAAAATATTCTCGTCGCTTGATAAACTTATAGTTGAGCCACTGTAGTCACTTGGGATATTTAAACATTTTCTTCATTGACTTTCTGGGCCGTCAAGAGGCAGTCCCTTAGGAGCCAATGTGATAGTAAGACAGCTCTCAAATTTAATCAAAAATATCTTCATTTGTGTTCCGAAGATGAACGAAGGTCTTACGGGGTTGGTACAGCATGGGGGTGAGTAATTAATGACTTACTGTTCACTTACCTGTAAATGGAGTGCAATTTGAAGTAATTTACCGTTCACTTACCTGAAAATGGAGTGCAATTTAAAGTAAGTTATTACTGTTCACTTACCTGTAAATCGAGTGCAATTTAAAGTAATTTACTGTTCACTTACCTGTAAATCGAGTGCAATTTAAAGTAATTTACTGTTCACTTACCTGAAAATGGAGTGCAATTTAAAGTAAGTTACTGTTCACTTACCTGTAAGTGGAGTGCAATTTAAAGTAAGTTACTGTTCACTTACCTGTAAATGGAGTGCAATTTAAAGTAAGTTCCTGTTCACTTACCTGTAAATGGAGTGCAATTTAAAGTAAGTTACTGTTCACTTACCTGTAAATCGAGTGCAATTTAAAGTAATTTACTGTTCACTTACCTGTAAGTGGAGTGCAATTTAAAGTAAGTTCCTGTTCACTTACCTGAAAATGGAGTGCAATTTAAAGTAAGTTACTGTTCACTTACCTGTAAATCGAGTGCAATTTAAAGTAATTTACTGTTCACTTACCTGTAAATCGAGTGCAATTTAAAGTAATTTACTGTTCACTTACCTGTAAATCGAGTGCAATTTAAAGTAATTTACTGTTCACTTACCTGTAAATGGAGTGCAATTTAAAGTAAGTTACTGTTCACTTACCTGTAAGTGGAGTGCAATTTAAAGTAAGTTACTGTTCACTTACCTGAAAATGGAGTGCAATTTAAAGTAAGTTACTGTTCACTTACCTGTAAATGGAGTGCAATTTAAAGTAAGTTACTGTTCACTTACCTGTAAGTGGAGTGCAATTTAAAGTAAGTTCCTGTTCACTTACCTGTAAATCGAGTGCAATTTAAAGTAAGTTACTGTTCACTTACCTGTAAGTGGAGTGCAATTTAAAGTAAGTTACTGTTCACTTACCTGTAAATGGAGTGCAATTTAAAGTAATTTACTGTTCACTTACCCTAAAATGGAGTGCAATTTAAAGTAATTTACTGTTCACTTACCTGAAAATGGAGTGCAATTTAAAGTAAGTTCCTGTTCACTTACCTGAAAATGGAGTGCAATTTAAAGTAAGTTACTGTTCACTTACCTGAAAATGGAGTGCAATTTAAAGTAAGTTACTGTTCACTTACCTGTAAATGGAGTGCAATTTAAAGTAAGTTACTGTTCACTTACCTGTAAGTGGAGTGCAATTTAAAGTAAGTTCCTGTTCACTTACCTGTAAATCGAGTGCAATTTAAAGTAAGTTACTGTTCACTTACCTGTAAGTGGAGTGCAATTTAAAGTAAGTTACTGTTCACTTACCTGTAAGTGGAGTGCAATTTAAAGTAAGTTACTGTTCACTTACCCTAAAATGGAGTGCAATTTAAAGTAAGTTACTGTTCACTTACCTGTAAATCGAGTGCAATTTAAAGTAAGTTCCTGTTCACTTACCTGAAAATGGAGTGCAATTTAAAGTAAGTTCCTGTTCACTTACCTGAAAATGGAGTGCAATTTAAAGTAAGTTCCTGTTCACTTACCCTAAAATGGAGTGCAATTTAAAGTAAGTTCCTGTTCACTTACCCTAAAATGGAGTGCAATTTAAAGTAAGTTACTGTTCACTTACCTGTAAGTGGAGTGCAATTTAAAGTAAGTTACTGTTCACTTACCTGTAAATGGAGTGCAATTTAAAGTAAGTTCCTGTTCACTTACCTGAAAATGGAGTGCAATTTAAAGTAAGTTACTGTTCACTTACCCTAAAATGGAGTGCAATTTAAAGTAATTTACTGTTCACTTACCTGTAAATCGAGTGCAATTTAAAGTAATTTACTGTTCACTTACCTGTAAATCGAGTGCAATTTAAAGTAAGTTCCTGTTCACTTACCTGTAAATCGAGTGCAATTTAAAGTAATTTACTGTTCACTTACCTGTAAATCGAGTGCAATTTAAAGTAATTTACTGTTCACTTACCTGTAAATCGAGTGCAATTTAAAGTAATTTACTGTTCACTTACCTGAAAATGGAGTGCAATTTAAAGTAAGTTACTGTTCACTTACCTGTAAGTGGAGTGCAATTTAAAGTAAGTTCCTGTTCACTTACCTGTAAGTGGAGTGCAATTTAAAGTAAGTTACTGTTCACTTACCTGTAAGTGGAGTGCAATTTAAAGTAAGTTACTGTTCACTTACCTGTAAGTGGAGTGCAATTTAAAGTAAGTTACTGTTCACTTACCCTAAAATGGAGTGCAATTTAAAGTAAGTTCCTGTTCACTTACCCTAAAATGGAGTGCAATTTAAAGTAAGTTACTGTTCACTTACCCTAAAATGGAGTGCAATTTAAAGTAAGTTCCTGTTCACTTACCCTAAAATGGAGTGCAATTTAAAGTAAGTTACTGTTCACTTACCTGTAAGTGGAGTGCAATTTAAAGTAAGTTACTGTTCACTTACCTGTAAATGGAGTGCAATTTAAAGTAAGTTACTGTTCACTTACCTGTAAATCGAGTGCAATTTAAAGTAATTTACTGTTCACTTACCTGTAAATCGAGTGCAATTTAAAGTAATTTACTGTTCACTTACCCTAAAATGGAGTGCAATTTAAAGTAAGTTACTGTTCACTTACCTGAAAATCGAGTGCAATTTAAAGTAAGTTCCTGTTCACTTACCTGTAAATCAAGTGCAATTTAAAGTAAGTTACTGTTCACTTACCTGTAAGTGGAGTGCAATTTAAAGTAAGTTACTGTTCACTTACCTGTAAGTGGAGTGCAATTTAAAGTAAGTTACTGTTCACTTACCCTAAAATGGAGTGCAATTTAAAGTAAGTTCCTGTTCACTTACCCTAAAATGGAGTGCAATTTAAAGTAAGTTACTGTTCACTTACCCTAAAATGGAGTGCAATTTAAAGTAATTTACTGTTCACTTACCCTAAAATGGAGTGCAATTTAAAGTAAGTTACTGTTCACTTACCTGTAAGTGGAGTGCAATTTAAAGTAAGTTACTGTTCACTTACCTGTAAATGGAGTGCAATTTAAAGTAAGTTCCTGTTCACTTACCCTAAAATGGAGTGCAATTTAAAGTAAGTTCCTGTTCACTTACCCTAAAATGGAGTGCAATTTAAAGTAAGTTACTGTTCACTTACCTGTAAGTGGAGTGCAATTTAAAGTAAGTTACGGTTCACTTACCTGTAAATCGAGTGCAATTTAAAGTAAGTTTCTGTTCACTTACCTGAAAATGGAGTGCAATTTAAAGTAAGTTCCTGTTCACTTACCCTAAAATGGAGTGCAATTTAAAGTAATTTACTGTTCACTTACCTGTAAATCGAGTGCAATTTAAAGTAATTTACTGTTCACTTACCTGTAAATCGAGTGCAATTTAAAGTAAGTTACTGTTCACTTACCTGTAAGTGGAGTGCAATTTAAAGTAAGTTCCTGTTCACTTACCCTAAAATGGAGTGCAATTTAAAGTAAGTTACTGTTTACTTACCTGAAAATCGAGTGCAATTTTACCTGTAAATCGAGTGTAATTTAAAGTAAGTTACTGTATACTTAAACTCAAACTTCATTTCAAAAGACAGTGTAAGCAACTGATGTAACCCACTTATTCATTGTTTCAACGTAAAACTTCAACAAGGTAATGTCTTGTGTTATTTTGAGAATATTTCATGTTTCTAGAAGTTCAAAGTTAACTAACTTTGCTTCCATTCCTACAAATGTTTAAAGATGCTACTGACCTGCCCATTGTGCCCAGCTAAAGTAATACATTTGAGGCACCACTTGAGGTCTCAACATAATATTGAGGATGCAGAAGAAAGACAGGTATTGCTGCGACTGGCAAGGGGACGGACCAAACTCCGAAACCTCAGGTGTCCCGAGTGTGGCATAGTGTTTGTGTACGTGGAGCGCCACTTTAAATCAGGCCATCCAGAACTGACAGTAAGTATAATCTCCAACTGGCATACTTTTTTTGTGAATTATTTTTAAAATGTTTAAATAAAACTGTCTCTTCAGGGAAAACAGGTGAAAAAAATGAAGAGGGAACTTGAATTGAGGGTGTCAGAGGAAACACTAAAACTAATACGGGAACATAAACATCCAGTCCTGTCAGATCTGGATGGTCCTGAAGGTGGAGAGGAGCCACAACCTCCAGAGGAAATGTTGGCTATTCCAGAGCAGTGTCTCCAATTGCCGGGTAGGTTTTGAATGTTTTATATTAAGGGAATATAATATTTTTTAACAAGATGGAGAAAAAAAAATATTGTGTGTGTTTGTAGATGAGTTTCAAATGGAAAGATCCAAGCCTAGGTAGGTATCAGCTGAACAATTGTTTAAACTTAGACTGTATTGTTTGTTTTTAGAAAACAAGACATCCATTTGCCAAGTCCAGGAAACAACACATCTCAGCACAATTAACATTGGGAGCCTGATGGACTTGTAAAAAATGTGTATATAACAAATGTATAAATGTATGTAGTTTAACTGTTTTATGTCATAGTTTTAGATTTAAAACATTTTATAACAAATACTTATTACTTTGTTGTGTATTTAAATATATATTAATATAATGTTGTTCATGTTTTGTTAGAAATCATGTATCGATAACAATAAATGTTTATCATGGTTCAACAATTAAACTTTTAAAATGATGGTTTTGTCTGGCTCATCTTTTTCACAAAGACATACCAACGGCAGCTTATTTGACATGATCCAGATTGGCTTTCCTTTGACAATGCATTTGTGCATATTCATCGTTTTTATGAGCTGACATGTACATGAACCAGTTGACCCATAGCTTTTCCTTAATAATATCCAACCCGGTCTCATCCCAAATCGTCATATAACTGACGTTTTGGGACGTCTTTTGACCATACGTCAATATTCGCCTTTTTAGGGCCCCCTTAAACGTCGGTAGATGAGGTTATGGGATCCTAACTCTACCCCATACCTAAACTTAACCCTAAACCTAACCCGTCACCTAACTGACGTTAAAGGTAAAGCGTCAGTTGTATGACGGCCCGGGATCGCCATCTACCGACGTTTAAGGGGGCCCTAAAAAGGCGGATATTGACGTATGGTCAAAATACGTCCCAAAACGTCAGTTATATGACGATTTGGGATGAGACTGTGTTATAATATCATTATAAGTATGAATTATGACACATTGCATTGGCCACAGACAGCCTTCAGAGGTCCCGTCAAATAAGTTACAGGTGGGCAACTACCTGTGAACTTTAAGGAAGTGCCCACCTGTAACTTATTCGACAGGGTCCCTGTAAGCTGTCTGTGGACACGTCATTTTAAGGCTAATTAAGGATAATTACCCGAACTGTATGTTTTAAGTAATGAAACATTTATATTTATGAATTATGACCTACACTGTAAAAAATAAATGTATTTTTAAAGGAAAAAAACAGTAGAATTTAACAGTATTATGACATTTTGATCAGACCTCTGAAATTCCATAATAATGCTAACTTTGACATCTGATGTACATTTTCTCTGTTTTTTTTTTTTAACAATTTAAAATTTTTACTGTAAAAAAAAAAGTCAATTTCCTTTAAAAAACAGTAATTGTTGTGTATTGTTATCCTGACTTGTCCTTAAAAAAAACATTCCTGTATATTTTTGGTTTGAGTTGGGGAAAAAAAATAGTTTTACAGAGAAAACCAGTAGAGTTTCACAGCCATATCACATTTTCATCAGAAAGGTGAAATTCCACTAAATATGCAAACATTAACACCAAAATAGTCTTGTTTCAGCTGAATTAGGCAGTGACTATGCACAAGTGCAAAAAGCATAGTTGTGATTTAGCCTAAATAGCTTCTATTTACATAATGTAAATGCCGCGATAGTTTAATAAGTGTAAATAGTAATTAAATATTATATTTTATATTTTGGCAGATTCTGTTTGCATCTCAGTAATTGTGTAGGCTACATTAACAAGATGCAATAAGGCTATAACGTATTTTATTAAGCACTCGTTAAACACTTTACTTCTAAGCCTACTTCATTTTTGTTGTGTTTCGATGTGATTTGTGATACCAAAAGGTAGGAATTACAGATTTGAACCTAGGACTTTGAAACAAGCATCAAATACGAGGCTTCCATACTAGTGCCTGTGCCACTGAAGATATTAGGACAAATTGCGCATCTTTTCTAAACTTCAGTGGTGATCCGACACAATGTACAATGGTGTTTCCTTGATTTATAGTCGGTGTTTAGCCTACTATTGTTTTCTGCTTGTCATACTTTTCGCTCGTTCGTTTGTTAAAGAGGAGATCTCGTGCTGGACTGTTGTTTATAAAGTCATATTTTTAAGTTTTTTTGTCGCTGTGGTTCGTGGCGAAAGGCATCTGTCCTCTCTTATTTCTGTTAGAGCACTCTATTAGTTTGAGGGCAGTTAGCCTAATGGTTAGAGCGTCACACTTGCAATCAAAGAAATGCCGGTTTGAGTCTCACCAACCCTTAAGTATACCCACTAAATAATTTATTTTTAATAAACACTTTTCTCGTAATAAAGTAGCCTACTTTATTTCCACTTTCAACTTTTTTTCATTGCAAATAAATAGCTTAATCAAAAAGTCAAATCTATAAGCCAGTGGTTCTCAAACTTCCTCAGCTTGTAAGGGGCGGGAAACTGTGTAACGTACGGACAGAGACGGTCGGATCCATGTGCAGCACTTTATTAAAACAAGCAGACATGAAAACTGGCAAACACTTAAACAAAGGGGCAATCCAGAAACTCGTGGTCTAAACAGGCAATGGTCGAGGCAGGCAGCACAGGTTCGAGAGCAGTCCAGGAAACAGGCAAGGGTCAAGAGTCCAGGGAAACACTGAGACACAGAACAGGGAATAACGCTCGGAATTGTACGCTTACAGGGTAACAAGACTTCGCAAGGGACACAGGGAAAACTCAGGCTTAAATAGGAACTCAATAACCAATAATGAAACACAGCTGAACATAATGCAACACAAAGAGTCCAAGGGGAAACATAACATGGGGAGAGAGTGCCCTCTAGTGGCTCTCGAGGGCACCACGGCTGCTAATCGTCACAAACTGCAGCGTAGGCTACAGAATTTATAAATGTGTTGCCTAAATGGGTGAGATAAATAAATGGTGCTCATAAATGGCCTATTAAAAATCGTATCCTCTATTGAAATCAGTGGAGGGTTAAACCCGGACACAGTATTCCTTACGTCATGAGTCATGACTTAAGCGCATAGTTGAAAAAAATACCATGGAAGTGAAAGTTGTCACTAAACTGTTTGGTTACAAACATTAGTGAAAAAAATATCTTTATGGTTAGCAGAACAAATTAATGCATACAACCTGAGAGTACAAGACAGATTTTCGTTTTCATCTCATTAAAGGTAAATAGCAAGCATCCTAAACTTAAAATGTGCTAAAATTGCTTCAGGATAACTTCAGGATGAATTTGAATGTTTTCTATGAGTGTAGAAATGTAACAATGTGCAAGATCATAACTGCAGCAGCTCCCTTCCATAAGGACCAAATAAAAAATAAGTGCAATTAGTAACCATTACTGCCAGGTCAGGCACAAAAAGGGATGCTTTTGTACAGGAAATTTCCGACAAATGCATATCCAATAAAGATGCAATAATCACTGTACATGCCTTTCTATCATAAAACCCTGACACATTCAGAACATGTGCACTGCCACAAATAGTTAGCAAATCTGGGCTTACATGTTTTCATGCTATAATCTTTTTTCTAGTGAATTTATTTATTTAAACCAAATGTACAGGGACATACTTGTATACTGTGTAACTGAAGTAATGTTAAAAAACAAATGAAAAATACTCAATAAATTATGCCAGAGTTACAATTGCCCCCGGTCAGCTAACAAAGTACAGAATGAAAGAGACTGGGGTGTTGTTTTTCCAGTTGATCTAATTGTATGCATGTACACAAATCAACATTTAAAGTGGATCAAACCTTTCAGTTGTCTTAAAACCAATACCTGTTCTTGTGAAGTTAATGAACTTTTTGATCCGCTTCAAATGTTGACTAGTGTACACTCTTACAAAAAACGGTTCATTGGGGTTCTACATATGAAGCGTAGGGTTCTTTACTCAACTCCAAAGAACCTTGTATGCTTAAAAAGTTCTATAATGACAAGAAAGAATCCCTTTGGCACAAAGGTTCTCTATAGGCTATTATTCCTTCATATATTACATTATTCTGCAACATTTTAGTTGTAATTAAATCATTGTTTATTAAACTATTGTGTAACTTAATATCACATTTTACTCATGCTGATTTTTGGAGGCGAAAACTTGAAATGGCACTCTTCGTGTGATAATGATTACCCACATAAAATGATATAAATAAATACATTTTCTTGAATTTTGTGATCATTCACGTGCATTCATAAATACATTTTAGGGTCTTAATGTTTGTCAATAATATGAAATATTTAATTCTGAAAGGATAACACAAATGATAATGAATGAACCAAAAAGCTTCCATAAAGAAACTTTTTCCTAAATGTGTAGGTCTCAGTTCAAGCAGCATATGAACTGATAATCTCTTCTAGCACAGATTAAACATGAATGAAAATCAGAACTGCAAAAAGAAATCAATACACACCATTTTTTTAAGTTCAAGTCCACTGACAAATCTATTAAATGATTTGGTTGGTTTGTCAAACAAAAATGGCAGGTGCCTGCATTATGATTGGTCAGATTGCCTGTCAATCAAATTGCGGCAAAAGGTTTCAACACTGAGATATTAAATTAATATTTTAAACCTTACAAAATGGGGGTGTGGCGTGAGAGTGTGAGAATTGGGTCAATCTCACGCTGAATGTGTGAGAGTTGGCAGCCCTGCCGGATAATTGCTACTCCATTCACATTGTCCAATGGAAGTTTTTGTTGTGCCCAGATGACGACTGGTCGATGCACATGACTAACAATCATCAATAAAACATGTGATTTAAAATATGTGATGTGGATTTTTAATCGAATCGACACACTACCTTTGATTATTGAGTTTTTTTTATTTAATTGTTTGGTTTATTTCTTCCTGCGTCGAGCACTCAATGAAAGAACCATATTTGGCATATCTTTTAAGTTGTTGCGCTTGTGGTAACGTCAAAGGTCACATGATAACATCAACATGGCGGATGATGTCCGGATCAGGCTTTATAGGACCTACTCTTTTAGCGCTGGTTAAATATGTAATTATTGAAATGAAGTACCTCAGTCAGTGAGTATGTGGTTCAGACACAGCCACTGACTCTTCTAGCTGCTCATTTGCATATGTAATGTGATTGGGTGTTTAGGAGAAGACCTTCAAGATTAGTATTATAATAAGTCTGTAATAAATAAGAGGACTTTTTTTTTTTTAATGGACTCGTGTACAAAGGAAATAAGGAAGTATAAGTGAGGAACAAGAATTGTTCATGTTCTAATTTCAATGTTGAGCAGAGATGAATAATTGGGTCGACAGTTCCGGGTCAGCTGTGAGAAAAGGGAACAATCAGCTGTGAGAAATAATTTATAAAGACAAAATCACTGGCTATTGAGAATGATTATTTATAATAATATTTTTGAAAGATTTCCATATTATGTAATTATTAGTTTAGCAACTAGTTTAAATGAATATAAATATATAAAAAGGTAATTGTTGAGGGAATGATTTATTTAATAGTGAGACTAATGAAGCAAATCACTCAGGAAATGTCTTTAAGTATTTTATTTTTCAAGAATGGTTGTTCAGACAGAGTTATTCTGCAGAGAAGGAAAGACTCGCTTTATGATCTACACCAGATAAGGACATTCTCTGGCCCAAAGTAGGAGGTGCTGTTTCGAAGAAACGGTAGGATGTTAACATGTAACACGTTTGGTTGCAAAGAAATCTTTAAGCTCATCAGAGACGTTTGGACACATTCATTTTCCACTAGGCTATTCTATTGTCATGCATGTTCATATATTACATGAAGTAAGATAAATTGCCATCATTGTAATATAAATAAGCTTTACCCACTAAACACTGATCCACTATTTGGACGTCTAACCATGACCCAATTTGGACGTCATGTTGACGTTCAACATTTGACTGTGATCTGGGTCATTTTTTTTTTATTACAGGTTATAGATAGTTTGATTTTTATAGATAGTTTGATGGTTAAGATAGTTTTTAATTATTTAAGATAGCAGCTAGCTATACCACTAGACACATACAGAGGTGTAATGCTGTAGCTCAAACAGTAGAGCATTAGCGCTTGTGAAACAGCCTAGTGCAATGCTTAGGTCATGGGTTTGATTCCCAGGGAAAGCAGGAATGTAAATGTATAATGCAATGTAACTCACTGTGGATAAAAGCATCTGCCAAATGCATAAATATAAATACATGGTACAGATAACATTCTTTAAAAATGTCCTCTACCTTTTTGAAACATGGGACTACAGTTATAGAAGTTATAGAAGATACTAAATTTGATGTTGAAAAGACGTCCACAAACGACCACATTTGGTCCCACCGACGTCAATATTAGACGTGCAAAAGACGTCAAATAAAGACGTCGCCTGGCATTACAAAACAACCCCTTCAGTGGACCGAAATTGGACGCCCAAAAATTACATAGAAAAGACGTCGCTCTGACGTCACATTGCGCAGTGGGTAGAATCAATAGATAAGTGACTGCATATGAGCTTAAATGTGCAATTTTCTGTATACCTATATCAATCATATAAACTAAATTCGTAACTTTTACTTGAGCTTATAAAGCAATATTTTTTTCTTTTAGTTGTCCACTTTCATAGGCAACTCTTCTTGCTGAGTAAATTTGTTTCAATTTTTAACATTTTTCAATCTCGTCATTTTCTGCACAAGAGAGAAGTGAATTACGTTGCTTTTCTCATGAGAAAAGTTTCACTGTTTCTCAGCGTGTGATTGGCTGTTCACTACTGATGATGTCACTCCTAACTGTCACTCTGTGCTGATTTAGTTCTGTTTAGTGAAGTTTTGCCTGATGAAAAAGTGCACTAGCCTTTCACAATCTGTGACATTCAATGCATTAATTTTACAGACGAAGTGCTTTTTAGAGAATAATAAACTGATTCTGAAAACCACCTAACTACTAACTACACTGCCAACAAATAAGATTTTATCTGACTATGCTGCCCTTAATAGGACAATTGCTATAAATGGAAACCTTTAAGTAGGTCTAGTGAAGCTTCTGATTATAGGTATAAATACAATGGATTCTCTGCACACTGGCTTCTGCTTTTAGCCTCATTATCATTCAGTGGTGAGGAGCAGGAAGTCAAGAAAACCAAAGCAGTTGAGGGAGTATCACACAACTGGACACCACAATATTGATATGACACACCTTCATGCTAAAGGTAATTAAAGCTTTCATTTACTTTATTGCTAAAATGTTATGTTTTAATGCAACATAGGCTAAAACGGGGCTAAAGGCACACTTCAGGCTTTTCACTCCTCTCATAATTCATGATTGCAGAAAAAAAAAAAATATGTATTGAACATTGATAGAGCAACATATTTTTTGTGTGTGTGAAAATAAATCATAAATGTGAAATGTCATATTTACCATCGTAATCTTACCATGTCTTGTCAACAATTGAAAAAGTCAGCCAGATATTTATTATCATAAATTATTGTCTCTTGAACAAAATCATTAGGCCTTTGTCTCAAAATATAGTACATTTTATTTATTCTCATTTGCTACATAAGTCTACAACATTTAAAAAAAAAAACATTAAATATCAGATCAAATTAGAGCAGAATCAACCTTGCGTTGCTGTCCTGTCCATGATCGCGTCAAGGATTTTCCAGTTCATCATCGAAAGCACTTGTTTAGAAAAGCGCTGATCTGCATTTTTGTGCCATCTAGTGGTTTAAAAGAGAAAAAAGTTTACAAAAGTCAATCGCGCCTTTAGCCCTGTTGTAGCCATTAAAATGTTAGGCAAGGATCTATTTTTTTTTTTTTTTACTCTTTATTTTGCATTTTTATTCTTTTATTACAACACAACATACAAAGACAAAGAACAAGGGGCACTATATATTGTATAATAACAGAATAAAGTATTACAATTAAAGTGTTAGAATTGTTCCACTTCTTTATATGCAAGCCATTTTTCCCAATGCTTATTATATATGTGACCTTGGATTCGTAGAAAATATGTCATTTTCTCCATTGAGTGTATCTCCTCCACTATTTCTTTCCATTGCTCAATACGGGGTGGGTTGATCTTTATCCAAGACCGAGTGATAGCCTTTTTACATGCAATCATTAGAATTTTAAAAAGATAAATGTCATCTTTTTGGACCACCTCACCAGGTAGTAGACCTAGCAAGAAAATCTTGGGATCTCTAGGGATGACATAAGGCAAGGATCTATTTGCAGCTTTTAGTCAAGACAGGAAGGAAATTAAGGAAAACAAAAGGGGAATAAAAATCCTACAGTTGCTTGTTAAAGTCACGCTTAAGCACATCTGCAATACTGTATTACAATAATGGCAAATCACTCAATATTGGAATTGACAAAACACTACTAAAATGCCCAGATGCAGTATGATTAGGGTTGGGAACTGAAATCGAAATGCGAAATTCCTAAGTTTCGTTTCCGAAAACGGTTCTGGTGCGATGTGTGGGTGAAGTGCTGGGAGCTTAATCTTTAAGAATCTGAATATTCTCATGAATATAAAAATAGTAATGAATTCTGAAAAGCCCTTGCTACTCACATACGTTTTGTGTCAGATATCAACGCAGAGAGCGAGTATAAAGACAGTAGAGCTGCACGATTCATCTTTAAAAGATCTCGATTCATACACCCACACGATCTTATCCCTAAATGACAAACTCCACACCGCAATATCAAATCTGTTTGGTGTGTCACTAGATGCGTTTACATGGACCCTTATAATCGGATTGACGGCTCAATCAGACTAAAAACAGTGGCATATTCGTGCAGTGTGCGCATGTCAAAGAATCAATTCCGATTTGAATCTTGTGACATATAAAGGCGCACATCAACCCGATCACTTTATTTATCATTCATGTAAACACCTTGATCGGATTCATCAATCGTATTGATTTCATTCCTATTGTGTCCATGTAAACGTAGCTACTGACCCAGAGACTGCAGTGGTCAATATACACTCACCTAAAGGATTATTAGGAACACCTGTTCAATGAAATTATACTGTTAATGAAATTATATAATCAACCAATCCCATGGCTGTTGCTTCAATGCATTTAGGGGTGTGGTCCTGGTCAAGACAATCTCCTGAACTCCAAACTGAATGTCGAATGGGAAAGAAAGGTAATTTAACCCTCAAAAGGTCTTCGTTTCCTGTTTACAAATCTGGTCTTTGGGGTCAATATGACCCCAACAATTGATAGAGAAATTGTACAAAAACTATACATTTTTAATAATACAAATAATATATGTTTTTTTTTTGTTTACTTCTCATCTATTCATTAATGATGTGTTTTGGGAGATAAGAAGTACTTTTGTACCTATTTACAACACAATTCCTCAACCACACCATAAACCTGCATATGAAATCTTAATTTTTTATGAAAAAATCACTTAAATAATGATCAAAATTTAATTTAAATTGCTTCTGGATATTGAGCTAGGTGTTATGTGTAGAATTACGCCATCTACTGGTTAGAGATAAAACTAAGTTCTTTACAGTTTTAGAAGTAAATAGTTTTGACCAGCAGAGGCAATAGAGAGCCATTCATTTTACTGCATGTGGCCTACTACTTCTGTCACAACTTTTGAAATACATTTTATGAATTTTTATATATATATAAACATAAGAAAGGACATTTAAAATAATAAATTTTTTAAATAGTATAATTGTTGTAGTTTTTGATGCATTTTGAAACGTCTGTTTTTACAAAGTGCCACAGAAAAAGGACACCTAAATGCCACATAAGACACACCTAAAGGACAAGACTTGGAGTCAGATTTTAGTTGCACATTGTTGATTTTATTGAACAAAGTGTAAAAATAAATAATTAACTTTAGAATGCAAAATAAATAAAATAAATAATATGAAAACAAAAGCAATATGAGTGAACATCTAATCTAACATTTTTTCCAATAATATTCTGAACTTAAAAAGCAATAACAAGCTACAAAAAACATGTAAAACAAATTTTAAAACTATAATCAGTGTGTGAGTGTGTGTATTAGGTCTCACACTTTAATATCTTTGTTCTGCATTTGTGACTGATTTCATTTGTGAATTTTTCATTTGTGTGAAAAAATGCTCTCTGTGGCAGTACACTCATACATGTTTGTTTGTGTGTGTTTTTTTGTGTGTGTGTGTGTGTGTGAGTGAGTGAGCATGTCTTTTCTACATCACATTTATACTCTAGTAGTAGGCCTTCATGTCTGTGTGGAAATTTTCTGATTTATGATGGATTTATATTTGTTTTTGGACAAATGAATAAAAAATATTTAGTTTTTTTCACATTTCCCATTCATTTCAATGTGGGGTCATATTGACCCCGAAGACCAGATTTGTAAAACATTTTTTTACACCCCTTTAGAACAACCGAATCAAGCCCAGTTTTTTTTTGTGTGTGTATAGATAGATTATGTAGGAAAAGTCACAAAATCTTATTCCACTCAGATAAAGGAAACCATTTTTTTTTTTTATTAAGGAAAAGTCGATTGGGGTCATATAGTGTTAAGCAATTTTGAGCATGGCATGGTTGTTGGTGCCAGACGGGCCGGTCTGAGTATTTCACAATCTGCTCAGTTACTGGGATTATAACGCACAACCATTTCTAGGGTTTACAAAGAATGGAGTGAAAAGGGAAAATCATCCAGTATGCGATGGCAGTCCTGTGGGCCAAAATGCCTTGTTGATACGAGAGGTCAGAGGAGAATGGGCCGACTGATTCAAGCTGATAGAAGAGCAACTTTGACTGAAATAACCACTCGTTACAACCGAGGTATGCAGCAAAGCATTTGTGAAGAAGACACAACACACACAACCTTGAAGCGGATGGGCTACAACAGCAGAAGACCCCACCGGGTACCACTCATCTCCACTACACATAGGAGAAAGAGGCGACAATCTGCAAGAGCTCACCAAAACTGGGCAGTTGAAGACTGGAAAAATGTTGCCTGGTTTGATGAGTCTCGATTTCAGATGGTAGAGTCAGAATTTGGCGTAAACAGAATGAGAACATGGATCCATCATGCCTTGTTCCCACTGTGCAGGCTGCTGGTGGTGGTGTAATGGTGTGGGGATGTTTTCTTGGCACAATTTAGGCCCCTTAGTGCCAATTGGGCATCGTTTAAATGCCACGGCCTACCTGAGCATTGTTTCTGACCATGCCCAATGTCTACTTTGGCCTTCAAATGTGTCCTTCGAAGTGCGCAGCCTTCATTTTGGGACACGACTAGTCTGTTATTTACCTGTTTCCATTGTACAAACAACCTTCAATATAGCTGCGATTGGGTTCACTATCATCGTGTGCGAGTGTATGTTTGACAATTGCTTCCTGTTTCCTCTCACTGTGTCCTTTTGCAAAGAGGCTAAATATCTATTTGACATGTTACCAACTTTATGTATAAATTAATATGGATGCTTTTTTTCTAGGAGTGAATAACAAAGTTTCACCACACCACATGATGGGCAGCCCATTGCAGCCAAACAGGAAGCTAGACAGGAAGAGTAACTGACTTTCCCGTTAGACTTACTATGATGAGAAAAATCCTCTATGCAGCCATGTGAAAAATGTGTGTGTGCATAACTGTGTATGTGTTTATCTACATACTTAGCACAGAAATGTCCCCAGCAGTGAGCTAAATCTGACAAAAGCTTCCCATGGGTGACATCCGGGGATTTCCTCATTTGGGGAGACAAACACACAAACAAAAACAAATACAGCATATCATTTTAACAATATCCAATAACGTATAAATATATACTGTACTTAACATGTCAAAAGTGTTTAGGGTACAGTTAGAATGGGTATTAGTCTCTAGTATTGGTTTTATATAACGATATATCTACACTGTCAAAAAGTATCTCTCTCTCTCTCTCTCTCTCTCTCTCTCTCTCTCTGTATGTATGTGTGTGTGGCTAAAAGCGCAGACACACTTCACTGTGGATACAGCTTGCGGAAGGCATTAAGACATTTATTGATTCCTCTTTGAGCTTTGCTTACAAGTCTCCAAAACTCTTCTCCCAAACAATTTTCCTGGTAAGTGTTTGCTCTTGCATACATATATTTTAACTTTTTAAGTGTGTAAGTCTGTGTCTGTTTCCCCTATTCCCCCAAATTAATTTTAGTGTGTTAAATTGATTGTCATTATAAGCATAATGATATAGATTGGAATTGTTATTTGTTATTTCCGTGAATTTTTCCTGCTTCTGTTTGCATGTTTCAGAAATGGGGTTTCAATAGAACTAAACAGGAGATCCTTTGTAAAGTTCAGGGTAAATTGTTGGTGTATTTTGCCGCATTTCCACCGCAGGAACTTTTTCCCAGGAATTAGGGACTTTGGGGTGGTACTTTGTGTTTCCACCGCAGGAACAAGGGTCTAAATGAAGTTCCGGGTAAATATCCCCCCCTCCGAAGGTCCCTGCTTGCGAAGTAGTACTTTTTCAACTTTCAGGAACTTTCAGGGGTGGGTCTTGGTTGAGTTTGTGCTGCATTTTATTTCAACCACCATTTTTTAAATCTGTTGCGGTGTGTCCAATAACAGTTGTTTGCTATTCGAATCAACAATGAAGTTTGAAAAATACGACCAATTGACTGACAACGAGGCTCAGGCTTTAAAGTCTTACATTCAAAGTATGAAATCCAGTGGGAACTGTTAATTAACGCGCAGTCCTAAATCATTGGACTAATTTGCCTATTCTTCACGGTACTTTAGACCGTGGTGGAAATGCAGACGGCGACCGGTCTGGGGGGGCTGGGAGTTTCTGGGACAAACTGTTCCGGGTAATTTCGGTGGAAACACGGCTTTAGTTTGTCTCATCATAACTTATGTATTCCTCCAGTGATCATGAATATTTACACCATTATATTGGTAAAGTTTTCTCTTTATAGCAGAAAGTGGATATTACTTGACTTTTCCAATACTGCGTTCAGCTCTTTTGATGTTTTTCCTTCCAGGCAGCAAGATGAACGCGAGTCAGGTGAACACTTCACTCAAGTGTGATCGGGACACTAGCGTAACGTCCATACTCTTCCCTTGTCTGTACACTGCTCTTTTCCTGGCTGCTTTTGTGTTGAACACTCTGGCCGCCTGGATCTTCTTCCAAATCCGCAGCAGCTCAACATTCGTTGTGTACCTGAAGAACGTAGTCATGGCTGATCTATTGATGACCCTTACCGTGCCTGTAAAGGCATTGACTGATGCAGGGTTGGGTTCCTGGCACCTCCGGGCTTTTCATTGCCGATACTCAGCTGTACTCTTCTATACCACTATGTACATCAGCATCCTTCTTCTCGGATTCATTAGCTTGGACCGATACCTAAAGATTGTGCATCCATTCGGGAAATGTGCTTTTCAGAGGGTCGGGGTGGGTCGGATCCTGTGTGCAGTTATCTGGGTGGTTATGCTTTCATTGGCTTTGCCCAACGTCATCCTGAGTAACCAAATGCCACAGATCTCCGCTGGTGGAAGGCTGCGATGCACCAGGATGAAGGGGGTGATGGGACTCATGTGGCATGAAGGTTTTAACTACTTCTGCCAGATTGTTTTTTGGGGTACGTTGGCGCTCATGGTTGTCTGCTACACCTTCATCAGCAGGAAAGTGTTTGAATCGTACCGGGCATCACAAAGCAGCAGTGAGGCGGCCAGTAAACAGACCACATCTAAGGTATAGTGCACTTTCTTCAACCTCCCTTATGCAACCCTGAGAGTGCAGACACTTAAGTTCTGTGAAGATGCAGATCGTAGACATTTGGAAATTCAGGGCAGTGTTTCCCAATTTTGTTCCTGGACGCACACCAACAGTGCACATTTTGGATTTCTACCATATCTGACCCATCCATTTCAGTCTTGAACTCTCTAACAATGAGTTAGTGTTTGATTAGGAGGAGTTAGAAAATGTGTCCTGCCTGGTGTGCCTCCAGGATGAGGGATGGGAAACACAATTCCAAATAATCGGAAATGATATTGATTAATAGAAACATAAGCTGCGTCTGAACTTGTGTACTGTCTAGTACAGGGCTGCGCAACTCAGACCCCACAAGACCCACTTTCCTGCAAAGAGTAGCTCCAATCTTGATCAAACTCAACTGCCAATAACTTCTAGTGATCCTGAATATATTGATTTGCTTGTTCAGGTGTATTTGATTAGGGTTGGGATTAATAGGCTTGTTCGACTTGAAGCGGCGCAGCACAGATTTGGTTATGACATCAAAGTACCGAGAGAGTGATTCAAAAGCATACGGAGCCGTCTGATCTCTAATCGCTCTTGTGGTGAATCGGACTCTGTAGCGTCAGTTCAAGTCAAACAAGCCTATTAACTCTGCAGGAAAGTGGATACCAAGGACCAGAATTGCCCAACCCTGATCCACCCCATTCTTTAAAGATGGTCTTATGACCAAAGATAGCCTCTGTTAATGTTCTGACAAGGTCAGAAATTTATCATGATCACCCTGATCTAGTTGCTCCAGGTTTATCTAAAGTGGATTTTACAGCAGTAAAGACCAGTGCCCATTGGTTACTATGAATGGTTGTACACAATATACTTAAGTATTCAGTGTAGTTAGCAGTGACTATGTTTACATGCAGCCAATTTTCGGGTTATGGTCGGGATAAGGTCACTATTCGGGTTTCTGAAACATTAGGAATAACCCGTTTACATGAGCAGAGAGTTTCTCCTGTATACATGGAATTGCAATATCCCGATGTAAACGGCAACGCGCGGTTAGCGTCTAGATGTACGGACAACTTTAAGACGCAATATGCATCATTGACGATTCTTCTTCCTGTATCCAAAGACAACAACAACAGCAGCACGCGGATAATGAATAGTTCGGGGCAGATAGCGATCGCCTATGTTTGCGCTTTCACGCTGGTAACGTTACTGACTTCGCTCCAAAAGTATGCTGTGCTGCGTCTCGCCATGTTTACTTCCGGTATACTGCACGCTAATTTTTGTATGCGCCGAGAAGTTTCTCTACGCAAAATACCAAGAATAGAACATGCGCAGAACACAAATCACTATGGGGATATGCCGATACGCGCTTACATGACCAAAAATTCGGGTTAGAAAAGGGGTACCCCAGGTATAATATCCCGGTTTTTAAAATCCGGGATATGAGCATATTCGGGTTTTTGCCGGTGTTTACATGGCCATTCGCGACCCGGTTATTGCTAATATCCTGGTTTTGAATGGGTTATTGACTGCATGTAAATGTAGTCAGTGTTATGAATAGTTTGTACTAACTCCCCCCCCCCCCCCCCCCCCCAAACAAAAGAAGCTCACTGTAGTTGAATTGAATTCTTTATATGTCAAGCTCTGGTTTCTGGTGTGCTGCATGCTAACCAGCGCTAAACTCTCCTCTCCTCCACAGGTGTTTGTGGTAGTGGGAGTTTTCTTTGTATGCTTTGCACCCTTCCACCTGGCCCGAATCCCTTACACCCTCAGTCAGACCCGTAATACTTCTGCCCAGTGCTGGGCCCA
Organism: Pimephales promelas; assembly: GCF_016745375.1. The sequence continues at coordinate 1,510,213 of NW_024121699.1, read as the reverse complement.
AAACCAGCTGTACTTTGCCAAAGAGATCACACTCTGGATATCATCTACTAACGTGTGCCTGGACCCTCTCATCTATGTGTTTCTGTGTCGTGTCTTCCGCAAGAAGCTCACTGCCACACTGAGCCGCCGTCCGCTCCCACACGGGTCTCTGACTGAGACCTCCACCAGAATGGAGATGCCACTCAGAGGCCAGAGGCCATGACACAAATACATATTTAGGTTTTCATTAACACTCTTCAACCTATGGCTGTTATGAAGTTTAAGGGTCCATGAAAATACACTGCAAAATAATTTTCTTAATCAGTCATTTTGTCCTGCACAAATATCTAAAAGTGTCGATTAACTTGTTTTAAAGATGTGGATATTTTCATTGGAATTGTTTTTTTAGCAGTGTATGGGGGAGCAGAAATTACTCAATTAAAAAGACTCCCTTATCTTACCAGTACCACCTTGTCTTTCTTGCAATAAAACTGTTAAAAAGTAAAAAGAAAGTTTGATTAGTTTGGTAAGTTTCCATAGTAAACACTGGTTAAATCATGCGACAAACGTATTGCTCACCCAGATAGCAAACTGACATTGAATCAACGTGGAAATATGACATCGAAACAACGTTGATCTGACATTGTTTTGCTCATCGAATTAACGTTGAACCAACGTCAGACGCGTCATTCTTTCAAAACTAACGGAAAATCAACTTGAAATCAACGCGTTGTTTCAACGTTATGAAAGCAAACCAATTTTCGATTTTCATTTAGCTTTGAAGAATGCCGCGTCTGACGTTGGTTCAACGTTAATTCTATGAGCAAAATCAACGTTGTTTCAATGTCATGAGAGACGTCGTTTCCACGTTGATTCAATGTCAGTTTGCTATCTGGGCATTGCTCAATTAATGATCTTATTAGAAACTGTCACTGAAACTGTTATAGTACAATTTTGTGATGTACCAACATTGACAGGGTTATTTAAGTGTGACCTTAAGTGTGCTTCATTATCAGAAACCACAGCAGTTTTTGTTTCCCTTCCAGTTATCTTGCCCTCACTGTCTCCTCTTCCTGTGAAAAGCCCTTTTATTTGGGCGGTCAGTGTCAGCTTATTAATGGAATTGCTACAAGTTTGAGGAAACAAAAACATATCTAGAATTGTTAAACAATGCATTATATTTATATAACTAAAATACACTTAATATATATTTATATTTCTAAGTAAAATACTTTTTTGGTTCATTTTGCTTGAATACAAATCAGGACTACCAGTAGAGTAGACCGAGCATTGTTTTGCTTTTGTTGAACAGAATAAACCAGTTTTAATCAGTTCAGGCAGTTTTATGCTCTTTCCTCATTGATGGCAAATACACATGGATCCACCATCAGTAAATGATGAGACAAGAATGGCACAGGCGGATTAAAATGAAAACCCAACAAAGTCTTTCTAAAATATCTTTGCAGAAATGTGAACACTTTAAATTGTCAATGTAGTCAGAAGATGCTAATGTGAATGAGCACACAGATGATGACAGTTCAAATTTGCGTTGCATTAATGAAATTCAAGGCTAGCTCATGCTTCTACGGGGAAAGATCAGGCAAGGGGTGAATTTAGGATCCTTTCACCAGTGGCATAAAATAATAAAATAAGTATAATATATAAGTAAATAAGTAAATATATAAATATAAGGTTACGAGATTAAAGTCGTAATATTTCGAGAATAAATTTAATATTACGCAAATAAAGTCGTATCAATTCGAGATTAAAGTCGTCTCCTTAAAGCTGTAGTTGAACACATCAAATCCATCTTTGCATGTGTTGGATTCCCATAGGTCAGGGTTCCTCAATAGGCGGCCCGCGGGCCACATCCGGCCCGCGAAAGGAAAATGTTTGGCCCGCGCTCATTTCCAGGTTGTCATGGTAACATCAGTGTAAGCAAAATTTCAAAAAAAAGTATCTAGGCATTCGCGCGCAACGGAAATATGGCAAGTGCGAAGAAAAGAAAAGTGGACACAGCAAACAGATGATTCAAATCTGAATGGACTGAACAATTTTGTTTTATTTTGCCTGACCACCACAACACAAAGCCAACGTGTTTGCTATGCACGCAGAGTCTGACAATATCAAACGCCATTTTAACATCTGCTCAAAATTTCTTGAATAAAACAGACTCGTTTGAAAAAGAAAATAATACATAAAAATAAATAAAAATAGAATAATTGGGCTATGTGGTGATTTGTGACTCTTTTTAACAAAACAACAACAACAAAAATAGCAGAGAAAACTTTGAGGTCATAACATTGTGGTTGGTGGCCCTTGGCTCTGTATTGTCAGCAGAATTTGGCCCTTGGTAAAAATTAATTGAGGAACCCTGCCATAGGTGGTGTGCTCAGACAATGGGCCACAATTTGCTTCAGAGTGTTTCAACCATGCGTCAGCGATTCCTCATTTTCCGCAGCGCGACGGAGAGGCGGAGTGAGCTGTGAAGACCAATCAAGAACCTCTTCTGAAAGTCAAGTGATCCCTACCTCGCACGTACGGCTCACGAGCATCTCCTCTGGCCAATGGCCACAGTCCGGCCGAGCTCCTCGTGGGAAGGAAAACACGGACACTAGACCCCGTCTCAGCTCTTTGGAGAAGCTGAAGAACTGACATACAGATGTAAACCAAACAAAATATAGACCGAAGACACAAACTCACAAAATTGGTCGTATTATGTCAGCAATAAGGTACGAGAGGCTGTGCTGTATCGTGAATAAGTGACGGCTGAAGGGCGTTGTTGCAACCCCTTCAGCCTTTACTTATTCGATACAGCACTTGCCTCGAGTACCGTATTGCTTTTTTAAAAAGGTTGCCACACAATATTAAAGTAAAAAATAATTTATTCATGTAGTTAAATCAATAAAAACATTCCTTCCGCTAGAAAAATATAGTCCCTGACTGTGAACAACAACGATGTGTAATATGCAGGAAAGCTCAAATAAAAACAACAAACCATTCTCAAACTTTGTCTCATTCTTTTATTTTTTTACAACACAAAATTTGTGAAATTTCCTCACACATAAAAGGCATAGCTTATCTCTCAGCAAAATAACAAATAAAATAAAAATAAAAACACAAGGGCACATATTTTGATAACAGTTAGGTCTTTAATCTAGTTATTAATTTAGTTGCTAAAATGCTGCCTAACAAGAAATACTTTATTGATTGTTGTTTATTTAAATTTATTTGAACATCTCCGTTTATTGCGCACGCATTAAATATTTGACTCATTTCAATCGGCTCCACTGTGGTGATATTTAACCTCCTCTTTAGTTTGGCCTCCAGTAGCTCTGTAGTGAACTTTTACACTTATGTCCACTCACAGACATAATCTCTCGCTCCACTGCCTTCCGGTGCGGTTTAGGGTGGAGGATAAGGTTCTGCTGTTCGTGTTCAAGGCCATCAATGGTATGGCCCCGGCCTACCTCGCAGAACTATTAACGGTCTATCAACCAGCCAGAACCCTGCGCTCCTCTGAATACACCTCTTTTTGGTGACACCCAAGTTCAAATATAAGAAGTTTGGAGGTCGGTCATTTAAAGTATTACTACATTGAGTACTTTTAAATCGCAGTTGAAAACACATCTATTTAGACAAGCTTTTAACATGTAGCTTCTGTCTCGATTCAATTGCTTTATGTACACTTATGTTTTTATATATTGTTGATGTTTTACTGGAGAGCCTTGTGCACCTTTTATCTAAGGCACACAACAAATACAATTTGATTGATTGATTGATTGGGACGGGACTAGTTTTGTCATGATATAATAAAGGTGAAGTAAGTTCAAGAGCAGGAAATGAAGGATCTTTAATTAAGTGGTAAAATAAAACAAAACTAAAGACAGGCATCTCAAACCTTGCCTTTGGCAGGAAAACCAGAAACACGAGGATACATACAGTGACGAACTGCAAACACAGGGAAGCAAACAAAAGAGGGTAATGAGGTGGACAGGTGGGGTAAATGATTCACTAATTAGGTAACAAAGTGGGAGGGGCTAGACAATCGACAGCCGAGCACATGACACAAGTAAACGCATGACAAGCCATGTGCTCACACCAGACAGAACTATAACAAAAGCACGTTACAAACCGGGAGTGTCGGATTAATTATTATTATTAATTTAGTTAGATCAGTTGGATGTGGCTGTGGTAACAAGAGGTAAAAAACTATATAAATACTGTTTGTTTTTTCACAAAAATCGCTCATGTCATGTCTTAGGCCCTCAATGTGTACTTACATTTACGAGTCAATGTAAGTACACATTGTAAGTACAGTTAGTACCTGCTTTATATTGTAAGTACCTGCTTTACATGACTGACAGACAAAATGGTTTGACCTAAAAATGTCAAAATTGAAAATACTGTCGAAACAAAGACATCTACCTATCTTGGATGCCCTTGAGGAAAGCTAAAACATATAAGAAATGTATTTCAAAGTGAACTATCCCTTTAAACAGTGCCCTATTTCAGGGTATGGAGGATTTGAGACACAGCCTGTGTGTTCAGACTGGAGTCACTAGATGGCCTCGTTCCTCTAAACAGTGGACATGCTGGAAAATGCTGGAAAGTGTGTGTCGTGTGTGGAAGATGCTGGAAAGTGTGTGTCGTGTCTCTGCTATTGCCATATTCTCCTGTTAGCATAAATGTTACTGTGGAGAGAGTCTGTCCAGCTCAATAATGCTGATTGTAGATCAATCTATTATTCAATAATATTCAACATACCCGCATTAAAGAAAGATCATGTGGCTCAAAGCACTGGCATTGAATTACAGCACACAGAGTACGAGTGAGCCTTTGTTTTGTGGGTCATGTATGCAGACACATCACACTGCATGTCTGTGCGCTGGTATGTTATTGACAGAAAGTGTGTGCTGTGAGAAACGCCAGGCCTCTCCGTCTGACAGATGTCTGAGGATCGGGTCTCTCTCTGGCTTGGATGTTCTCACACACACACACACACACCTGCTTTAGACATGAGAATAACTGCGAGACACTGCCAATCTTCATCTGCAGGACACCTGATGCATTTCTGTACAGATATAATGCATAATGTTAACTAACAGATGACCTCTATTGTAGTTTTAGTTACTTTACAGATCAAAGTAGCATTTCAGTTACTCCAAAAACCAATATACATATGCAATATACATGGTTTACACTATACGTGTACAGTATATGAGTGAAAGAACAGTGCAATACATATATGTAATAAACAATAATAAAACATTATATGCAGGGGAAGCAAGTATGTGCATGGCAATGGCAGAGAAATCGGATTTATGTATGCTTGTAGTGAAGAGGAGTTCAGGACTCAGCCAATCGCAGGGCTCAGAGTGGGTCACGTGCTCTCTCCGCCTCAGCGCGTGGGTCTCGATAGCAACAGCAACGGTCTGACTGCCTCAGTTCAGTTCAACGGCAACATGTTCAACAGACTCCAGTTCGACGAAGACCCTTTCTTTTCGTAAGTCTTATGAACTTTTATTTTCAATATCTTGTTTTCTTTATTTAGAAATGTGAAAATATTACATTGTAATTGTGTGAGACCTCATTTTGGAATAATTTCGAAATCAGCAAATTATGAGCTATTTGTAAATTAGGTTCAGTGAGTCATGATTCAAAATCCTCATAATTCAAAATATATATAGTTTTAATTTCATTAGTAGTGCTTGGTTTACTAAGTGTTTTATGGTTTAGAAGATGATCTGTATGCTGACTGATATAAGTTAGTTTACACTGTTTGCTCTGTAAATTTGCTCTTTAACGTTAATAGTGCAATAATTTTTCGCTCCTTAGTTAAAGGGATAACGTTAGTCCACCCAAAAATACTCAGCCTCATGTGCTTACAAGTTTCTTTATTCTACTGAACACAGACAAAGATATTGTGAAGAATATTGTTAACAAACAGTTGACAGTAGCCATTGACGTTTGTTTGACTACAAACCGTTTTACTATAGTTTCTAATAACTTGAGCATACATTGTAATTGTTACACACACCTAACCCTAAACCCATAGTAAGTACAAGTAGTTAATTAATAATACATAGTACTTAATGTATATTTACACTGTATAAGGACACCTTCAAATAAAGTCTAGCCCACACCTATAATTACTGTGCCCTTTCATATGAGTTAGTGTTTAATGTGATCTCAGATCTGTCCGAGGTCTTGGTTAGGAAGCCACTTTATGCCATTATGCTGTAAATAGAAAGTGCAATGATGTTTCTTGTCTCTCTTCTTTCCGTTCTAAAATAGCTCCTCAAGGTAGGCACTCGTGTCCCCGATGCATGCGACGCACTGTGACTGTTAACACACATGTCTTTGAGACTAACATTAAAGTCTAGTAGTATTACCATAAACTACACTGGCACAACAGTTTGGGAAATTATAAGCATGGCACAGTCTCAATGGGCGAATGGACCACTTCTTTATCCTCACTGCAAGTAAAGCTGGGTTTAAAAGGGTCATATGATGGTTTTAAGAAGGACATTATTCTGTGTATTTGGTTTAATGCAAAGTGGTTTTTGGTTAAAAGTCATTATTTTACACGTACTGTACATTATTGTTGCTCCTCCTCCACTGATCCTCCACAAGGCCAAGACAGTTAAGCTATGCTTGGTTTTGCGCTGCCAGAGAAAGCCAAACTAAAATCACCCGCGTGTGTCAAACACACTTTACAAATAAACTTGACAAGTAAAAAGCTAGGCTATCTGTCCTACAGTGTGCTCTACTTTACCACAGTAAAGGATGCGAATATAATAGGCCTACTTAGAAGAGAACCAAACCAAGAAACGTTTATAATCCCCTGCGACAATGTGAGTGAACATCTGGGAAAAGAAACCAGAGATTGCATGTTCAGTGGAATAACTAATGGGATATAGTTAAATTCGCTGATAATCGGGAGACGACATCGCTAAACACAATACAAAGCCAACAACGCTTACATTTATGGGCTCTCGCACATCTCTCATTCTCCACAGATCCAGAGGTTTTCATGTCCGCGATGTAACATTTAGCCTAATTGCTAACCTATTATTTCTTTTGTAAACAAAGCTTTGTTCTTCACTCCTTGGTTTGAGACTGTGAGCTTTGTAACTCTGCAGATCTTATGCATGCACAAGCATAACACATTAAAGAAAAATGAAAACAAGAGATCGCATCATATGACCCCTTTAAAGTAGTCTTATTGTGTTTCTTTGGTTCATAGTTTTTGAGAGCATGTCACACTTGTCATGTCCATGTTGACATCAGTGGCAGTTGCATAAACCAGTTAAACTAGTCTTAAAAGTTAGTCATCTACATTTTATCTTCAACTCTGGTACTAGTACTTAAGTCAGTTACATAAAAGGGTTGATTGGTCTAATTTGACTTGGAAAATTAGGACACCTCTTGCCAAAGATAGTTTGTAAAGCTAGTCCTTCAGACACAATCTTAAAGTCATCCTGTAGTAAATAAATGTATGGCTTAAAACTCAGTAACTTTTGTTCTCCAAATTTACAAAAAAAAAATCCTTAAATATCTGTGCCTCATTTGGTATGTGCGGTTCTATATGCAAATGAGCCCTGCCTCCACTCCCTCACTCAGAGATCCACTGGTTGACGATCACACATTGATCTGATTGGTTACAAGGTTGTTTGTGACGTCATAAACACCAGCGATTTCAAACCGAGTTTTTCAGTTTTAAGCAGAAAATACTCAGCAATGCTGTTGACTTATGAATTTACACATGGCTTGTCTTAAAGCGTATTACACACACCACATAAGTAAAAGCTGGACTTTAACAGAGAGGTTTATGCAACTGGCCCCTGTTGTCACGAGTCACGACCCACTGGTTGAGATCCACTGTCAAAGCATGGTTTACTGATCTAATCTTCTGTGTGATGTCCTTCGCCAGCGACCTGTTCCAGGTGCATCATGAGCGCATGCGGCAGATGATGAGGGGTTTCTCTGACCCCTTCGGCCAGGGCTTCATGCCCAGCATCACAGACAGGGGCGCGGGTCAACCTAACACCAACCGAAACACTCGCACTGGCCACGTGAGTGTCAACTTATTCTCCATTCTTCAGCCTGTGGTGTTGTCCATTATTGTTGATCCCATTAACCCCAGAATGGCTTTTAGATGTGGCTAGTAAAGTTGGGAGTTTCCCATTCTAGATGCTCATGACTATCATATACAGCAGTGGTTCCCAACCTTTTTTTGTCTGTGACCCCCTTTTTCCCAAGAAAATATTTTAGGGCCCCCCTTCACATTTAATGATATCGCTCTTGTAAGCTTGCAGCAAGGATAACAAAATATGTTTGTTTTTTCAAACAAACGGTATGTTTATGCACAAATAATAGCCTATAATATTGAAAATAGAATGACTAAAACATCAGTAGGCCCTTTGTAATTTAACAACGTAAGCCTAGGAGAAGCCTATTAAATGGCTCTATTTGAAATACAAAAATAAAAATATTCACACTGGTGTTTAGGATATTTACTGACACGCAGGTGCAGAAAGGCTTCAACACAGTCATCTTTTGTCATGATAGCTCTTTTATGTCAGTTTGGTGTGTCACAGCCTTTACTTGCTCAAGTCTAGATGTGGCTCGGGTCCCTGTGGGATATTTTCAGCTGTGTTCTGGTCCAGCAGGTCAAAACGGTGTGTCTGATTCACTTCGCTCTCCTCAGCCACACACATAATCTGAGGAATGTTTGTAGTAAAAAACAAACAACAACAGTGACGCGGGATGAGTTACACACCACACTTTCTCAAGTTGCCCAAGGTTAGGGGACTGTTCAGATCACTAACTATGGGCAAGTGATGCTTTATTGCTAGCCAAATATAAAAAAATCTTCTTGATAAAGGAGTCTAACACTAACCTTTAACTAAATGCTGCTTTAAGTTGTTGTCTTGCTGTATGCTAACAGCCTGCCCGCGGGGGACAGCGTGTCACAGACCAGCTGGCCACTTTGGCAGCTCAGACAGCTAAACTTAGTCCCCCTGTCCATCTGTAATTCCCCACCTCTCTCTGCTCAGTATATTTATCTTGGGTAATTTCTTTCATCTGATGCCCGTGTAAACGCAGCGAGAGGCGGTAAAGATAGCATGCTCACCCACGGGTCAGGGCTTTTAGATGAGGTTTGGGTTGTTTGGGTCAGGGATGGATGGTAGCCTACATGCTAGCACCTGCGGAGCCAGACGTTTGACTAGTAGGGTTGGGTATCGAGAATCGAGTATCGATTGGAATCGGGAATAACTTTTCGTTTTTCCCGGAATCGTTCAAAAGTTAAAATTTCGATTCCTAGTTTCGATATTCACAGTCCGCCGAGCGGAAGAAGAAACCGCTGAACAACACCAACGAAGAAGCGTCTACCGGAAGTGTTGGCATAACCGCGCGAGTCGAACATGAGTACCTTACGTCGGCGGTCCAAAGTGTGGCTTCACTTTTCTAAAAATAACGAAATCTCGGCAAAATGCAAAATTTGTGACAAAAGGAATATTTTTACAGAAGGAGTATTTCCTTCAGAAAGGCCGTTGGTTAGCAAGGTTAGCTAAACTTTTTTGACCCTGCCTCTTAAAAGAATCGGAATCGAGAATCGTTAGGAACCGGAATCGAAACAAGGAATCGGAATCGGAATCAGAATCGTTCAAATTCAAACGATACCCAACCCTATTGACTAGCAGGATGAAATCTGGTCTACTTTGCTGCCAAAAACTGCCATTTTGAGAAAAACATCTGACTAGCTAACATACAGTACCTTCGTACAGTGACCAATCATAGTTGGGTTGTTACGTGCTGTTTAGGGGTGTAAAAGGCCGGATTCACATATAGCGCCTAAAAACGCGTAGAAAACGCTGGGCGCGCCGCATTCTCCAAAGCGCCAGGGCGGTTGCGCTTCAGTTGGTTCTTGTCACATGACCTATTGTGTGCGTATGGTGCGCTTGCGGTATTCTGAAAAGTTGAGATGTTTTTATATCGACGCGACGCATGCGCATGCGCTTGGAAAAAACCAGCGCGTCGCACCGCGACCGCATCGCTTCCATTATGAGCGCACATACCGCGTGCCTACATTTGAAATAACGAACTTGAGCGCACAAAAGACGTGATATGTGAACCGGCCCAAAGTTGGGTTGCAATAGATGCCACAATATAGAGCAACAGTTGGATTCTGGAAGTGAAAATCATATTTCCTCCAGTTAAAAATGATATACTATAAACTTTTGAGAGACAGACCTGCCATGGTTCTGAGGTGGTAAAAAAAAGCAATAGACTGAATGGGTTTGTTCATTCATGTTGACGTATCCAGTTCTGTGCTTTGCAGAGGAAAAAGAAATGTGGACCAATAACTGGAAGATGGGTGTCATCTGTTAATTAACTTGTGAACGGCCTCTTAGTCAGTGGTTAGATCAGCGTAGCAGTCAATAAATAAGACATGTATGGGACAAATTAGGCCCAATATTAGGGACGTCCCGGCTAATACGGGACAGTTGGCCACCCTACGCATAGCGCTCTGTTGAGCACTGGGAGAATATTTAAGCTTCATGACTACTGGCAGTACAAATCAGCACAGAAATCAGCAATCAGAACTGTGTGCTCGAGTCTCTCGAGACCCTCTGCTATGATAGCATGTAGCATAAATGGGTCATGACCCTCATAAGCTGGTTCAAAATGTTGCCAACTAACTTGCAGTTAGCTAAACTAGTTGGCTGTTACCTAGAGTGGTTTGCTCCACTGAAGAAAGGCGAGCTATGACTTTTCCTTTTCGGTTGCTTACTTCACATGGTGATCATCATTTGATCATTTAAAATACTCCTACACATTTGGCAACATTTTGAACCCGCTTATGAGTCACATGTGCAGTTTAGTAACCGATGTGTCCATTAAGTAACCTGAGAAACAGTGTTAAGGTCACGTCCAAAGCGTTGCTGATGTTCTGATTATTCCTAGAACTGCGTCCTCTTCCAAGAGCGCTCTTGTGTGGGTCATTTGCTACATCAAAAGTGTTTTTCCCAGTGCATCTGTTGAATAATCCTTCTGCCCAGATGAGACACAAGACCTGCAATATGAGACCTCTGCTGTGATAGCATGTAGCATAAATGGGTCATGACCTCAGGGTGGTGTCTTCTAAACACAGCTGACCTAAAATAGCGTACATGACCTGGCCTCTAGCAAATTTTGAAGCACTTAAAAATACACTCCAACGGCGAGCAGATAGTGGTGTCGTCCTCTCCAGGGGCATTAATAGCTTGAGGAGTGTTGATGGTTTTAAATCGACTCGACCATAAGAAGGAACTTAGGCAATGCTGGCCTAAACTGTTCAGAGAAACACGAGCTGCTTCTCCATTATTAGATGCGATAACCAGAGGTGACAGCTACCAATTTTAGGACTTATTCAGAGCTTTCAGCACCATGAGTTACAGAAATATTAAAACATGTTTTCACACACATTCCATATAGATGCCATAAACAGGTGACTCTCATGAAAACTGCCAGAAAAAAAAAGAAAAATTATAAATATTTTGTTATTTTTCCCCCACTTGATAATTAAGAATTCCCATCCCCCAATTTAAAAATTTAAAAACGCTCCATTATTTTATTGCAAAAATAAATAAAGCAAATCACATTTAAACAATGGTAGAATCAATGTTTCCAGGAAAAACATGGTAAAACTTTGAAGTTACAACATTAATTTAGTTATAACTTTTATGAAGTTACAACTCTTATGGAAAAGAAATACACTTACTTTTTAAAAGACTACTTAATATTAATATACTTTAAGTAATGTTTTTGGACACTTACTTGCATGTTATTTTCAATTAAAATGGTAATAGTTATGCCTCAACAAGTAAAGTCATAATATAAGGAAATCTTGGCTAATGATTCATTAAAACAGATGGAATACATGCCTTTGACCCATTGTGGTAATTAACACATTAATTTAAGTTAGGCTACTACTAGGGATAGGGAATTAATCCATGATGACAGTTAATAAATGAATTAATCTATTAATCAGATAAGACTCTTTATTAGTTGCTGCTACATTAATCATTAATAAATTGCTTAATTTTTCTTGAGTCATATTGTAACATTTATCCACGGAAGGCAAATTGAAGTTGAGAACCCATGAGCAGTTTTATTGAAAACCATGAATTAGATAAAAACAAAAAACAAGAGCAAACTTAAACTTTAAAATAAGAGCTTGACATAAATTATGTTTTATTAACAAAGTTTGGGATAAACATGTTCAAATGATCTATCTAATCACGTCATACCATCCAGCAGTCAGCATTCTGTAATCAACATGTCTACCCAACCAGCATGAGTGGAGGCCTACACAGTTGACACACCAATGTTCCTCGACAGTTTTCAGCATCCCTCCACCACCCCGTCTCCTTTCCAAACAAGAAATTTGGGGGGGAGTCCTCTGGGTTCGGACCAAAATACCGAGCTTGGGGCCCTCTCCTCAGACAGCATGTCAAATATGCATACTATTTTATCTGATTATTTGTTAGTGTGAACTCGTGAAACAGGCTTGATTAAACTCGACAGTTGGTTACATCGACAAAGCTACACAAGAGACGTGATGAGGTTCCGGTATGGCGGCCATAACGTGATGAGATTCTGGCGTGTGGCCATGACGTGTCAGCCATAACTTAGAGAAAGTCTGGCGTGTGGCCATAACGTGACAAGACACTGACGTGGCGGCCATGATGTAAAGAGTGTCTGGCGTGTGGCCATAACGTGGCAAGACTTTGACGTGGCGGCCATGATGTGGCGAGACACTGACGTGGCGGCCATGATGTAAAGAGAGTCTGGTGTGTGGTAGTTGCAGAAGTAGTTGCTAATGCATTTCAGGTCTGAAAGCACAACTTCATGCAACTTCACACAGGCCAGTGAACATCACAGCTTCACACAGTTAGCTTTTAGTGTAATATTTTAATTCAAAATACAAGTTATTTTACAACGTTGTCCTTAAATGACAAATGTTATTTAAACTATGTAGGGAAATTAAGTGATGATACAAACTCAAGTACATTTCCTTTGAATATCTGCTGCCATCTGGCAGTAGTTGAATCTGTTCTTTGCTGTGTCACTAAATGTGTGTGATAAATGTCAACAGGAGCTGGATTTCTTTGGCAATCCTTTCTCTATGATAGACAGCATGAGGAACAGGATGGAGGCGATGCACAGAAACTTTGTAAGTTTGACCTCTCTGTTCTCATATTGTACCAGCATGTCTTCAATACTCTATGAACCACAGTGTCAGCGAGTTTATATGCACCTTCTGCCACCAATTCAACTTAATAAACACTTGTAAAGTCGTGGATACATGCTGCTCTTTTAAAATGGGGTTTATAATGAGCTGGTTTTCAAAGTAACTGAAGGAATGGGAATTGTTGGCAATTCAGTTATCCTGATTGATTAAAAATTCGATTAATTTTGAACTGGCTTGTGCACAATTCAGAATTGAATTGAGAATGACTACTAAATTCCTATTCAATTCTTGAATTTGAATTGATGTCAAAAACAGGATCTAGAATTACAATTCGAATTTTAATTAAAGGAAGCAGAATTACAATTCAATAAAAAATTCTAAGAAATTCATATAGATATTTTAAGTGAAGTGTTTAACAATGTAGCTTTACAATATATGTCAGATATGATTGCATATTATATAAATTATATTAGTTTGAACTACCAGCAATGCTTTCCCCCAGCAATGAATGTTAAAAGCTCTAGACACAGAACAAATAATAGGTTTGATCTATTGTAATTGTAAGGCCATTTCCCAGAATTACTTTAGTAAATCTTTAGGGGGAAAGATTTCAAATTAAAAGGAAATTGCTTAAAAAATTGATAAAGTAATCCAAATAAATTAATATAAACCACATTTATAATGGGTAATTTATAACAGTGAGCAATTACATTTTCAAAGTAACCTTCCTAACCCTGACTGTAGGGGAGTGAGGGGCACAAAACGTAACGCGGGGCTAGTTTCAACACACTTGTTTTAAATACTTCCACACGCTAGCATGACGAAACTAGGTGTATTTACTAGTTGCCAATTCAATACTATACAGAGAAAAATTTGCACCAAAATTCAGAGATCTTTGTAAGATATCACTGAACATTAACCATAGCAAAAGTACATTTCTTACTTAAGTTAATTTTTCATCTCTATTTTTGTGTTTTATTAAAATTAGACAAATCTGATATTTTTTTAATCTCTAATGTGTTGTTTAACAGTTGATATAGTTCTTTAACCCCCTGAGCCCGACGGCATCGTCGACGATGCCACACGTCACCTCCGATAAATGCTTACATAACTCGATGACAGATTTATCGATTTTCTTACCGTTTTTTCCAGCAGAAAGCTAACGAGCTAGCCACCACGGGGGTGTCTTTCGGGTCTTTCTAGCCTTTACAGAAGGTTTTCTATCCAGCCTGGAACTTGTGCTTCCTTTCAGAGGTTTTCAGCAATAAATCCAAACGCTTTATGTCAAACTTTGATACTCTTGAAGTCCATAATTCATAAATATTCCGTCATTTTTGCCGCTAGCTCGATGATAGCGGACATTCTGGATATCACGTGATGTTTTCACGTGATGTTTTTTGACCAATTACAGGCTGATCCAGGCTGATGCTGTCAATTCCGCTCTTGACGCGCGAATGGATTCAAAGTGTTCAAGCATATAACTAGATGCGGTAGGCGTGAATTTGACGTGCTATTCGCGTCTGGTGTGAACGCACAGTAACTGCACTGCACTTTAACACATTAATCAACTCTGCCATCACCTACTTATCACTGCACAGCTATATTATGTGTATAATTGTGTATATTTATAATATATAAATTGTGTATATATTGTAAAGTCTAATTGTATTCTGTACGCTCTCAAGATTTTCACTTACCATGGAACATGTGACATTAAAAAAGTGATGTATTTAAATAGAATCTATTCTTTTTTTTAATCATATTTTCATCAAATTTAAAATGAAAATGTAATTTTGTCGTGCATATGTAATGTATCGTTCACCACACATACGAACACCTGGTCAGTAATTACACTGATGAATCAGTCACACATGAATACTGGGCTGAATTTATTGGTAGATAGTTTCTCAGATGTTTTTGTAACGGTTTCTTTCAGGAAAACATGGCGTCAGACTCCAACAGCCACTCGTTTTCTTCCTCCTCTGTCATGACGTACTCTAAAATGGGAAACGAGGCCCCGAAAGTGTTCCAGGCCTCATCTCAGACCCGCTGCGCTCCCGGAGGAGTGAGTACTGCTCTCAATCTCTCTCAAACATCCAAACACACCCGTTGAGCAACATTTGGAAGTCATATATGGTGTTTTCAGCTAAAGGAGACCAGGAAGTGTCTGAAGGACTCGGCGAGTGGACAAGAAAAGATGTCCATTGGCCATCACATTCAGGACAGAGGCCACGTCATCGAGAGGAAAGAGAACAGGAAAACCGGGGAGAAAGAACTCAACCAGGACTTCCAGAACATGGATGAAAGTGAGGACTGATTTAAAGAAACAAACAAGCGACGAAGTAAACATGTAAAGAAGGATAAGCAAGCATTGATGCCTGTTCTTTTACTACTCTTAAGCAAATGCTCAGAAAAAATTAGAGTTAAAACAAAATGTAAAGAAAAATATTGACTTTCCTTGGTCTCTTCAGCGGAGGCCCAGTCCTTTGATGAGGAATGGCAGCGTGAGGTGTCCAGATTCCATGTGTCTGCGCCCATGTCCCGCCTGGAAGCCCCGAGACATCGAGCCGTACACCGAGCAGCCATCACAGGACCACAGGAGACACACAGGTCAGAGATGGGCACACACGACACACACTTCTGATGCTGCTGCCATTTCATATCAGGGGAGCTGTGTGTGTTTAATCTGGAGGCATTTTAAAGGCATAGTTTGCCCAAAAATTACAATTAGCCCATGATTTACTCGCCCTCAAGCCATCCAAGGTGTTTATGACTTTCTTCTCTCAGACGAGTACAATTGGAGTTGAAAAATATCCTTGCTCTTCCAAGCTTTATAATGGCAGTGAATGGTAGCTGCGCATCTGTCCATCATAACAGTTATCCATACGACTCCAGGCGCTAATAAAGGCCTTCTGAAGCGAAGAAAAGGATCCATATTTACAACTTTATCAGCTTTAATCACTGGCGTTCACGAGACACACGTACAACTGTTGCAGGAAGCCAGTCATTATAGTTTTTGGGTGAGAAAATTTCTTTAAGGCGAGACACTGCAGGCAAAAACATCTTTTTTTTTCACTGGTCAATTTTGAGATTTTGGGATGTTTGTCTTCAATAACATGTCTTCTTTCAGACTAATGGTGAAAAAAAGTCAAAATACACATTTAGGCCTTTATTTTACTACACTTTGTCTGTTTGCGTCTGTAGATTTCTCATAAATTCTTCAAAAGTTGTCGTTATAAATCATCCTGGTGCTCAGCGATCACATCTGCACCCTGTCATCGCACACACCGTTAGAAAGCTCTCTTTCTCCTGTACAACGCTGTCGGATCCAAATATGGTCATTTCCTTTTTATCAGCAACCAATCGTGAAAGTAAACGGGGGGATTTAACTCTAAATGCACAATCTCATTGGCTGATGCTAAATCTTTAAAGCCAGTTTTCTCAAAATGACTTTTCTCTCATATACTCCAAGTCTGAAATCTCCACTTCAGTAGCACCGATATACACCAAACTTTCCTGTCTTGTACCTAGTTATATTATGAAGACATTTCCAGAGGGATTTGTAAATATATTGTTCCTAGCATGATTTATATAACATTTTTATTCCAAAAAACATGGAGAAAATAATTTTTTAAGGCAATTGGCAGTATATTCTGATATACAAAAGTAGATATCTATAAATCCCTCTATAATTTTTTTTTCTCATCTAATATGTGAACACAATGAACACAATAATTTTGAACCTGGCTTTATCCAATACTCAGATTTCATTTTTTTTTAAATATATGCAAATTAGTACACATTTAATTAGATGATGCCTCATCTTCATGTAGGTAATCACCTGGGAAAGTTTCATGCTGATATGTGCTAGTTAAAAAAATTACCCTATTCACCTGTAGTGTCTCGCCTTAATCCTAGAAAAATTCATAACAGTAATGTATGGCTTTTAGATGACTTGGCTAATCGTCCAAGGTTAGTAATTTAATATTAGTAAAAGGATTTGTCCAAGACTCCACACTGAATTCAAAATCTCCTTTAAAGATTGAAAACAGACAAGTTTTAGGATAAAACACTGTGACACTGTTGGTGGTGTGATTCACGAAGGGCGGGTGGCTCGTATCACTGTGCTGAACGAGTGCCAGTATGTTCCTTAAATAGCTGAGCTGACCAGCTGAGACATGCACAGCCATATTACATGACACCATAATGTTAAAGGTCACATCTGAAAGAGAATCTAGGGTTGCACTGAAATGCGATTTGTCCTGTTTAATATAAAAATGTTCCTTTACTGTTTTGTGTTCACAGAAATGCCAAACCCCGTTACCAAGAGCTCAACGTTAAAGGCTCCAGCGTGAAGAAGCACTAAAGCTCATTCGCTGCCGCTTCAACTGCAGTGTCCTCATGTCTGCCATTGACTTTCCGACGCCTGGTTCACACTGCAAACTAGTGCTGCGCTCTAGACAGAAGTTATTTCTAGGTTTTGTTTCTTATAATGACCATATGTTTTAAAATGGTTGTCCGTAGTGGAAGCATTAAGCGTTAGACCTGGTGTTTGTTTAATGGTACATAATCCGCTGGTGAAGTCGTGACTTGTTGAATACTGTACCATTTCATCTGTTCACTCTGCTGCCATGTTTGCAACTCCTCTGGGCAACAAGACCAACTCGTATCCACTTCAATGGGAAAATCCTGAAATCTGAACAACTGCTGCCAAATTCACATTAGAATAACATTTCAAATCAGCAAAAAGATTGACCCCTGTGACCTGTACCCTCTGGGCTCACGGCCCGCCGGACAGCAATGCTTTAATAACTACTGTCTGCACATCTGAGATCTCGTCATGATTTGTTTGATTTTGGGATTTGAAGGTGCGTTTGGACCCGGAAATGATGCGGTGTGATGTTTCAGAACAGAGTTGGGAGCCGGTGCTGTAATGCACTTATTGATGTTGTCAGTGTGTTTATTCTCACCATAAGCCCTCTAAAAAACTTCCTCTGTAAACATTTTTATAAAAAACTAAATTGCATTAAAGTAGACTTTTATATAAATGTTTCGAATAGGGTTTTCTTCCTTGACCTGAAACCACACTACACTTTTTCTTTTGAAGAGGTACAAACATTGAGTACAATAGACAATACTATCACAATAAATTAATATAATATGGCAAATTCATTATTAAAGTTTTTGTTGGTCTTTATCCATCTATAAATTGGATGATTATTCAGAAATGACGCTTTATTAATATTGTTGTATATATGGCAACTGACAGTCGTGAAGATACAAAACCTTTCCAACATGAATGTTGATATCGGTATGCAAAACACAACAAATGGTATTTTTAAGTGAGTAACAATTCTATTAATTTCAATAAAACAAAATGCTGTCTTGGTTGTGCTATTGATACAAGACAACTAATACAATTGTAAAAAAAATAAAATAAAAAAAGCCCTAAAATAGAAAAACAAAGCAATTGCTTAATGTATTCATGTTGATGTGCACTCAGCATAATACACAGTGGTACACATCTCAATTGAAATTATTTAGTTGTTGAAAATAACAGCTGTTGATTCTTCAACTGATCTTCCATTAGTTGTGGATCTGATGTCATAAACCAGAAGAATGACAGTAGCCACACCCACCACAGCAGAGAGGACCAATCGGATCACAGCTTCAGTAGATCCACAGCAGTGGACTTCTAAACAAACAATGATAAAACAGTGAAGTTGTTTCAGGAACTCCAAACTGCACAATCACATGTAATGTAAATACGGTAAAAACAGCAATATTGAAAGCAAAAAATAAAACTATGGGGAATAGAACAGCAATAGAAATATAACAGAGCAGAATACAGAAATAGAACAGCAACTTTTAATTTCTGAAAATAATAAAACTAAATAAATAAACCTATGATTAAAAGTGCTGCTGTACCTGCAGATGTGTGTCTGATGTCCAGATGTGTGGTCTGGTTGCTGATGGGATTGTTCAGCACACAGCTGTAGGTGTTTTTATCCTCATACTCCACATCCAGAGGTAGAGAGAGACTGATGCTGAGATCACACACACTGATGCTGGACAATACACTCATTCCTGCGTACCAGGACAGAGTCGCATCACACACACTCAACACTGATGATGAACACACCAGTGAACATGATGATGATGATGAAGAACAGTCTCTGTTGATGACAGGAACAGGCAGACGAGCTGAAAAAGATTACAATAAATCATTATCCCTACGAAGATCATCTACTATTATTATTTTACTTATTTTACTTTCCTTAAAACTAAAACTGTATTATTTACTTATTATTTTTCCTTCCATCTCATATTTGTCCCTTGAGGGGCTCCGTACCATCTAGTGGTGATTTCACGAATTACTATCACGATTATTTTTACAATTGTACATTTGTATGTAATTTAAGAAAACAGAAAAAAAATACTGTAGAAATACAGTCAATTACTGCATTTTGTCATTAATGGCATAATCCTTCAAAATTACAGCTGCATTGTTAATTTTACACAGTTTGAAAACCATTTAAAATAAAAAAAATTAAAATAAAAACTTTTTAATTTTTTTTTTTTTACAATGTATCAAATTAAAGAAACGAATGTTGAACTCACAATAGACAGTGAGATTAAAACTCTTGCTCAGATTTCTTGTCATCTCTAGTCTATAAACTCCAGTGTGTTCAGTCGTGGTGTGTGTGATGGTCAGAGATCCAGTTTGATCGTCCAGCTTCAGTCTGTCTCTGAATCTCCCATCAGGAACATCATCATATACAGTGATTCTGTCCTCCAGTACATCGATTTCAGCAATTAAAGTGTTTTCATCTCCAAACCTCCACAGAATCACATCATCATCCTTTATTTCAGTGAGATCAGAGTTTAGAGAGACTGAATCTCCCTCCGTCACTGACACTGACTTCACTTCATCTGTCAAACACACAGAGAACAAACAGAAACAGGGTTTGTCACAGATTAATACTGTTAAATCACTTTATAATGGCTTACTAAATTGAATAGTTTAAAATTTACATTAAAAAATAAACAATATAAAATAAGAAAAACAAAATGGTCTATTAATTTATTTAAATGTAAAAAACAGATGTGAAAAATGTTGAACTCACCGTAGACTGCGAGAACGAAAATCTTTCTTACACTGTTGGTTTGTAGTTCATAAACTCCTTCATGTTCAGTCGTGGTGTGTGTGATGGTCAGAGATCCAGTTTGATCGTCCAGCTTCAGTCTGTCTCTGAATCTCCCATCAGGAACATCTTCATATACAGTCATTCTGTCCTCCAGTACATCGATTTCAGCAATTAAAGTGTTTTCATCCCCAAATCTCCACTGAATCACATCATCATCCATCATTTCAGTGAGATCAGAGTTTAGAGAGACTGAATCTCCCTCAATCACTGACACTGACTTCACTGCAAACACTCCTGAAGAACACACAGATTTAACCCTAAAACTCATTGTCTTTATGTATTTAGAGACTCTAAATCATTTGTTTACTCCACACACATAATATTTTAGAAGAATATCTGCCTAGAGATAGTAAACTAGTTGTATCTTTGCTTTGAATATTTTACAGGGACTTTTAAGATATGAAGAGTGTGTGTTTCTGATTGTGATGATCTGTGAAGAAAGACCTGAATTTAAAGTAATTTATCTGCTCGATTTCAGAGTATATTTTATCTGGAAGTAACAAATGCAAATCCATCATATTATCCTGTATGAAAAGCAAAGCATGAACAAAAACAATGACATAAAACACTCACCAAACTGTTGCCACAAACACAAGCTGAACAAAACGCCGACATGAACCATTTTCATTGAGCAGTGTAACATTATAATGAAAATCTATGACAGAATGTGTGTGTGTGTGTGTGTGTGTGTGTGTGGACCCTCCCCCATCTGGACAAGAGACCACACACACTAGATATTACTTTCTTAATATACAGCATTTATTAAGACTCACTTAAAATAACGTTCTGTAACACAGGCAGTTATTAAAATGATTATAGAATTGTTTCTTTTATTTCTTATGTAGTATTTCTTAGAATATAAAGGAAATACAGTAAAGACACTCTTTACCCACAAACACACACACACACACGCACATCAGTGTGCCTAACAATAACACACACAGGTTTTCCACTCATCGGGTCAATCTTCATCTCTTAAACGAGACCGCAGCAGTTTCACTTTGACACACACACACACACGCTGCTGCCGTCACACTGAATCATGTTCATTCTCTGAGCTAGAAAAAAACAACACACTCACTGTTTGTCTGTTTAAATAGAATATAGTTTTTTAACGTTTTATTTGACCTTGTAATTAGTTGTAGTCCGACACACTCAAGCTTGTTTGCACATCAGTTGTGAACATTTGTCCTTCTCACTGAAGCTGGATCATTTTGTTTTATTTAATATTTAATTGATAGGGTTGCTAACATATTTTAATAACAGTACTTTTAAACAAAGCCACTCTATAGCAAGTGCATTAACTGAAAATGTGCATTCTTGGGGTGAATGAGAGTAAATTCATCATCAAGTTACTCAATTCATTTCAATAGTTTAAGTTTGTGCAGGGCTCATGTTATCCAGTTCCAAACGTAGGTTGGGGGAGGAGCCTAATCATTCAGTGCTGTCAATCATCATTTGGAGCTCCTATTGAGAGATTTCAGAGCAGCAGACACAGGACAGACGTGAGGGGCGGAGCTTATAGTGTTGCCTATATACATGTCATTTTGTTTTATTTAATATTTAATTGATAGGGTTGCGAACAGTACTTTTAAACAAAGCCACTTTCAGTGAGATATCATGATTAGCGAAGCAATATTCTAAAAATTGGTGACAATCATGTTCATAAACCAAGATCAGAAGGAGCAATTTCATCAGCTCGAGAGGAGGCATATATATATATACAGAGCCGAGAGCAAACTCAAATTACCTCGACACTTTTAAAACCAAAACATTTCACATTTTAAAACTTGAATTTAATTGAATAGGTTAACATCTTTTATTTTAAAACCTTTGTTTGAATAGAAATATTGACGCTCCCCATCAGCCGATCAGATAGCAAACTGACATTGAATCAACGTGGAAATATGACATAGAAACAACGTTGATCTGACATTGTTTTGCTCATCGAATTAACGTTGAACCAACGTCAGACGCGTCATTCTTTCAAAACTAACGGAAAATCAACTTGAAATCAACGCGTTGTTTCAACGTTATGAAAGCAAACCAATTTTCGATTTTCATTTAGCTTTGAAGAATGCCGCGTCTGACGTTGGTTCAACGTTAATTCGATGAGCAAAATCAACGTTGTTTCAATGTCATGAGAGACGTCGTTTCCACGTTGATTCAATGTCAGTTTGCTGTCTGGGAGGGTCATAGTCATGGTGCGTTCTATTATTCATCCGTCTCGGAGATCCGATTCGGACGACAGACGTTGCCTAGCAACACGCCCCCTTTCCTCGGATTTCTCCTCTCGGACGTCGGACAACTGTGAGGACACCGAGAAAGAATTCCGTTTCGGAATTCAAGATGGCTGCGCCCTGTGACTTGTAAGAATGAATTGTTTTTGAACCGCTTTGGTATTTTAAATGACGGTTATAATCACTCGTATTACTGCGTCCCCTGTAGGTATGGGAATCGGTTGTTGTGAGTGCAATTACTGACGTTGCTAGGGTTGCTAACAGAAGATTAACATGAAAAACATTAATAAAGTGAACATTTTCAAGTTCAAATGGCTGCGTTTTAATAAGGTGTAGTCATAATATTTTTTCGTTTTAATGTAAGTGCCTGGTACTCGGTCAGTGCTACCATTATAACAGCTTTCCGGGTGGCGTCCATTTTTTTCTCCGACTCGGACGCGTAAAACAAATAGAACGCTTGAAGTGTGGACGTGACGTCAAATCCGAGATCCGAGACGGTTCGTTGGGTATAATAGAACGCACCATTAGTACGAGTGATGACATCATCCATAAATTTAGGTCACCCCGTCCTTTCTCTCATCTCACGATTTCTGTCTATTCCTGAGTAAAGCCGGTCTCAGCAGCTTGTGAATAGGTTTGAAGAGGAAACTCTTAAATAAAAACTTTTACTGCCATTTAGGAGAACTGTTAGTGATAAGATAAAATGCTTGGTGAAGACGGCTAGGCAATGTTCTAGTTCGTTGTGTGTCGCCGTTGTGTGTTGTGTGTAGTATAGTGAGGTTTTGGAGTCTATGTGTTTGGTTGGGTACCTCATTATAATGTGCAGATATGTAGTCTTAGTGTCAGACACGATATGGTGTGTTTACATGTTTTAAATGCATGGCTTATTTCAGTACTATAGTAAAATTTACAAACTTGACACAGAGTATTGCAAAGTAAACTTCAAATGAGTAAGTAGAAATTACTCCTCTAACTGGCCAAGGTAAATGTACTTATGCTCTTTGTTAATTTGACCTACTGTAACTTAGTTTATTTCAAACTTTTTCTAGGGTCTGGTATGGCAACTCTAGTGTCCAGCAGAGGTCGCAGCTACACAGGAAAGTCAATACAGCCTCAACATCATTGGCTGCAATCTCTCCCCCATCTAGAGGTCCGTATTCAGATCCTTCAAAATGATACTCACCCTGCCAACTCTCTTCTCTCCATACTCCCATCATAGGATACGAGCTATTAAAGGAGTAGTTTGCTGATAATTTACTCACCCCCATGTCATCCAAGATGTCTTTCTTTCTTTAGTCAAAAAGAAATTAAGGTTTTTGATGAAAACATTCCAGGATTCCAGGACCCCAACCGTTTCATTGCAGCTTCAAAAAGGCTTTAAACGACACCGGACAATGAATAATGGTATTATAAAGCGAAACGATTGGTCATTTCGTTCAATGAACCAAATGACTCGGGAAAAGATTTGTTCGTTTTGATGAACGAGTTCGAACAGGAGAGTCACGAACGCGCATCACAGAACAGAGCAAGGCGAGCATTTGAGCTTATAAAACTTAAACTTTTTTTAAATAGGCTGCTTACACAGACATGCTAGCATGACGAAACTTGGTGTATTTACTAGTTGCCATTTCAACACTATATAGAAAAAAAATTGCACAAAAATTCTGAAATCTTTGTAAGATAGGCTATCACTGAACAAAAAGTACATTTCTTAAGTTAATATTTCATCTCTATTTTTTGAGTTTATTTAAAATTAGACGTGATATTATTTTAAACTTCGACGGGTAAGGAATAATAATAATAAAATAAATAAAAATAAATAAATCTACCAGCTGTCAAAACAAGAACTGTTAATTTAATTTAATAGATAAATATTAAATCTTACAACGAACTTAACTTTTGTGTGTTAAACACCACGCGGTTCATAGGAAAATCTTGTATCCCCCCATTGCATATAATGTCATTAATAATATTTAACCTTTAATAATATTTAACCCTTTTTCATGAAGGCTTACCCTTACGAAAAAGAAGTTTATTCAAGTGTGCCATTAGTATACTTCTTTTAAACTAAAAAATAAGAAAGTATACTTTCAGTTTATTTTTCCTGTACTTCTCAGAAGTATACTATATGTACTTCTCAGAAATATAATTCAAATTACACTTAAGTGTACTTGACTTATACTGAGAGAAAAGCAAGTATATTTGTCCTGTTCTTGTACGTAGTCTTTTGATCCAGAAATACTTAAAAGTATAATTGAGTATTCAAAGTATACTTGTATAAGTAAAAAAGTAAACTACTAGTATACCCATAAATTCACTTGCAGTACACATGAGATACATAATTATGAACTAGTTGTGCACTTGCTGTTACACTTATAGTACACTTAAACATATACTTTTATGTACTAAAAGTGGGCCAATTTAGTCCCAAGCGGTATTAAAATAGTACACTTACAAGTTTACTACTAGTACATAGTGACATTAGTATGCTTACTACATAATGTATACTTAAAAATATACTTGAACCTTACTTAAGTATACTACATAAAATGAACTTGAAATATACTTCTTTTTCATTTCTAATAAAACTCTTGTTAAATACAATGTCAAAGAACAAAGTCTGAAATCATTTCCAAAATCAGACCAAACTTTCTCAGCTTGTTCTAAAATACAACACACAGCAAACAGAAACAACAGAAATACACGAATTAACTTTAAAATTGTAGTCAAATAAATAACCACAGACACACATTGTTCATATTTTATACTCACAATTTAAATCAATTCATCATTAACCAAACATGTCTAACAATAGCAACTCTAACTTATTTAAATCAAAATTTTGTATCTGGGGAGTGATATATTGCTGATCACAAAATAATACAATATCTAATGGTCTATAGTCCATTAAGTCACCTGGCAGCTTTGCCACATCAAATTCTTTGGTTTTAGTGACATTAAAAGAAAACAGGTGCTCATCAAAATATTGCACTTTTAAAAATCTCAGGAACATAAGTGCACATTCACTTTCATTTTGGGGGATTATGTGTATAACTTCACCAAATAAAGGTTCTCCCCTTTCATCTGCTTTTAAAGGCAGAACACATCCCGTCCTGTATGATGTCCCCAAAAAAATTAATATCATTGGTCACATGAATTGAACTGGTAAAAGTGAGAGTCTTAAAATGGGAGTCTGTCTTCAGTTTTTCAAGCAATTTGTCGCCCTTGTACAAAGATGCAATCATAACTGGAAAAGCGTTGGGTACTGTCATTTCAGAATTGAGTGGTGAACTCAATTTCCAGTGGTACATTTGCTGAATCTGATGTTTGTGAGCCAGAGTCTTTGAAATATTTCTGAAGTTACACACTACTTGGGCATGGGGGTTATGTTTCGCTTCAAACCTCATGCACCACAACTTGGAAAGAGGTCCAAATAAAGTCATAACACTCGGGTAATGAGTCATAAAATGGTGTTTAGAAGTTACATGGTGTGCATAGTTTTCCCTTGTACGCCTCTCAGTGTTATCTTCATCAAAAATATACTGCGAAATTGGTTTGTCAATTACACAAAACTGACAAAATCTGTTCACGGAGAAACTTTCCACATAGCCACAGAGGGAGTGACAGGCAAGATTGTCTGCCGTCAACAGAAGTAATTGGCATTCGTCATCTGTTTTGACCTCTATACCATTCTGCTCAATTTCTTTGATATCTGCTAACAGTTATTCTCTGATGGCACATTTCGTAAAGCAAAGTAAACTGCCCCCATTTTATGAATCTTTGTTTTTGATCCAAGAGGATTTGTTGTTTCCAAATCATCGAAGTATAATTGAATTTGCAGTACATTGGGATGGTTTTGGTACAGAGGATGTCCAGCATATTGCGCACCATCACAATAACCTTGCATTTTATCCTGTCCACCAGTAGACTGTTTATACAGTTTTTCCATTTTGTCAGCTAAATAGAAATTTAATTGTGTTAATTATTGAGATGTACTGACAAGTGACCGGCACTAACACTTGGCTTTTTTCCCCATTTTTTCTAACACAATCTAATCTGTGTGACCAACACTTCTGTTGGCTTCTCAAAGGAAAATTTGTCAGAAAAGTATTTAGTTAGTTAGTATGTCACTAAACATATTCCTAGTACTGTCAAACTCTTTCATCATAAGTCATTCTGTCCCTCCGCAAAAGCAGTCAAGACAATCAGGTTGGAAATAACCACCTGCCTGCTAAAAAAACAAGGGTACGAATTCTGGACTTGCAATGAATTAAATGTAAGCATGTTTTCAAATTAAATGTACACTGTTAAAACTGTTACTTGGATCTAACTCAATAAAATTAAGACAACATTTTCCAACTATTTTTTTCAAGTTTAGTGAACTAACTGATATTTTGAGTAAAGTCAACTTAATAATTTGAATTTCAATGTATGCAAAAATATTAAGTAGCATTTTCAGAAAAAGCCAATAAATTGAGTACTATCAATGTACAAAATGTCATTTTATACACATTAGACTTAATTAATATAGGTAACCTTTAAATGAAAAAAATAAGTAGATAATGTTCTGATTTATTAATTTTGATCAATTTGCCCTTTCTTTGATTTGAAAGTGTAAATAGCTTTAAATAAATAGTTGCTTCTGTGTCAATTTCCAACATTTATTAAATCATTGCCATATCCAAAACAGTAGCAATGAGCTGGACAGTAAACATTAAAGTTAGCATTCAAGAAAACCCACCTCAGCAAATAAAGTGCAGGTTAGTGGAACACCTTCACAGTACAGTTCTGCACATAATGTTACACAATTTTTAAATTAAGTAACAATTTACAAACAAAATTCAAAATGAGCTATCAATAACATCTATTCATGCATTAAAAAAAGCATGACTTCGACTTATAAAGTGCAGGTTAGAAGAACACCTTCACAGTATTTACTGTGAGTACACACGTAATATTAAAACATTTTAATATCAAGTTAACAGGCACTTGCTATTTTTCTAACAATTTACATGCCATATCCAAATAGTGGGAATGAGCTGGATAATATAAACAATCAAGAACTTCTGTATTCATGTTTTAAACAAAACATGACCTCAGCTTGTAAATAGTAGGTTAGTAAAACACCTCAAAAGGATAGTTCACTTCAAAATGAAAATTCTGTCATTTACTCACCCTCAAGTTGTTTTAAACCTGTATGAATTTCTTTCTTCTGCTGAACACAAGGAAAATGTTTGAAGAATGTCAGTAACCAAACAGTTAACTGGACCCCATTGACTTCCGTAGTCTTTTTATTTTTTTCTAACATGGAAGTCAATGGGTCCAGTTAACTGTTTGGTTACTGACGTTCTTCAAACATCTTCCTTGTGTCCTGTAGAGGAAAGAAATTCATACAGGCTTAAAACAACTTGAGGGTGAGTAAATGACAGAATTTTAATTTTGAAGTAAACTGTGTGAACACAACATTGAAACATTTTAACACTAACATTACAGGTCACAAGCATGACCATCTGACCTCAACTTGGCATAATACCTTCACAGTATGTGTGAATATTTTGAAACCTCTTTAGTCAAACATCTCACTGATCTCAACTACTGACCAGTTTTTAAAGTGCAGCTTAACAGCAGGTCTATTTTGCGTGTATAAAATATAATTATTTTTTTACACCAGGAAGTATGACCTGTGCAGATAAAACATGAAAAGGATAAACCATGCATTACAACACCCTGAATGTCCCATTATGTCCAATATAACATTGGACATAACACTCATTATGTCCAATGTACAAAGATGTTGAACAGACAAAGAAAACAGCTGTTCACAAGTGCAGTGACAGTCATGTCTGAGTGCCTAGGCAAGTAGTTTGTTTTTCAGGGTCATGAACTTGGGGCTTGGTTTTGGGCGCAGTGTGTCAAGTCCCACAAAAAGCCTTTGAAACACCTCAAATGTTTTGGAAAGCTTGGATGGATACTCAAGATTAAGTGCATACGTCAACCCAAGCAGGAAGCAGCATGCTTTGGCCAGGTTTCCAAGATTGGTAAGGACTGGTATCCCCTCAATGATGATTCCTACTGCATCTGGCTCACGGCAGACATAGACGCTCATGTTCTTAATTTTCAGCTCCTCATGAACAGTGGTCTCTGCAGCCCCCTTTTGAGATACAAGATAAAGTATTTAAGACAAACAATCTCATTTATTAAAAAAAATAAATAAATCCATAAATAATCCACTACCTGCCAAATGCTGGTTCATTTAGTTCACATAAAAGGGTAACGCTTACCAAAATTTAACCTAGGCTATTTTTGTTATTTCTGAAATAGTCATTCTTTCTTGTAAAAGCATAATTAGAATTGGAAATGCCACTTTCAAGACTGACTGACTATTCATATGAAGTCGAAATGCCTTTTGAATGGGAGTGCTAGGGGCACTACAATGATAGCATAAAAATCAATATTTTTAAAACACTAAGGCTCAACACAACATGAAACTGTACTTGAAGTGTCACCAGGGGCTCTACACATGGACTCGAGCATTGACAACATTGTGTTATTTTCCGCACTATAAGGCGCACCTTCAATGAATGACCTGTTTTAGAACATTTTTCGGGCGCACCGTATTATAAGGCGCATAAGATACTGCAGTCAAACGTTTGACTGGGTTTGCATTATGCATCCACTAGATGTGCCAAAGGGAATGTAGCGAATGCGCGGCGCCGGAGGTGAGGCGATTTAGTAAGCGTGAGAGCGCGAGAGAGGAACTCTTAAGACAACTGATGTTAAGTTTTATGTGTCGCCTGGACAAGTCAGTGATTCATATTATTTAAGCGCTAGTTAATCCTCTGAAAAGCTGTTATAGACATACTTCTAGGTTAAGACAACACTGGTGCAAATACCCTGTAGAATCCATAGGCTAAGTTTGTGTTTCTGGTAGCTGGAATTTTGTCAATCCCCAAATGCAACGTAACATGAGGAAAGTAAAGATGGAAAGCTCGTTGATTTATATGGAAAGTAAATCAATTTAATGGAAAGTTTGTTTCCATATAAATTGCCATGAGCTAAGTTATCATGCTTTTTATTGGAATTACAAGTTCATGACATTTCCTCATATGTAGCATTACATTGCATTCGGAGAATACTTTTGACTGTCAAAATTCCAGCCACCGGAAACACTAACTGATAATGCGAGTCGTACAAAACATTTCTTTTTAGTAAACAAACAATGTTGTCAATGCTCAAGTTCATGTGTCGAGCAGCTTTAGTGTTTCAAAACTAGCGATTTTGATGGAATCATTCTAGTGCCCCTAGCATACCCATTCAAAAGGCATTATGACCTGAAAACGAAAATACGGTCAATCTTAAAAGTGGCATTTCCATTCTAATTATGCTTTTACAAGAAAGTATGACTCTGGTAGATTAGCAAAAATAGCCTAGGTTGCAATTTGGCAAGAGTTATCCTTTAACAGTCCGCAAAATTTAAACATGTTCACCAGACTGACCCAAACTTGCTTTGAGACAATACTTACACAGTAATCCGAGATAAGCTCCTGTCCACTCTCTCCCATATACTCAAAGAGGCATCTCAGAGTGACATCTCTCTTCTTCACTGCAGTGGCACTTGGGTCCTAGTTAATAGAACAATAATGAACAAATTATTTTTGTTGGTAAATTCACTCCAACCCTGTAATTACTGTAGGTCTGTATTATTTTTTTATTTTTTATTCATTATAAATATAGTATAACACGAGACAATTTAGAAAAAAAAAAAGCTAATTAACCAAAAAAAAACAACAAAAAAATAACACAGATAAGCAAGATGCTGAAAGAACTGAAAAACAAACCACTCAATTGATAAATATTGTACCTTAACTTTGTAACCATTTTTTCCCTACCTGTATCAGATCCATCAACAAGTTTTTGATGCGTTGACCAGTTGCTCCTCCCTTTGCACTAAAGAGTTCTAGGAGCTTTGGGGTGTATTTGTCCAGTTGTGACATAAACGTTGCTTCCAGGGAAACCGCAGTACATCTTCGGAACTCCTCGTTTACCTGTAAGACAGCAAATGTTTGACTTATTTAAGGGGGTTTAAAGATTAATCTACCATCTCATGTCCAAGTCACAATTTCTAAAAAGTTCTTAGAAGTGAGTAGTGTCAGCAAAAACTGAATGATAAGTCACTTACCTGGAATGGTTCGAAGAGGGCAGGCCATCTTTCCTTGAATTCTGCCACACCAGGAGACTTGGTAATAACTTCCTGTCTTCTCCAGCTGTATGTTCTGGCCATCATATCATTTGTGCTCCTGACAGAGTCCTTTTTTTGATGGGCAGCAATTATCTCAAGTCTCAGATTCTCAAGGGTGTCATCTGTTTCACCATGTGGGTGTGAGGGCAAGTAATTCACCTCTGCCCTCTTTGGTTTCTTGACATTTTTAGCAGCTTTTTGCTCATCACTTGACTTGTTTCTCAGTGAGTTTATCAGGAGTTCAGTGCTTCCAAGAGCTTTCCGTTTTGTCCGGTAATTTCCACACTTATACTTTAGGCTTACCTGCCACCCATAAATTCCATTAAAAGATCCGGGCTCCTTTAAGCAGGGATGCTTTGCAACTAGTGCCTCTGCCACTGCACATCTCTGGGCATCATTGGGGTAGGCGGTGTAGAAAAACATGGCCTCTGCCAGGCGCTCCAGGATGTCTGATTTGATGCTTGGTGATGTCATAGGGGTGCCATCTCTTAAATAAATCTCATTTCCTTGTCTTAAGGCCAGTTCAGTGTTGTGTGAGAAGGTTGGAATTGGAAACACAGCAGGCCATGGGCTCTGCCTTTCAGAGGGGGATGGACTCGGAATGTCGGTATCCACCGAGTTCCCACTAAGAGGCTTCAAAATCAAGTGTTTCCTCAGGTAACCCACAAATAATCCCTGGTTTGAAATCTTGTGATGTATGTGGAGTATGCTTTCTGTGTTTGTGTGTTGCAAACGTCGCATACACATTTGTTTGGTGATCACATTCTATGAAGACACACTTAACAGTCTCGTTATTCTTGAGATGGTGACCTATATGCTCAAAAAAATCCTTTTCGTTGTTAAATCCAGGGTTTTGACACAAAGGGCAGGTAAATGAAAGACTTACTTGTGGTGAGATGAAGGATTTAGCTTCTGGGTGGTATCTTGAGAGGTGAGAGCGGAAGGAACTCCAGGATTTAAAAGAACATGGGCAATCTATATGAATACAAGGCAAGGCATGGCTGTGTCCAAAAGTCCCATGATGCAGTCTATAATGCTTTAAAATGTCACTCTTTTCTGGTACCACAGTGTTGCACAATTTACAGGGCCATCCCATCTGTCAATAAAAATAAATAAAGTTAGTTTACATCTAGCCTTTTGAATACAAGCCTGATAAAATCCATTAAAAAAATGCACTTGAAATACAAATGAAGATTATCCTGCTCGACAAGACAAGAATGGTTAACTTTAGTTCATCACAGAACTTATTTTAGAAAATAATCTGAAACATCATGTCTACTACTGTTCTCTCTTAAACAAATATTTTTAAATGCATCCACAAAATTCAAATAAATATATTAAGTTAGACATCTGTACCAAATAATTACAGAGCAATATAAATATGAAATTTGGGTTATGAGTTAGGCATAGTGAGCATAAAATACAATTTTGTGAAAGAGGAACTATGCCGGATATTTGCCTTAACTATGCTTTACCGTGATTAAATAGCTTTTAACTAATTTTGATGGTTGGATAGCCTAAAATACTTTTAAGTTAACCTCTCTTGCCAAAATATTAGTGGAACAACTGGAATGACTGCAAAATGTGTTGGTGTGAGATGTGTGAATGTGCCACAGTCAAATACAAAGTTTTCCTGTTAAGACAAACACGTGTAAAGCACGCTGGATGAGGAGAAATGGGCCTGCACCTTGAGCACCACCGTTGAGGTGTGTTAACCACGGGCGGTGTGGGTGTATTTCAGGCTATGTGCTAATCCACATTAGGTAACAGTGCCCACACTCATAGTTGTAAATGGGTACTCCCTCTTCAATGTGGTTTTGGATATATTGCATACTCGCCAAAGTAACGGCTGCACTGGCACATTTACATTCATCTCCAACCGACGATAATCAGTAACGTTAATCACTTAACTTAGCTAACATTAGCTGTGGCTACGTGTGTCTGTCGTAGCTTCGACAGCGTTAGCAGTGGACTCAATGTTTATGAAGAAGTTACAAACACCTCTGAAACATTAAACTATCACTCAAAGATAACATTACTTATACAACGCGTGCACACACGTAGATTAATACAGTAAGTTATGTGGCTCAAGTTGTTTGAGGTAACGTTAACGTTAAAGCACATTCGAAATTGGCGCTCTTCGACAGAGCGATTGTGCAGAAAGACGTTAATTAGGGTAAAATCTCAATTTTTACAATACAAAGAGTTACTTACATGAGGTACGTGAAGTATTATCCAGCTCCGTAGAAAACCTTGTTCGAATAAACTTCTGGAACAGACGAGAATGAAGAATTTGCCCGGGCTTGTTCTTCTGTTGCTGCAGGTAGTGGGGCGGGTCGTGTCGTTTTACGTCTGATACGTCCATAGGGATACGTCTGATATAAACTTTTAAAATGAGTTTTGTAAAATCAATTTATGGTGAAGTCCAATTAAATTAATTTTATTATAGAAAATATTAGGTTACGAAAATATTCACACTTTTTTACTTTTTGAAAACTCAAAAAACATAGAAAGAAAAATAAGTTAATTTATTTGAATAAATATACTTTTTAAAATTAAGTTATAAGGACAATAGCACTGAACGACTTTTTACAGTGTAGTGTTTAATATCACACTATATTTGAATCATTGTTAGAAGACCTGATGGACCTGTGTTTTATCTGTGGGTAGAAGGAGAATGGAACTGACTGGGTAAGTATACCACTGTATAACTGATTGACGAAGATATTTGCATTGAAATTATTGTTTTACTGTACTAAATATGTATATTAATACGTTTAGATATGCTGTGATGTGTGCTCAGAGTGTGAACGTGAAGAGCTTCGTCTGCCGGGTCTGCTGCACATAAGAGATAAAAAAACTCTGACTGTAAATAGTTCATTTTAGTTTAGTGTTTATTTTAATTTTGTTATTGTTAGTGCATGGAATGTAAATAAAGTTTTCTTTGTAAATTCTTAAATGGATAGTGTGGTGAGTCTGTGACATTAGACACCTGTGCAGGTGAGGGGAGTGTGATTTCAACGGGCGACATTTTAATGCTGTGAAAATCCCACTCCCCCTGGTAAACCCTGCATCTTAATGAAGTGCAAACCAAGATGTGGCAATAGCAGAAGTGTGGTGAGTCTGTCACCTTTATACACCTCTAAGTTACTTAATGAAGTTAAAGTGTAATTATTTTGAGGGCATACACAGTGTTAACATTTCATAGCTTTGTATTAACTCAATCTTTATTTATTGTAATATGGCAGCAGTGTTTCTTTGGGCACCTTACCACAAAGCAACTGCTCCAGCTATTTTAATTGTAGATCCACATAAGCAATGCAAGATGTAAAATAGAAAGAATTATTGAAAATAATGCTTTGTCCGGCCCTAATGTGCCAGAAAATAACGCTTATTTAAAAAAAGGAGTGTGAAAAAGTAGATACAATATTTTCCTGGTGTTTAAAAGTTAAGTTAAATTAAATTAACAGTTCTGTTTTGACTGCGCAAGATGGCGACCGGTGAGGAGGTAGTTATGAGAAGCTGAGGATAAAAGTTTGTTCCTTCACCTCAAATTGTTCTTTTTTTTGTTTAAAAATTGACCAATCGGACATCTAAATGTAAGATCCTATTATTTACCAGATAATTAACACGGAGAACTTGTTGTAAGTTGCTTTTGAACCATCGTTTTGAACGGTGTGACTAACAAGAGAGACAGCATCGAATGGCGGATAAACAAAAAGATAGGCAGAGTAAAGTTAAATAAAAATGCCAAACAAAATCGCTGACAAAGATGAAGAACAAAGAGGATGAAATGCACATTTGCGGCGCTGACATTCAAACAATGCACATTCAATCTATCTCCGTTTAGGGTATAGTAGTTTTGAGATATTGAGCATCAAAGTTTTTACATCCCAGCTGGCAAAACTGTTATGTAGTATAATCTTCTATTATAGCTTTATCTATTAATCTTTTTTTATATACAAAATAACACCACACACAGGCATTAATAAACACCTAATGGATCAGATTATGTCAAAAACTCAATTTCGACCAAAAGTGGAGATAGAACCTTATAATTCTAAGCTCACGATATGCAATGCAAGGCTCTACAGTTTCTTTACCGGATTCAACGTCCAGTACCCCTGAGCCGAAGAAAAGTAGATCTGAACCGTCCTTGTCTGAAATTCAAGAAAACATCATGCGATGCATAAATGAAAGAGTCAACAACGGATTAGAGGAGCTCTTATCCACAAGTTTCCGAGGGGCGCTCCTGTAAAAAATAAAGTGGGTGAAACTTCCGGTGACGCGGCGGAAGTAGCATTCCAATGGTATTTTGTGTGTTAGTTAGCGAAGAGGCTAGCTGTTAAAAAATAGGGGAATATCTTAATTCTATTAGGCAGAGCACAATGATTATTTTTACAGATGGATCTCGAGA
Organism: Pimephales promelas; assembly: GCF_016745375.1. The sequence goes on along the minus strand of NW_024121699.1, from coordinate 1,474,887 downwards.
TCCAGTTAGTGGGAGAGCTGGATTTGGGGTGTATGTGGAACAGTTAGGGTTGGAAATTAGTCGGCGTATTTCTAATGGAAGTTCTATTCTCACTGCTGAATTAATGGCAATTCTATGGGCTCTATGGTGGATTGAGGAAGTCAAACCTAGAGAAGTTATTATCTGCTCTGATTCTGTAGGTGCTCTAGATAATTTAAAAGTAGGAAAATCTAAATCTCGTCCTGACATTGTCAATGACATCCTGAATGTGGTTTTTAGTACTAGGTTTATTTGCAACATCAGTTTTTGCTGGGTCCCCGGGCATGCTGGGGTGAGTGGGAATGAACGAGTGGATAATATTGCAAAGGAGAGCTTAGGAAGAGAAGTAGATGTTCATTTATTATTAGGAAGAGTGGAATTAAGAGAAAAAATTAAAGAGAGTTTAATAAAAGAATGGCAGAGAGGGTGGGAAAAGGAAATTAGGGGTAGACATTACTTTTCTATACAACCTGAAGTTAGGAAAAGATGCTCATGTAACTTTTTGTCCCGCAGGGACTCAGTTAAAATGTGCAGATTGAGATTGGGGCACTGTGGGTTGAATTATTCTTTGCACATTGTAGGGAAGCATGTTTCTGGCTTGTGTGAATGTGGGAGTCTTGAGACTGTAGGGCATGTTTTCCTGGAATGCAGAAAGTATAGGGTTGAAAGAAATGTTCTCTTTAGTAAACTGTCAGGATATGGAGTTAAGGCTTTTTCTGTTTTATCTTTGTTTGGACACAGTGATGAGCATAAACTGATCTCCAAAGCAGTTCTTCAATTCCTGCATGACACAGGATTGTATGTAAGAATTTAGTACAAACTTTGACCCGTGGAGGGCAGTAATACGCTCAGCAGCGTCTACACTGCCGGAATCATATAAGAAGAAGAAGAAGGCTAGCTGTTTTTCGGAGAATTATTTCACTATTTAAAGACGCAAATCTTTATGAGAGATGTCGTTACGGAGCTCAGGGACAACATGTGCTGTTCGTCGGGCATTAACCCTTACTTATAATACCAATCAATTAAGTATTGATGGTGTAAAAATTATAGATACAAATTTTTATAACTTTTTTTATTAGAGAATTATGTAGAACTACGTTATTGTCTAAATGTAAACCATTTTGGAACTCATTGTATAATCCGATTGAATGGAAAGAGGTCCGGAGTCTACCCAGTAAATATACTGTCTTACTTATAAAGTTAAATAAATTACAGATTATTCATTTGATTTATCCAGTGAGACAAGTAGTCTCAAGATTTTTTTTTAGAGATATGGAGACAACATGCACCTTTTGTAACACAGAAGAAGAATCAATAAAACATTTATTCTTTGAATGTGTATTTACCCAGCTGTTTTGGATTGATGTTGAATATTTGATATTTAAATTCACAAAATTAAAGATTCGTCTATCTGGCAAAGATGTTTTTTGTTATACAAAAATAAAAGTGTGGAGCAAAATTTGGTGATTAACTTAATAATAATTATGTATGGAAAATACCATGCACAAACAGAAATGGACAAATAATAAACCTAACATTAGGCTATATTATTAAAAATTGAGCTTAAACATTATATTGAAGCCCTAAAAGATGCAATAAATAAAAAAGCGAAACGGATGTATACTTTTTGAATCCCTTTCTTTTTGGAATTTTAATGTTTCTTGTTTGTTTTTTGTAATTTGTTTTTTTTCTGTCTATTGTTTCTTTGATGCTATTATGAATGTAATACTATGTGATCCTCTGTATGTGTATGTTATATATTGTTCTTGTTATGCAATAAAAAAAAAACGTTAGAAACTCGCGTTGATTTCTTTGAAACGACTGGCTCTGGAAGCATAAGGTTGGTCGGAATCGAAAGAGGAGGCAAAGATGACACGGATGTATGCCGTGATCTGAAAGTGTTTATTTATAAAATTTGCGGAAAAAGATCAAGTGTCCGGAATACCGTGATGTCCGGAATACAGTGAGTCTACTTTAGATTCACAGAAGTTTCCGAAGCTGCACGAAACGCGTTTCTGAAATCGAGTTTTTCCCCTCTCGGCTCACCGTAGAACCGGAAGCAAGCTGTTTCACAAGCAGCCGGTCGGCGTGACTTTGAACTCATGTGTGTGTGACACCAGAGTAAACACACACTACTCACACACACATCTACTGTAAATCAAAATGCGGCTTCTGAGAGCAGCCACAGCTTTAACCCGACTGCACCCGCTCAGGCCCGGGCACGACACGGCGAAACAGGTGCGTGTGTGTGTGTGAACACACTCTTATTATTCAGCTGCATGTTATCTGTCTGTCTGATCATGTGTGTGTGTCTCTGTCTCTGATCATGTGTGTGTGTGTCTCTGATCATGTGTGTGTGTCTCTGTCTCTGATCATGTGTGTGTGTGTCTCTGATCATGTCCCAGATAGCACAAGTCTATATGTATTTTTAAGAGTGTTTGCTCATCTGCAATACGTCTATAGGACGTCTCCTGTCAGATGTCAAATAGACGTTTAGAAGATGTCAGTTTAACATGCATTCTAAATGATTATATCTTAAGGACATCTTCTAAACGTCTATTTGACATCTGACAGGAGACGTCCTATAGATGTATTGCAGATGAGCAATTCCAGATGTAAACATCACATCAGATAGACTTGTGCTATCGACATGTGTGTATGTTTGTGTGTCTCTGATCGTGTGTGTGTGTGTCTCAAGTGTTGATCCGCTGCTGTTGTGTGTGTATGTGTTTGTCTCTCTGATAATGTGTGTGTCTCAAGTGTTGATCTGCTGTTGTGTGTGTGTGTGTGTGTGTCAGGTGTCGGTCGGCTGCTGTCGCTCGTGCTCGACTGGGTTCACGCCGAACGAGCTGATCCGAAACATCGGCATCTCTGCGCACATCGACTCGGGGAAGACCACCCTGACGGAGCGCGTGCTGTACTACACCGGCCGGATCGCCGAGATGCACGAGGTACGCTAGCAAACACACAGATGGACTACACATCTATGGGTCTCCAGAACGAGTCTGTGACATCATTTATTATAGCTCATAAAAGTTGCCGCTTAATGAGTGTGTTGGTGTGTGTGTCCCTTTAAATGCTAATGAGCTGCAGCTCCGCCTCTGTCCAGAAGAGGGCGGAGCCTTTACACAAGAGGGGAGAAACGCACCAATAACAGAAGGAGAGGGAACAAATGCTAGCAGTAACCCGTACTGTAGCTACACACACTGACCGGGTTTGACGCTGCTGTTCTCCGTGTCGGACCCGACCACAGCTCTTACACACTCTTTAAAGGATTAGTTCACTTTTGAAAAAACTTTTGCTGATAATTTACTCACCCCCATGTCATCCAAGATGTCCATGTCTTTCTTTCCTCAGTCGAAAAGAAATTAAGGTTTTTGATGAAAACATTCCAGGATTTTTCTCCATATAATGGACTTCAATGGGGTCCAAACGGTTCAAGGTCCAAAAGACGGTTAATAACAGTTTCAGATGCAGCTTCAAATGTCTTTAAACGACACCAGACGATGAATAAGGGTCTTATCATGCGAAACGATCGCTTATTTCAAAACTTATTCCAAAAATGTAACTTTTCTAAGGACAAATGCTAGCCTTGCTATATTCTGTGAGGCGCGTTTGTAACGTCACGTAATACGTAATTACGTTCAAAAGGTCACGGGCGACGTAGCCGAAAGTACAGAGTCAGTGTTTACAAGTTGAACGCATAGGTTGAACGTGCAAACTAACTCAAACGCCGTTTACAAAAAAGGAATTAAAAGGAAAAACAACGATGTCGGACGATTTTGATTCTGTACTTCCGGCTACGTCGCCCGTGACCTTTTGAACGTAATTACGTATTACGTGACGTTACAAACGCACCTCACAGAATAGAGCAAGGCTAGCATTTGTCCTTAGAAAAGTTACATTTTTGGAATAAGTTTTAAAATAACCGCTCGTTTCGCATGATAAGACCCTTATTCATCGTCTGGTGTCGTTTAAAGCCCTTTGAACAAGTTTGCAGTGAAACTGTCTTTTGGACCTTGAACCGTTTGGTTCCCATTGAAGTCCATTATATGGAGAAAAATCCTGGAATGTTTTCATCAAAAACCTTAATTTCTTTTCGACTGAGGAAAGAAAGACATGGACATCTTGGATGACACGGGGGTGAGTAAATTACCAGCAAAAGTTTTTTCAAAAGTGAACTACTCCTTTAACCGCAGCTCAGAGCGCTCTGACGGGGTTCTCCAGAGGACCTGCTCCTGTAACGTCTTCATCTCGTGTCTCCGTCAGGTGCGAGGGAAGGATGGAGTGGGGGCGATCATGGACTCGATGGAGCTGGAGAGACAGAGAGGAATCACGATCCAGTCCGCCGCCACCTTCACCATGTGGAGACGCCACAACATCAACATCATCGACACGCCAGGTGAGACCACACACTCGCTCCTGCCGGCGGACACCAGCCAGAACTCCTGTAGACTAAATGCCACGCTAATTGTCTGGTGTTTGGACAGCGTTGCCCGCCGTAGGGTGGTGGTGGTGATAGCGTTTGGTGTGTGTGTTGTCCAGGTCACGTGGACTTCACCATCGAGGTGGAGCGGTCCCTGCGTGTGCTGGACGGGGCAGTGCTGGTGCTGTGTGCGGTCGGGGGCGTGCAGTGTCAGACCATGACTGTGAACCGGCAGATGAAGCGCTACAGCGTGCCCTTCCTCACCTTCATCAACAAGCTGGACCGGCAGGGGGCCAATCCGGGCCGAGCGCTGCAGCAGCTCAGGTGAGGCGCTCTCACGCAGGCCGTCAGAGGTCACAGGTCATGCTGCAGCTCAGGTGATGGTCCTTCACAGCTGATTGGCTCAGCTGATCCTGCAGCCAATGAGACGCTCCACATTTGAATAGTCTGTTTGAGACAATCAGGTGGTTTTATTTTGTCCTGCAGGACGAAACTGAATCAAAATGCAGCGTTTGTCAACATCCCCATCGGGCTGGAGGGAAATCTGCAAGGCATCGTGGATCTGATCGAGGAGCGCAGCATCTACTTCGACGGCCCCTTCGGGTAGAGCATGAGTTTGGCGTTGTGGTAGCGTGAGCCGATCACATGGTTTCTCATCATCATCGTCGTGTGTGTGTGTGTGTGTGTGTCTCGTTTGACCGAAGCCAGAGCATCCGCTTTGCCGAGATCCGGCGGAGATGCGGTCCGAGGCGTCCGACCGCAGACAGGAGCTGGTGGAGTGTGTGGCCAACGCCGACGAGACGCTCGGAGAGATGTTTCTGGAGGAGAGAGTTCCCTCTGTGGACGACCTCAAGGTCTGTCTGCCTCCTACACACACTTTACTTTAATGTGTAATTAACAAGTAATTGTACGGTTTAAGTACAGTATCGGTTATGTCATGAGTGAACAGTTGAGAAAGAATCGGATGTTTGTCAGTTTATTCGGTCTTAAAGTGACAGCAGCCTAATATTTCTGCTGTCATCTGTGTCATTAATGTTAATAAAACAACAAATACAGCTTTAACAAAGATGGAACTATATTTAATGTCTACAGTGAACAAATAGTGTTATTTTACATTTAGGCTTATTTATTCATTTCTGTACCTGACTATTACCGGTAGACCTTATTTAGTTTCATGTGTGCTTGTAATTTGTGTATTTGTTCTTATTTTATAGCTGACTGTTCCCTTGTCTTTAATAATCTTTGAACTTTATCAGTTAGGCTTGTAGTTTTTTAAAATTTGTTGTCAAAGTACTTCAAGTGAGCTTTAAGTAATAAATGAGAAGTACACACACAGTATGTGTATATAATATTCTTAAATTATATGATCCATTGCACCACTACTGTAGTAAGTATGTTTAATGTGTGTAACAAGGACATAAAGTGTTACCCAGCATCCTCATCTGAGATTGAACTTCCTAAGTGACACTATATCTCAGTATCTCAGCGGCACAGTTGATTGGATGATTTGAGGTTCCTATACCTGAGTTTGAACACGATCTGTAGTCCTGCTGTGTATGTCGGGGTCTGAAAGTGTGTGTATGCTGATGTTTCAGGCGGCCGTGCGGAGGGCGACGATCAAGCGTGTGTTCACCCCTGTGCTAGTGGGAAGTGCGCTGAAGAACAAAGGAGTTCAACCCCTGTTAGACGCTGTGCTGGAGTATCTGCCCAACCCCACTGAAGTCAGCAACTACGCCATCCTCAATCAGGAGTGAGTGCTGGAGCTGCAGCTCACTGAAACACACCGTTACACAGAGTTACAGGTCAGTTAATGTGTGTGTGTCGTTTACAGGGATGCTCAAGACGGCTCAAAGATTCTGATGGATCCAACAAGAGATGACACTCAACCTTCGTCGGCCTGGCCTTCAAACTCGAGGTGAACTTCTGAAGTCAAGTCATGTGTGAGCCGCATAGTGTACCTGTGTTAAACCTGTGTGTTAAAGGTTGTCTAAGCGATCCTGGGTGTTGACGTTCGAATATTTTCAAACAAATCGGAGCTTGACCCTCGCCCTCCTCCGCATCTCATCTCCTCCCCCTCCCTTCCGTCCTTCCTGAAATAATTGTGAACGTGTATTTTATAGCTAATTATATCCTTGTGTGGGTTTTGGCGAACATAAAGCGTCAATTTAGAAGAAAAAAACAATTTAACGTTACCCACCACTGTCCAGCAAAAACAGAGCAACCTGACGTCGGACTGAAGCCCTTCTGCCGCCGGAGTTCAAAAGCTTTGCTACCGATGTAAATTCGGAACTTCGCACGTTCTTTATCCGACTCCTCCTTCTTTTTAATTTGTTCCTCAGAACGACGTCTCTTTGGTCGTGTGTCGGCCATTTTTCAAACTTCCCTCTGACGCTTCTATCTCTCTTCACACACACACCCCCTTCATGTGCACACTAGTGCTGTAGCGGCGCGTCGATGATTTGACGTCAAAATTTCGTCGACGTCATATTTTTGCGTCGACGCTTCTTTATTTATTTCTTTTTTGCATGTTCCCGGCGGTACAGCTTGCCACACACACGTGGGAGACCGAAACATTGCAGAATAGAGGACGAAAACAACTAGAAGTGAATGTGCTATCCATTAAATGAATCACACAGTAAACAAACCTTAAGAAAAAAAACTTCGCAATTTAGACGCGCAAACTGGGTGCGGTGTGGTCCCAGATAGCAAACTGACATTGAATCAACGTGGAAATATGACATCGAAACAACGTTGATCTGACATTGTTTTGCTCATCGAATTAACGTTGAACCAACGTCAGACGCGTCATTCTTTCAAAACTAACGGAAAATCAACTTGAAATCAACGCGTTGTTTCAACGTTATGAAAGCAAACCAATTTTCGATTTTCATTTAGCTTTGAAGAATGCCGCGTCTGACGTTGGTTCAACGTTAATTCGATGAGCAAAATCAACGTTGTTTCAATGTCATGAGAGACGTCGTTTCCACGTTGATTCAATGTCAGTTTGCTGTCTGGGGTGAGACGTACAAGCTCGGGCAGAAAAAAAAGGCGTACACACAGCCAGCACAGTCTTCCTGTCTTGCGCACCCAACGGGTCATTTTTGCCGTGCGCACATTCGCGCTCGTGCGGACGTGTGGAGTATAAACAAGGCTTTACTCCGTGTCAGCACGCGCTCTGATCAGTAGGTGAACTCCGCCTCCGACTGCGTTTCCCTCCTCAGCTGATATTAATATTTAAAACATTCTCTATGATAAAAATGTTTGTAAAAAATATTTTAATAACACGGTTTTGGCGGTTGTAGAGTTATGATGGCGTTCAAATACATAACATTAGACTAACGTTAGCCAGCGATAGTAATCTTGATTCAGTATGCTAGTATTTATTTGAGATATTGTTTTTTTATTAATTGAGCAGCAGAAAAAATATTCTTTATATTAGTCGTCCAATTAGTCATTAGATTAGTCGACTAATCGATAAAATAATCGCCCAACTAATCGTTTAGCTAATAATCGTTTACCCCAGCCCTAGTGCACGCGCACTAACCCCCCAGACCCACCTCAAATACTCCTTGCCAGTGATTGCTGGAACATCCGAGTGAGACATGATTGTTTTTGTAGCCGTTTGTGGAGCCTGTGGTGTCTACAGAGACCGCGTTTTTTTACAGTGGTGTTTAGGGGACAGGCAGCTAGCCGATAGT
>NW_024121699.1:1443419-1466245 GCF_016745375.1 Pimephales promelas | reverse complement strand
TTCAAAAGTGAACTACTCCTTCAACGCAGCTCAGAGCGCTCTGCGGGTTCTCCAGAGGACCTGCTCCTGTAACGTCTTCATCTCGTGTCTCCGTCAGGTGCGAGGGGAAGGATGGAGTGGGGGCGATCATGGACTCGATGGAGCTGGAGAGACAGAGAGGAATCACGATCCAGTCCGCCGCCACCTTCACCATGTGGAGACGCCACAACATCAACATCATCGACACGCCAGGTGAGACCACACACTCGCTCCTGCCGGCGGACACCAGTCAGAACCCCTGTAGACTAAATGCCACGCTAATTGTCTGGTGTTTGGACAGCGTTGCCCGCCGTAGGGTGGTGGTGGTGATAGCGTTTGGTGTGTGTGTTGTCCAGGTCACGTGGACTTCACCATCGAGGTGGAGCGGTCCCTGCGTGTGCTGGACGGGGCAGTGCTGGTGCTGTGTGCGGTCGGGGGCGTGCAGTGTCAGACCATGACTGTGAACCGGCAGATGAAGCGCTACAGCGTGCCCTTCCTCACCTTCATCAACAAGCTGGACCGGCAGGGGGCCAATCCGGGCCGAGCGCTGCAGCAGCTCAGGTGAGGCGCTCTCACGCAGGCCGTCAGAGGTCACAGGTCATGCTGCAGCTCAGGTGATGGTCCTTCACAGCTGATTGGCTCAGCTGATCCTGCAGCCAATGAGACGCTCCACATTTGAATAGTCTGTTTGAGACAATCAGGTGGTTTTATTTTGTCCTGCAGGACGAAACTGAATCAAAATGCAGCGTTTGTCAACATCCCCATCGGGCTGGAGGGAAATCTGCAAGGCATCGTGGATCTGATCGAGGAGCGCAGCATCTACTTCGACGGCCCCTTCGGGTAGAGCATGAGTTTGGCGTTGTGTAGCGTGAGCCGATCACATGGTTTCTCATCATCATCGTCGTGTGTGTGTGTGTGTGTGTGTGTCTCGTTTGACCGAAGCCAGAGCATCCGCTTTGCCGAGATCCCGGCGGAGATGCGGTCCGAGGCGTCCGACCGCAGACAGGAGCTGGTGGAGTGTGTGGCCAACGCCGACGAGACGCTCGGAGAGATGTTTCTGGAGGAGAGAGTTCCCTCTGTGGACGACCTCAAGGTCTGTCTGCCTCCTACACACACTTTACTTTAATGTGTAATTAACAAGTAATTGTACGGTTTAAGTACAGTATAATTCTATCGGTTATGTCATGAGTGAACAGTTGAGAAAGAAATCGGATGTTTGTCAGTTTATTCGGTCTTAAAGTGACAGCAGCCTAATATTTCTGCTGTCATCTGTGTCATTAATGTTAATAAAAACAACAAATACAGCTTTAACAAAGATGGAACTATATTTAATGTCTACAGTGAACAAATAGTGTTATTTTACATTTAGGCTTATTTATTCATTTCTGTACCTGACTATTACCGGTAGACCTTATTTAGTTTCATGTGTGCTTGTAATTTGTGTATTTGTTCTTATTTTATAGCTGACTGTTCCCTTGTCTTTAATAATCTTTGAACTTTATCAGTTAGGCTTGTAGTTTTTTTTTAAATTTGTTGTCAACGTACTTCAAGTGAGCTTTAAGTAATAAATGAGAAGTACACACACAGTATGTGTATATAATATTCTTAAATTTATATGATCCATTGCACCACTACTGTAGTAAGTATGTTTAATGTGTGTAACAAGGACATAAAGTGTTACCCAGCATCCTCATCTGAGATTGAACTTCGTAAGTGACACTATATCTCAGTATCTCAGCGGCACAGTTGATTGGATGATTTGAGGTTCCTATACCTGAGTTTGAACACGATCTGTAGTCCTGCTGTGTATGTCGGGGTCTGAAAGTGTGTGTATGCTGATGTTTCAGGCGGCCGTGCGGAGGGCGACGATCAAGCGTGTGTTCACCCCTGTGCTAGTGGGAAGTGCGCTGAAGAACAAAGGAGTTCAACCCCTGTTAGACGCTGTGCTGGAGTATCTGCCCAACCCCACTGAAGTCAGCAACTACGCCATCCTCAATCAGGAGTGAGTGCTGGAGCTGCAGCTCTCTGAAACACACCGTTACACAGAGTTACAGCTCAGTTAATGTGTGTGTGTGTCGTTTACAGGGATGCTCAAGACGGCTCAAAGATTCTGATGGATCCAACAAGAGATGACACTCAACCCTTCGTCGGCCTGGCCTTCAAACTCGAGGTGAACTTCTGAAGTCAAGTCATGTGTGAGCCGCATAGTGTACCTGTGTTAAACCTGTGTGTTAAAGGTTGTCTAAGCGATCCTGGGTGTTGACGTTCGAATATTTTCAAACAAATCGGAGCTTGACCCGCCCTCCTCCGCATCTCATCTCCTCCCCCTCCCTTCCGTCCTTCCTGAAATAATTGTGAACGTGTATTTATAGCTAATTATATCCTTGTGTGGGTTTGGCGAACATAAAGCGTCAATTTAGAAGAAAAAAACAATTTAACGTTACCCACCTGTCCAGCAAAAACAGAGCAACCTGACGTCGGACTGGAAGCCCTTCTGCCGCCGGAGTTCAAAAGCTTTGCTACCGATGTAAATTCGGAACTTCGCACGTTCTTTATCCGACTCCTCCTTCTTTTTAATTTGTTCCTCAGAACGACGTCTCTTTGGTCGTGTGTCGGCCATTTTTCAAACTTCCCTCTGACGCTTCTATCTCCTTCACACACACACCCCCTTCATGTGCACACTAGTGCTGTAGCGGCGCGTCGATGATTTGACGTCAAAATTTCGTCGACGTCATATTTTTGCGTCGACGCTTCTTTATTTATTTCTTTTTTGCATGTTCCCGGCGGTACAGCTTGCCACACACACGTGGGAGACCGAAACATTGCAGAATAGAGGACGAAAACAACTAGAAGTGAATGTGCTATCCATTAAATGAATCACACAGTAAACAAACCCTTAAGAAAAAAAACTTCGCAATTTAGACGCGCAAACTGGGTGCCGGTGTGGTCCCAGATAGCAAACTGACATTGAATCAACGTGGAAATATGACATCGAAACAACGTTGATCTGACATTGTTTTGCTCATCGAATTAACGTTGAACCAACGTCAGACGCGTCATTCTTTCAAAACTAACGGAAAATCAACTTGAAATCAACGCGTTGTTTCAACGTTATGAAAGCAAACCAATTTTCGATTTTCATTTAGCTTTGAAGAATGCCGCGTCTGACGTTGGTTCAACGTTAATTCGATGAGCAAAATCAACGTTGTTTCAATGTCATGAGAGACGTCGTTTCCACGTTGATTCAATGTCAGTTTGCTGTCTGGGGTGAGACGTACAAGCTCGGGCAGAAAAAAAGGCGTACACACAGCCAGCCACAGTCTTCCTGGTCTTGCGCACCCAACGGGTCATTTTTGCCGTGCGCACATTCGCGCTCGTGCGGACGTGTGGAGTATAAACAAGGCTTTACTCCGTGTCAGCACGCGCTCTGATCAGTAGGTGAACTCCGCCTCCGACTGCGTTTCCCTCCTCAGCTGATATTAATATTTAAACATTCTCTATGATAAAAAATGTTTGTAAAAAATATTTTAATAACACGGTTTTGGCGGTTGTAGAGTTATGATGGCGTTCAAATACATAACATTAGACTAACGTTAGCCAGCGTATAGTATCTTGATTCAGTATGCTAGTATTTATTTGAGATATTGTTTTTTTATTAATTGAGCAGCAGAAAAAATATTCTTTATATTAGTCGTCCAATTAGTCATTAGATTAGTCGACTAATCGATAAAATAATCGCCCAACTAATCGTTTAGCTAATAATCGTTTACCCCAGCCCTAGTGCACGCGCACTAACCCCCCAGACCCACCCTCAAATACTCCTTGCCAGTGATTGGCTGGAACATCCGAGTGAGACATGATTGTTTTTGTAGCCGTTTGTGGAGCCTGTGGTGTCTACAGAGACCGCGTTTTTTTACAGTGTGTTTAGGGGACAGGCAGCTAGCCGATAGTGAGGAGACGTTTGATGTACGTGACAAAAAATGTTTTTGCCCAGCATCGCTTGGAGAACCTTTAAACCTGTGTGTTACACCTGCATTTAACCTGCGTTTTAAAGTGTATTGAACCTGTGAGCTGCATCGTGTACCTGTGTTAAACCTGTGTTTTAAGTGTGTTTACCCTGTTTAACCTGTGTTTACTCTGTGTTACCTTATGGTGACCCCTGTGTTAACCTGTGTTTCACCTGTGTTTCACCTGTGTTTAACTTCTGTTTACCCTGTATTTCACCCTTGTTTCCCATGTGTTATTCCTTAGGCGGGGCGCTTCGGTCAGCTGACGTACGTGCGTGTATATCAGGGTTGTCTGAGGAAGACCGAGTACATCTATAACACCCGCACGGGGAAGAGGGTGAGAGTTCAGAGACTCGTGCGACTCCACGCAGACCAGATGGAGGTGAGACATGTTTCTCTCTCAGTGAGACTGTTCATTTCTTCTCTCTCACTCACTACATTTACATGCAACCAAATAATCCATTAGTAATCGAATTAACAGCTCAATCAGACTGAAAAGCCTTCATGTAAACACCGATTGAGCTCGATCCCAATGAGATTTGGATCGGATTGAAAGGGGTGGTTCATTCCTTTTCTAATCCGATCGTGAGAACGTAAACTCTTGATCAGATCGAAAACCGAAACTGAAAGGACTGCACATGTGCAGTGATACAGACTGTTCTTCAGATGAAGAGTGTGTGGTTGTTTCTTGTGTTGTTCAGGACGTAGAGATGGTGTTTGCTGGAGACATCTGTGCGCTGTTTGGCATCGACTGTGCCAGCGGAGACACATTCACTGCCCGCACTAATGCCAACCTCTCCATGGTACGTCATCAAACGAGAATATCACCCTAAGAAACACAGGGATCCCGAACACGCGTTGAGAACATCTGTGTAATAATGTGTGTGTTCCAGGAGTCCATCCATGTTCCTGAGGCTGTGATCTCCATGGCCATACGACCCGCCAACAAGGTACAGGACCACTGAAGCCCTCGCTCGCCCGCTCTCTCTCTGTCCTCATCTATAAGAGTGTGTGATCGGCTTCCTCTTCTGTCCTCTAGAACGACACAGACAAGTTCTCCAAGGGGATCAACCGCTTCACCAGGGAAGACCCCACGTTTAGAGTTCACTACGACACCGAGAGCAAAGAGACCATCATCTCCGGCATGGGGGAGCTGCATCTGGAGATCTACTCGCAGGTACACACACACACCTTTGAGCTGCACCTGGAGATCTACTCGTGTGTGTGTGTGTGTTCTAAAGGATGGAGAGGGAATATAACTGTAGCTGCGTTTCCATTACCCTTCAATTTGCGCAAATTGAAATTGCGAAATGAAAATACGCTCAATGGAAACACGTCAGTTTCGCAAAAACTCCCGTTTATCGCAAAAAAGTTTTTACGCTCGCATGAGGAGGTTTTTCAGGCAATTCGAAAAAGGATTTTTTCGCAAAACTGCAATGGAAACGGATTTTGCGCATTTACAGTCACCTGACTTAGAAGACGGAGTGTGTTTTAGGTCCGTGTCCGGAAATAATAATAATAATAATTATCATCATTAGCCTATTATAACATTTATTAGGCTACATGTAGAAGAGGCTTTTTTATCCAAAAAATGAACAAAGCAATTCGTCACATCTCATTCATGTACAGGTTGGACAATAATAAGCTAAGATTATCACAAATAAACACTCGATTTTGACCAATATATCCAAGAGTGTGTGCGGAGTTTGGAGCACTGGATGGCAGACAGGCGTGGGCGCGTCGTGAACACTTTCATTTTCCCATCAACAGTGGAATCAACTTAAAATACTCTAGCATTTCTGGTTATACAGAAAATAATAATACATTATTCGCAACTACTTTTATTTGCGTAATGTCACAATAACAAGAAAATGTTTTTCTTTTGTAAAATAACATAAAACAATCAGGCGCGCTTTATGATCTTCGTGAACTGGAGCGCGAGAACTGAACCAATAGCCTTTATAGACTAAGTTTTAAATGTCCACTTTAAAAAGAACAAATTCGAATCGTAAGCTAATATCTTCTGATTATGTAATCCGTATGAAAGGTGCCGTTCTCTCTAAAGGTGCATCCGGAGATTATGTTTTTAGCTCGTTATTTTTTCAGACGCATTTATAATAATAAAGCACTGCGGGAAAAAATATCATAAATAGGCTATCCATGTTCTAATTTGGCCTTAGAAAACCAGTAAAATCTACATTTTTTTCCCCATATTAATTTGTGAATATTTTAAATGTTTTAAAGGGAGCAAAAAGTCATAAACAAATATCTGAAAATTCATTGAGATGTAGCCTATATAGCGCAGCATTGGTGTGGTCAAACTAAAATGATGGTGTTTAACTTTGCGTTTTAAAAATACAACAACCGTTCATTTTTCTTTTTGCAACGACCGTTTGGACATAATACGAGATAGAGTTCTTTATTAAATTCATATAAAAAAGAAACGATAATCACAGGAATAGCCTCTCTAAACCTCAAAGAAATGCCATCAAGACATCGAAGCAGAAATAAGGGAGAAACACCAGGAACTCAATGCTTGGTTAACACATCACGTCTCCTTCCATTAATAATAATAATAATAATAATAATAATAATAATGTCTAGTGCGGTGCATGGCTGTGAAATAAGTTATAAACCTACCAAAGTCCGTTGATTTTGCATAACATCGGTTAATGGAAACACCGTCATTTCGCAATAGTTTTTTATCGAAATTTGTAAAATATCGCAAAAGTTTTGTGCAAATCTGTAATGGAAACGCGCCTTGTGTGTGTTCTAGAGGATGGAGAGGGAGTATAACTGTCCGTGTGTGATGGGGAAGCCGAAGGTGGCCTTCAGAGAGACGGTGACCAGCGCTGTGCCGTAAGTCCTGCACTTACACACATCACACATGAAGAAATCATATTCATGTCATCTGACGGATGAAGATCTGATCCTGAACACAGACCTTATCCTCAACTCAAGCCGAAGTCATCGTAACTCTTTATTTTACAGTGGTTACACACGTTACATACAGCTACTGTACTGACTAGCGCTGTCAAGTAAAGATTCGGATTGAGCTTTTCAGCCATTTTGACAGCCCTAGCAGTGGAAAGTAAGTACATGTTGTTAATGAATATCACTCTGCACTTAAATGTAGAATTAACTGTTAAAAGGAAACATAGTAGTAGTTTAACCAAAATCATTTGAAAAAGTAAACATTAACTGAATACGTTTTTTTTTTTAATCCAATTTGCGTTAAAAAAAACACGTATAAAACTTTAACCTTTAAAAAAAACGTATAAAACTTTAACCGACTTGAATTGAACACAGGAAATATACAATATCTAATTTAAAATATGGCATATGTTTGCATGTGTCCAGCCGTGCGGTCAGAGAGGAATGAACTGCAGCCAGCGGTGTTTCTCTCTGTTTATTAGTGTTGATGCGTGATCAGACAGTGTGTGTGTGTGTGTGTGTGTGTGCTCAGTCTGCTGTTGGCGGGCCGGTATCATGAGGGCACTTGGGAAGCCACTCGGTCTCCAGCACTCTCACGCCCCCCTCAGGAGACCAGGAGCATAACAGCTTCCAGTGGATGATCTCCTGCTCAACAGATCATGATATTAACACACACTCGTCCTCAGTCCGAGACTCTGCTTTAATGATGTGTGTTCCTCACCTGCGAGACGATGTCATGAAGGAGAACGTGGTACCTCAGCATCAGCTGCTTCTCGCTCGTCTCCTACGATAGAGGATGAAATTACTTGAGGCAATCACTTACAACACGTTAAAGCAGGGGTATTCAGTCAAAGTCCAAGAGCAGTGTGTGTGTGTGTGTGTGTGTGTGTGTGTGTGTGGAGCTCTGACCTGCTGTGTGAGGTTGGCCACCTGTGCCAGGTTATACTCGGTGTTCTCGCTGGACTCTCTCAGCATGATGAAGGACGCCGCCACACGAGCCAGATGCCAGAACGGCTGCATGTCCTGACTGATGTTCCCATAGCTGTCTGCACACACACACACACACACACACAGA
This sequence comes from Pimephales promelas, assembly GCF_016745375.1. Next base: position 1,458,211 of record NW_024121699.1, on the reverse strand, counting down.
GAGAGAGAGAGAGAGTTCAGGTGTGTGTGATGGATACTAACGTTCATAAGTTTGGGGTCGGGAAGATTTTTGAAGTTGTAAATGCAGCCTTGGTGAGCAGAAGAGACTTCTCTTAACAACATTAAACATCTTTCTGATCCCAAACGTTTGACTGGTAGTGCTGGTGTGTTAGTGTGTGTCACACACACCCGGCAGGTCATGCGCGGAGACGGCGCTGTGAGGCGGTGTGTGTTTCTGGTAGAAAGCGAGTTCCTCCGGCGAGCTGCTGATTTGTGTCAGATCCTCACAGCGCAGATGCACCTCCGGGGGAGTGTGTGTGCGCGTCTCCGTCGGGGGGAACAACACGTCCGCTGAGCAGCGCAGCACTGAGCCCTGACACACACACACACACACAAGAAACGTGTCATGATGGAAAACCTGGGCTTCACTCCATCACATGCGTTCAAAAGCTTGGGGTCGGCGAGACCTTTTTTCATTATAAAGACACTTGTAAGGTTACAAAAGTGTATTAAATGCTGTTTTTTTGAGCATTCTATTCATACAACATGAAATATGAAGCAGCACAACTGTTTAACACTGAAAATCATTACAATGCAGTCCCTCCAGGATTTCGCGGGCCTTTTTTGTGATTGTTGCGGCCTAAAATGCCTGATGTTGCGGCCGCTTTTTTAAAAAGTTGCGATAAAAGTTGCAAAGTTCTTCTGCATGTTTTTATAGGTTAAAACGGCAAAGATAGATAGATTTTTTACTTAAAATGCCCATATTATGCTTTTTGGCTTTTCCCCTTTCCTTTATTGTTATATTTTTTTGTGCATGTTATAGGTTTACTAAGAGAGAAAAGTCCAAAGTCCACCCCAAAGGGACTTATTATGTCCCACAGAAAACACTGTTCATCATCTGCATCTGCTCTATTGTAGTCCAGAATTGACTTAAGAGACAAAGTCACACACTTTGTAACACACGAACAAACTAACTAACCATTAGTAACCATGAAAGGCAAAACAAACGATTTAAAGACACAGCAAAACCTAACAAACTAAGCTTCTTTTTTTTTTTTAAACAAGATCTGCACCTGCAAAAAAGTCAATGTGCAGAACCTCACAAACATTAAGCAGCATTTATGTTGAAAGATGCCAATACTAATAAAGTGCAAAATACAGTTTTAGGAATAGCCACTAAAGTTAAATGGTGGAAAAACCAAAATGTTTGATAATGTATTTTAATATAGCTAATATAATATAATATAGCCGCATATCCAATAAAGCTTAATTTTTTTTGTCAGACAATAGAACGAGTCGGCTAGCTATTTTTTATGTGTAAAATTTTCTGAATTGAGAGAGTTCGGGAACTGGGTGAACTAATGCACTGTGATAGTGAGTAGCCTATTACAAGTAATAAACACAAGAAAAGAAAGGAAAATAAAATGATCAAACTCAATTCTTTAAATATAAAACAAAAGAGAAGCAGATAAGTGATAAGTCCGTGGAAACAACACTGCTCATTCGCGTGTGTCAGCTGCCGTGCTGCTCCTCTACTGCAGCCGTTCGCAGAGAGACGTGTGACGGCAGGGAGAAAGCAAACCTCGCGCTCGCAGGCAACATTTGGTTACTGAGGGTTGTCCAAAAAGCCGCTAGATTTGTCTCTAGTCGCTTTTTTTTATATCACTAAATATAGCGACGACTAAGTTGGCAACATTGGCCTTTTCTGTTATTTTTGTAGGTAGCCTAAATGTGAGACATTGGCAGTCCACATCTGCTGCGTCTTCTGAACAAAACAAGTGAGTTTGCTGACGTATGACGACGCTTTGCAAGAGACCGCGGCGCGATGATTCGTCAAAGTTGCAGAAAAGTTGCGGTGATTTTTCAAAATTGCAAGGCGCACTGAATTCACGTGGATTTGTTGAAGTTGCGTTAATAGTTGCGATCGCGACATCGCGAAATCCTGGAGGGACTGACAATGATTTCTGAAGGATCATGTGACACCGAAGACTGGAGTAATGATGCTGAAAGTTCAGCTTTTGATCTCAAGAATAAATTGCACTTTACTATATGGCCTGACCCTGCTCGCAACGAAAGCCACCGCCCAGCCCATCAGGAGGGCTATGGCCAGTTGAGTGGTGCCTTCCTCGACTCTCCTCTTTCCTCCACTGGTCTCTTCGGCCCTGCGGTGGACGGCTTCGCTGAGCGCTTCATGACTACACAGAAGGCATCGCAGCTATCGCTCCAGACTCAGCAGCCAGCCAAACCAGCGTCCTCATCAGACAAAACCCTTCCCACCTAAGCGTCAGCGACCCCGGCTTAGGATTACGCTGGACCAAGAAGCAGTCCTGCTCATCCAGACAGGAAGAGTTGAGGGTTAAGTCTCGCTGTGGCCGGACCACACTCCTAAAAGCCCCCGTCACAGACTGATTTTGAGATTTGCTTTCGAAGGGGTGGCCTACCTGTATACATTCCTCCCATTCGGACTGTCTTAAGGGCCCCCCCCCCTGCCTCGGGCCCTGGGTACTCGGTACCCTTTACCCCCCCAGTCCGACGCCCCTGCCTGGGCCCAAGCACTTTTACGAAGTGCTAGATGCAGCATTATCCCCCCTTAGACAGAAGGGAATGAGCATCTTGAACTACATCAAGCTCATTCTGGCCCAGTCGGAGGAACAGATCTGTGCTCCTCAGCCATTTGGACTCATAATCAGCACAGCCAAGAGCTCTCTGTTCCCCATCCTGGGTGCAGTTATAGACTCAGTCCATGTCCTAATCCAATCACACAACACGACAGTAGTGTCCTAAATAAACCGTCAGGGTGGGCTCAGGTCGAGACCTTTGTACAGGCTAGCCAGAAGTCTCCTCTTATGGGCACAAGGCAACCTGTGCTCGCTGAGAGCGACTCGTGTGCCGGGAAGACTGAACCAGGGAGCAGACATGCTTTCCTGGGGCAATGTATCACCAGGGGAATGGACCCTTCAGAGCGTTTTTGGGAGAGCAGAAGTCAACCTCTTCACTTCAGAAGACTACTTTCACTGCCTAATATTCTTCTCGAAAGGCAGTCCTTCTAGTGGCCCCTCTCTGGCGGACCCAATCTTGGTTCCCCGAGTTGATCACAGCAGCCCCAAGGCCGATACCCCTAAGGAAAGACCTCCTTTCCCAAGCGAACAAGATGATTTAGCACTATGGGCCCTCCATGTGTGGCCCCTCAACAGGAGCTTACGAGAGTCCTAAACACCATTTAGGGCCCGCCCACAAGACACCTCCACACCCTTAAGTGGTCTGTGTTCTCCAGCTGGTGCTCAGCCCAGAGTCTAGACCCTGCTTACGCCAAGTACCTCTGGTACTTTCATTTCTTCAACAGCTACTCGACTCTAAAGTTGTCCTTAAGGCAAGCCATGGTTATGTGCCCAAAGCTCAAGTACTGCTCTTCTCACGTCTCAAGACGAGCAACAACTGCTCCTGCTCCTCCCGGTCCGGGCCCTGAGAACATATATAGAGCGCTAACGTAACCTCGGTTCCCTGAGATAAGGGAAGGAGTATTGTGGAGATGGCCGAGCTATGTCGCACACGACTTGCTGTTCATTGCTTCAGTCGATTTAACCTGAATCCTATGGCGAAATGAGTGTCTTTGGTAGGCAGATGCCCCGCCCCTTCTAGCAGGCTCTGCGCTCGGTTTAGCGGGCCTGATTGGCTCGCGCAGTTGCGCCGCTCCGCCATAGGCTCATGCATTTCCCACTGATCAGCCAATAAGTGTGTGATTAATCGCTGGACTGTTATGGCGATGCAGTAGCACTGCGTTATTTTATAAACGGCTTCAGTATTCAGAGAAAAAGGAGTTTTCCCCATTTCGTCTAGGAGACGCAATACTCGTTCCCTTATCTCAGGGAACCAAGGTTACGTTATTAACCGATGTGTTTTACATTGGAATAATATTTCACCGTTTTACTGTATCTTTTATGAAATAAATGCAGCTGGTGAGCAGAAGAGACTTCTTTAAAAAAAACCCATTGGAACATCTTGCTGACCACAAAACGTTTTGTAATGCATCGATTAAGGAGTTTAATAATACTACTTTAATATATATTGCTGTTACTATAATAGAATATTTGGAGAATATCCCAATTTTAAAGTATGGCTGGCACTTTCTGTCCGGGAACCGCCACTCAATCAAAATGACGGTTTATGACAAATAATCCTGATCCCATCAGTTTGACTGAATGAGCTGGATTACGTCAGAATCTGTTTTGTGTTTTAATCAGACGTCAGTCTCACAGCAAGGCATGTTTCTACAGCAGGGAGAAACACAACGCTTGTTATCTGTCAAAATGACAGATAATAGTTAATGATGAAACACAACATCCGTATTACATAACTTAGGTTTGCCAGGGTTTCAATGGACTGAATCTTTGATGGATTGAATATTATAAAGTGTTTTTAACCTTCGCTGCATGTGAACCTGTTGTAGGAGACTCCAAAACAACATTAGGAACCTTTAAAATAGCATAACGGGGCACTTCAATACTCTTATAATTTTAAGTTAGATGGCTAATGTAGTTAAAATGTTAACAAACAAACCTTATTGTAAAGTGCTACCGAAAACATTATTTAAATATCATACCAAAATCAAATCATATTGTGGTGAAAAAAAGATTGTCAGAGTGAACAGATACTCTCTTCTCGAACAGCGACAGAAGTTTATGCACTGATTCCAGAGCTCTTCCAGCGGGTTTAACAGGAGTGGGTCGTGTTGTTGACTGGGTTTTACACCTCGTCTGTAATGGATCTGAAACGTACCGAGCTTCCATAGTCCATCACGGAGAAATCCAGGCTGTACTTCCTCCCTACGGTTCCCACGACCTGTCAACACAAGAGTCAGAGTCATCCTTCAGCAAACACTCACAGGCCCAGTCTCGCTGAAGGCAGAGGACGAGCACAACTCCAGAGCACGCAGATCTGAAGAGAGAACTTGAACAATAGATATTCGTACTGGTGTGCTAACATTTACACTCACAGCTCCAATGTGAAAACCCGTACAATAAAAATATTTGCACTCGCAGACAAGTCACAAACCTGAACTCTGAATTTAAATCTGCAGACAAGCTGTAGGTAGAAATGTGTAAAAGGCCACTCACAGAAATACAAAGACAGACAAACCTCACTTAGGCACTGCAACTTCTCAAATCTGCCATTTCATGCTTCACACCTTGACTTTCGCAACTATTTCCACGATATATTAGATTCAAAACTAACTTAAAACTACTTGTCTGTCACTTCAAATGCAGAATTTGGGTTTGTGATTATTGTATGTATTCTGAAATCTGTGTGCTGTGAAGTTCTGCTCCTGCTTTGCCTTCACGAGCGTCTGAGCTGAAGTGTGTGTGTGTGTGAGCTGGCCTCACCTGGTCCTCCGCCGTGGCCGTGTGCACCTGCTGCAGGCCGAACACCCTGAAGGGCGAGCCGTGGTGTGTGTTCAGGTGATGCAGGGCCACTTGAGCCGCCCGCCGCGCTGGGAAGTGTGTGGGAACCAGCTCTCCGGTGGCCATCGTCGGTGTCTGAGAGAGCAGAGGCACACACAAGCACTGAGACACACCTCACTCACAGGGTGTGTGTGTGTGTGTGTGTGTGTGTGTGTGTGTCTTACACTGGACTTTGAGTCTCTAACAGTTGAGTAACAAGAGCATGTGATCACTGTCAAAACGAGGAGATGAAGAAATACTCAAGTGTTCAGACACAAGCAGAAGCTGCTAGGAAGAGTTTCCGCACTTCCTGTTGTGTGCTGTAGCCCCGCCCTCTTTTAAAGAGACACCGCACTCTCAGCACATCCAAAATAACCTGGCTCTTCCAACCCTTATAATGGCAGTTTTGAAGACTATAAAGGTGTGTCCATCCATCTTAAGTGCTCCGGGGGTTAATAAAGGCCTTCTGAAGGGGAGTGATGCGTTCGTAACGGGTTAAAGGGTTAGTTCACCCAAAAATTAAAATTCTGTCAGTATTTCCTCACCCTCGTGTTGTTCAACCCCGTAAGACCTTCGTTCATCTTCGCAACACAAATTAAGATATTTAAGATATTAAGATCGCTCCTGCATACAGTCCATAGGTTTCTTGAGGGACTGGCTCTTGCTGGCATAGAAAAGTCATTAAAGACATCGTTAAAATAGTCCAACTGACTACAGGGGCTCAATCTTAACTTTATCAAATGACGCGAACACTTTTGTACGCAAAAACAAACAAAAATAACTACTTTATTTCAACTAGTAGCCTGTAGTGTGATTGTGTAAAGCTACGTCACACGTAGGCTCACTATTGGCCGACGCTGGTCATGTGTGTGATGCGTGTGACGTACAATAACAGAAGCTTACGCTATTAAACTAGTAACCTGACTCAAGGTAGAGGGAGAAATAAACGAATAGTTGAAATAAAGTCGTTATTTTTGTTGTTTTTGTGCACAAAAGTGTTCTCGTCGTTTGATAAAGTTAAGATTGAGCCCCTGTAGTCACTTGGACTATTTTAACGATGTCTTTAATGACTTTTCGAGTCATTCCCTCAAGAAGCCTATGGACTAGTATGCAGGAGCGATCTTAATATCTTAAATATCTTAATTTGTGTTGCGAAGATGAACGAAGGTCTTACGGGGTTGGAACAACATGAGGGTGAGGAAATACTGACAGAATTTTCATTTTGGGTGAACTAACCCTTTAAATACGGATGTTTTTCTCACACAAAGTAAAATGGCCGGATGATAAAGATCTGTCGTGGCTTAAAACAGTCCTGTGTTACCCTTCATGTGTCGGTCAAAAAATACTGAAAGAAATGTTCTATATTTTAGTTCGACAATTTTTTTGTATTTTTAGGGGATTTTATGGTACTAAAAATATATTTACGCTGTATTTATAATCTATTTAAATCTGTGAGGAAATCAAAGCCATAAATCGACACCAGTGTGTTGTGCATGTGCGCTGATCTCGCGAGTGTGTGTGTTCGGCTGCAGTTCCTCGCGCTTCCACTAGAGGACGAGACCAGTGGGACTGCTGCTTTCAGGAGCGTTTAACCTGCTCCAGTCAGGGCCATGATTGTTCTTGTGTTCACACTGCCGGTCCCAAAACCTTTACCAAGTCTCGTACCATTCCGATGAATACCACCTGAAATGTGTTCATTTGTTGGGTCAGAATTGACCGTAGAGCACCAGAGATACACACAGATATTACATCATCTCTCAAAACTGTTAATGCCGTCGCGATATTGCTGGTTATGTCCACATCAGCATCCACAGAGAGCGGAGAGTAATGTGAACACTGGACGTGTGTGCTGCAGGTTCGACTTCACCCATAAGAAGCAGTCTGGAGGCTCGGGTCAGTACGGTAAAGTGGTGGGCGTCCTGGAGCCGCTGGAGCCCGAGAACTACACCAAACTGGAGTTCAGCGACCAGACCGTGGGCACCAACATCCCCAAGCAGTTCGTGCCCGCCGTGGAGAAGGTGAGCGAGGATCACATCCCAGTCGGCCCACGTTCATTAGCGTGTTTGAATATGTGCGCAGATTACATATTGAAGGCGCATTAGTTTGATTTATGGCTTATTGATACCGCACGATTAGTGGACTAGAGGTCAGTGTGAGCCTGTGTGTGTCCTCAGGGCTTCAGGGAGGCGAGTGAGAAGGGGCCGCTGACGGGACACAGGATCTCCGGCGTGCGGTTCGTGCTGGACGACGGGGCGCATCACATGGTGGACTCCAACGAGATGTCCTTCATCCGGGCCGGAGAGGGCGCTCTCAAACAGGGTATGTGCCCCCTCCTCCTCTACTGTGTGTGTGTGTGTGCGTGTGTTGACGTGTGTGTCCCTGTGCGCAGCGCTGGAGAAGGCCAGTGTGGTGATCCTGGAGCCGGTGATGTCAGTGGAGATCGTGGCTCCTGACGAGTTCCAGGGGGCCGTGATCGCAGGGGTCAACCGCAGGCACGGCGTGGTCACGGGGCAGGACGGGGCCGAGGGCTACTTCACACTCTACGCCGACGTGAGTCGCTCCCTGGACCTCCACACATTATAGATCACACTCGGGGTGGGAACATGTGGGCCGATAACAGATATATCGGCCGATAAATACAGACTTTGAGAGCTGGATTTCAAAAACAAAGCTCACCATTAAACGCCACGGCCCAAACACTTCAGATATACAGCCTGCTTTTTGTCATCTTAAGTCGCTTATATGACACACACACTCTGTATTTTCCTCAAAGTGATTTCGATCACATTTAAGGCCATCATGTTGAACATTCGCATCTGAAGCGTCTCAGCTGAGGGAAATAACACACCATTGTTCAGCTTTAACATATCGGACTCATTCTCTTATCGGGTCGACATTAAAAATGAACCTGTATCGGCCGATGCTCACATGTTGTGCTTCGCTCAAACCGTATTCACTTTATAGCCCTTAATCCTGTAATTGTGGACACATGTGGGCACAGAGGACTGATCCTAATTTGTATTTATTATAAATGTTATATCACTGTCTTCGATAAAGTTTTGTCTATTCATTTATGGTGTTTTTTTTATATTTTGGAATTTATTTACTTCAAAAAGTACCATATTTTCTATGTAAATTATGCTTATTTTTATGTTTTATTTTTTTAACTACATTAAAATATCTTTCCAGTAAGTTCTTAGAGCTGAAACCTAAAGATGAAGTGACTTTGCCGTCAGCTGGTGTCTTATTTTGGCTTATTTTAGTTTAATGCTCTACTTTTTCCAGTAAGAGATTAGAAACTGCAAAAAAACTAAAGGAAAACATTCAGACGTGTTGTACAGTAGTAGTACACATTTACAGTGTGTGTAAATGTGTGTGTGAGATTAACCCTTGTGATCATGTTTCAGATCCCGTTGAATGACATGTTTGGATACGCCACAGAGCTGCGCTCCTGCACTGAGGTAAAACACACACACACACACACACACTCAGCGCTGAAGACTGTAGAGTGATCATGCTTGTTCACAGTGTGTGTGTGTGTGTGTGTGTGTTCAGGGTAAAGGCGAGTACACCATGGACTACAGCAGATATCAGCCCTGTCTGCCCAGCGTTCAGGAGGACCTGGTCAACAAACACCTGGAGGCCACGGGACAGATGCCCGCCAAGAAGAGCAAGTGGAAGAACTGAACACACACACACACGGACGTTTGTAAGAGGTGAACAGTCAAGAAGGTCACAGGGATTGGGAGGGTTTGCTCAGTAACTGTAAATGTCGTTGTACAGCAAATGGTCGCAAATGTGGTGATTTAATATAAAATGATGATGTTTTAAATCAGTGTGTGTTGAGTCGCATTGGGAAAGACGTAACACACTTCACCTGACTGGAGCGATTACACACACACACACACACACACACGATAGCTTGATTCCCTCAGACCAGTGAAACATAAACCTAATGTTGAGAGCGAGAGGAGGCATTTTACGCCACACACACCCAGGTCGGTTTACACACACACACACACACACCAGAGCTCAGCGGGAATCTGTTTACTGTGTTAATATAAAGCCGTATGTGACGCGCCTCACCTGACGACACACACTGATGAGCCAGAACTAATGATCATAACCGATTACAGTCCTCCTGTGGAGGCGGGGCTCATTTGCATATTCATAGAACCACGCATACTAAATGAGGCAAGAGTGTTGAGTTACATTCAAGATATTTTTAGGCAATTTTTCAAGGAAAAAAATGTTCATTTTGATGTTTAAAATGAGTTTTAGGGGATAAACTGATTGACTACAGGAGGACTTTAATATGCGGCCTTGTTAGGAGATGATCAACAATATTCGCTTCACCGATGACTACAAAATAATGTTTTGGCTCGCCGATGTACGTGGAAACAAAATGATGAAGAGAAATAAACATTTAGACTTTGCAAACACAGTTTTTTTTGTGTTTCATCCAATCTGATTAAAAGATAAGCACGTCTGAATCCAGTGATTTTGTCACTTCCTGTCTACTGAGATCCCTTCATCTGATTGGTTTGTGTCCTTCGCTGCTTATGATATCCCACAATCCTGTGTGTTCGATTACATGAAAAGAATCAAAATGGCGTCTGAAAGTAGCGATCGGTGGTCAGTTTTTCTACAATATTAAATAATATTGTAGTAATTAAATGTTCACTTAGTTATGCATCTCATTACATTATTAAGCTTCCTCAGAAATCATCGCATGACCCAAATCAGCCGTCGAAGCGTTCAAATCCCTCTTTCTGGATCACAACAGCCCCGAAGATGCTCAGGCCGGACAGTAAGACAGGAATAACCTCAGCAAACACAGCACAGGAACATGAACCTAACGCAGACTGCCGTAATGAGCACTGGTTACCTGGGACGGGGCCGGCGCCGGGTCCGTGGGCCGCGTGAAGCAGTGAGAGACGGGTAGAGCCGCACTGAGCTCAAGCAGAGAGAGAGAGAGGAGCAGCCAGATCATCCTCAGCTACACAACACTGACGCTTTCCAGACGAGAGATCTCCTCACACAGATCCAGAAGCCACGAGTTCACTCAGACACTCGATCATTCACACAGGACACAACACATCTCAGAGTTCATCAATCCCTCCAAAATGATGTCACTTCCTGGAAGATGATGCCAAAAAGGACCTGGCTCAAGTTCAAGAGACTTCACAGAGGAGGAAAGTGATATTGAGGACACGGATTGTTTACTCAAAGATAATATTTTGCGCTCTGTTTCAGGAAATCATGCATACTAAACAGTAAAGTGATCCATATATCATCTGAGTGTCGTGTAACAATAAAACACCAGGAGGCTGGACCAAAGAAGGAAATCTGTCCACTTTTACCATGTGTAATGGGCTGTTGAAGCTATAAGCCCACTGCTAGCTAGAAAACAACAGCATGCTATTGCTAGCAGAAGGTTAACATTTAGGGAGACAAGAAATAAACATGTTCATGTCCAGTATGAACACAACAGGGTTGACATGGTATGTTTTACGCCATTAGAGTCTTCAAGAAATGATAAAAATAGAGAACTGACACTTACTTTGTTCTTGGAGTTGCTTTCCCTCCAAGGAAATGATGTCACGTCTAGCAGGTCATGTGATTTATGGCAGAAACTGGAGTTTGGCAGACAAATTTAATGGTTTTGCGTGTTATATAATCACAATATTATTTAGTACATTTCTGGAATATAATAAAATTGAAGAAAAAAATGTTGTTTACATTCTAAATTAGCAATCCAATTTAAAATAACCTTCATTGGTCCCATTTAGGTGACCTTAACTATTATGTAGGCTACTTGCATATAACATTAATGATAATATAGCCTACGTTTATTATCAATTAATTTGTAAAATCAGTTGACATAAGTTAATTCACATTTTTGCGTAAACTATGACGTATTGTTTCATGGCGAAATAAACCCACCAAACTAAATGACTCGACACATCTTACGAATCGCTGAATCAGTTTCGAGTGTTTGAACCGAATCAACACACGGTCTGAACGCGTTTCCAACGGTCATCCGCTTCTGTGGACGACGTGTGTAAATAAACTCGTGTTTTTAAACACGAATTTAATTGTGAGAATAACACACACACAACACTGAAAATACAAGAAAAAATATAAATATATACCAGGAAATGCGAGATGAAAAATCCAAGTTGAAAAAAAAAAAACTGCAGCGTTCCCTATTGATCACGTGACCTCAGCCGCCTGTCACATGACTGCGCTAGTTTGAACCATAGGTTTGAACATGGCAGACAGAGAGGAGCACCGGAGTCTCTTAGATGACGATGATGAGGATGAAGAAGATGAGGGGTCTCGGCACCTGAGCCCGCTGTGTGACCCGAGGCACCTGCTCCACCGGATCCTGGTGCTGCTCTTCATGTGTTTTCTGGGCTTCGGTAAGAACAATCCCGACGACGAGTCACAAGACACACACACACAATCCACATAAGTTATCCATAAAGCGTTATATTCGCATGATAGCGTGTGGTCTTACTATGTTGTGACCCTGTTTGGGCTCAGTGGTGTCAGATTTCATGTGAAAGTGAAACTCTGTTTGTTGTGTCTGTTTCAGGGAGTTATTTCTGTTATGATAATCCAGCTGCGCTTCAGACTCAAGTCATACAGGTGTGTGTGTGCATTTAGGCTCATGTCCTCTGAGAAAACAAGCATGATTTAATGTTTATGGTAATGTAATGTGTGTGTGATGGTTCTGGGCTCGTTGCAGAAGCCCAGTTGTGTTTGTCTAGTAGGACTGAATGTGTAATAAAGCATCAGCTGAGAGAGTGTGTACTGCTGTCACTGATTGACTGGCGTCTGTGTGTGTGTGTGTGTGTGTGTAGGATATGAGTCTGAACACGGCCTCCTTCATGCAGCTGTACGCCTGGTACTCGTGGCCTAACGTGTTCCTCTGCTTCCTGGGAGGCTTTCTGTTGGACCGGGTCTTCGGCATCAGGTCCAGTCCACACACACACACACACACACACACACTCTCAAGCTTCACTCATATCTCATAACGTCTGCTTTGTTCATATGGCTGCTGGACTGTGAGTGTGTGAACGTCAGCTGACTAACTCTTGTGTTGTTTTAGGCTGGGGACTATCATCTTTGCTCTGTTTGTGTTAATCGGGCAGTAGGTCATCACACACACACACATGAATAGATAATTTTGGATCGAAACATCGATTCCAATTGTGGCATTGAATACTTGAGTTCAGGAATCAGATACTTGTTATAAAATAAACATTCGGATTCCTCTTATCGATTGCTCTGTGAGCATTTCAGTGTGAGTTTAACCCTTGTGCTGCATTAGATTTTTAACACCGTTGAGTGCATTAAGGACCAAAAATGGCCACATATTAAACATTGCCTAAAATATTATATATTATTATTATTTTCCACTTTTACCAAGTTAAATCTTTTAACCAGCATCAGTCCTCATCATAACTACCAACAATGTATTCAATTTCAGGATTTTAACCCTTTAATTACCAGTTTGTTTTGGCGAAACATCGATTTGTATAAGAGGAAAAAATACAAAAAATTCAATTATTTTCAATAAACTAAATGCAAGAGAAAACTTTAGATTTGGATTATCACAGTCCCACTTGCAAAAAATCCCACTTAGCGCGTTAGAGACCAAAAATGGCCACCTATTAAACATTGCCTATTGCCTAAAATAAGGTGCATTTCCACCCATAGGAATAAATATGTAGTGACGTCATCACTATATAATGCAAATATAATCTTTTGCTTCAAAATGAAAGGATGTTTGTGCAAAAATCATGTTTCATGTATTACTGACAGCCTCAGAATTTCAACAACGTTTTAATGGGTTTCAATGGGCCATTTTTGGTCTTTATGGTGCTGAGTTTTACTATTTGATCTACACAGGTGTGTGTTATACACTATTTTGCAAAATGGGATCACACTTTTTACATTATCCAAAAAGTCAAAATTTTGCCAAATTTCATACCATTTGCATTAAAACAGCCAAAATGGTCAAAGAAATTAACTGCAAAAGACCAAAAATGTCCCTAATTGCAGCATAAGGTTTAAAGCATCGACGTGTCGTGCAGGTGTGTGTATCTGGGCAACTGCAGGTGTGTGTAACTATACAGGGCCACTGTCGTCTCTATAACACTAATCAAACTACAAAAGTTCTTGCCTGACTAGCTTTTGTAACTATATAATGTATAAAGTGCATGATTGATTAGTTCCTGAAGTCTTACAACACTTTATTTTCAGTGTGGTCTTTGTTCAGTTGTGATTTCTAATTTTAAAAACGATACCCAACACTACACATAGATGACATGTACACTGTACTGCTACAGTCACCCACAACACTCACGCAGCCAGTTGACCGGGTGTGTGTGTGGTGTGTGTTTATGAGTTGTACGGTTGTTTTGCAGATCATATTCGCAGCCGGCGCTCTGGCCCAATCACTTCTGGCTGATGAACGTGGGTCGGTTGTGTTTGGGTGAGCGTGTCTCCTGACTGAAAGCCTGTAGTTGTGTGTGTGTGTGTGTGTGTGAACGCTGATCCTCTCTGCTGCTGTGCAGCATCGGTGGAGAGTCTCTGGCTGTGGCGCAGAACACGTATGCCGTCAACTGGTTTAAAGGGAAAGAGCTCAACCTGGTGTTCGGCCTGCAGCTCAGCATGGCCAGACTGGTGAGTGTTGTGTGTGTGTGTGTGTGTCAGACCTCTTACTAACCTCATAAAACAGCTTGATCATGTCGGTTTCAAGTCGATGTGCAGCTTCATTCTCGGGTTTAAAAGGATCGTTGACTCCGGAAACAATTTACTGGTTATTATAAATATACTTGATGTGAACCTGTTCTACATTTTATTAAAAAAAATATATATTTATATTCTCTATGACAGTGTTATTGTTAAACGACCCCTTCAGAAGTTTGGGTTTGATGAGATGTTTTAGTGTTTTAATGCGTTTATTTGATCATAAATAGTGGACCATGATTGTAGTGTAAATCATCAGTTTTCTGTGTAAGTATACTGTATAGTAAAGTGTAATGTATTCCTGTGATCCAATCATTACTCAAGTCTTTGGTGTCACATGATCCTCAGAAATCACTCTAATATGAGGATCTGATGATCAAGACACATTTATGATTATTATCAGTCCATATTTCTGTGGAAACCGTCATACAGAAAGCTCAAAAAGAACAGCATTTATTATCTTTTTCAACACTTTTGATCAGGTTAATGCGTCCTTGCAGAGTAAATGATTATTTATTTAAAATGACCTCAATCATTTGAACAGTAGTGTGTGTATGTGTGTATATATACAGTACCGGTCAAAAGTTTTAGA
>NW_024121699.1:1384430-1442919 GCF_016745375.1 Pimephales promelas | reverse complement strand
TAATGTATTTTAATATAGCTAATATAATATAATATAGCCGCATATCCAATAAAGCTTAATTTTTTTTGTCAGACAATAGTCGGCTAGCTATTTTTTATGTGTAAAATTTTCTGAATTGAGAGAGTTCGGGAACTGGGTGAACTAATGCACTGTGATAGTGAGTAGCCTATTACAAGTAATAAAACAAGAAAAGAAAGGAAAATAAAATGATCAAACTCAATTCTTTAAATATAAAAACAAAAGCAGGATAAGTGATAAGTCCGTGGAAACAACACTGCTCATTGGCGTCTGTCACTGCCGTGCTGCTCCTCTACTGCAGCCGTTCGCAGAGAGACGTGTGACGGCAGGAGAAAGCAAACCTCGCGCTCGTGGCAACATTTGGTTACTGAGGGTTGTCCAAAAAGCCGCTAGATTTGTCTCTAGTCGCTTTTTTTTTATATCACTAATATAGCGACGACTAAGTTGGCAACATTGGCCTTTTCTGTTATTTTTGTAGGTAGCCTAAATGTGAGACATTGGCAGTCCACATCTGCTGCGTCTTCTGAACAAAACAAGTGAGTTTGCTGACGTATGACGACGCTTTGCAAGAACCGCGGCGCGATGATTCGTCAAAGTTGCAGAAAAGTTGCGTGATTTTTCAAAATTGCAAGGCGCACTGAATTCACGTGGATTTGTTGAAGTTGCGTTAATAGTTGCGATCGCGACATTCGCGAAATCCTGGAGGGACTGACAATGATTTCTGAAGGATCATGTACACCGAAGACTGGAGTAATGATGCTGAAAGTTCAGCTTTTGATATCAAGAATAAATTGCACTTTACTATATGGCCTGACCCTGCTCGCAACGAAAGCCACAGCCCAGCCCATCAGGAGGGCTATGGCCAGTTGAGTGGTGCCTTCCTCGACTCTCCTCTTTCCTCCACTGGTCTCTTCGGCCCTGCGGTGGACGGCTTCGCTGAGCGCTTCATGACTACACAGAAGCCATCGCAGCAGCCAGCCAAACCAGCGTCCTCATCAGACAAAACCCTTCCCACCTAAGCGTCAGGGACCCTGGCTTAGGATTACGCTGGACCAAGAAGCAGTCCTGCTCATCCAGACAGGAAGAGTTGAGGGTTAAGTCTCGCTGTGGCCGGACCACACTCCTAAAAGCCCCCGTCACAGACTGATTTTGAGATTTGCTTTCGAAGGGGTGGCCTACCTGTATTCATTCCTCCCATTCAGACTGTCCCTGGCCCCATACACTTTTACGAAGTGTTAGATCCCCCCTTAGACAGAAGGGAATGAGCATCTTGAACTACATCAAGCTCATTCTGGCCCAGTCGGAGGAACAGATCTGTGCTCCTCAGCCATTTGGACTCATAATCAGCACAGCCAAGAGCTCTCTGTTCCCCAGTCAGAGGATCTCCTTCCTGGGTGCAGTTATAGACTCAGTCCATGTCTTAATCCAATCAGACAACACGACAGTAGTGTCCTAAATAAACCGTCAGGGTGGGCTCAGGTCGAGACCTTTGTACAGGCTAGCCAGAAGTCTCCTCTTATGGGCACAAGGCAACCTGTGCTCGCTGAGAGCGACTCGTGTGCCGGGAA
Source organism: Pimephales promelas (assembly GCF_016745375.1). The sequence continues at coordinate 1,441,333 of NW_024121699.1, read as the reverse complement.
GACTGAACCAGGGAGCAGACATGCTTTCCTGGGGCAATGTATCACCAGGGGAATGGACCCTTCAGAGCGTTTTTGGGAGAGCAGAAGTCGACCTCTTCACCTCCGAAGACTACTTTCACTGCCTAATATTCTTCTCGAAAGGCAGTCCTTCTAGTGGCCCCTCTCTGACGGACCCAATCTTGGTTCCCCGAGTTGATCACAGCAGCCCCAAGGCCGATACCCCTAAGGAAAGACCTCCTTTCCCAAGCGAACAAGATGATTTAGCACTATGGGCCCTCCATGTGTGGCCCCTCAACAGGAGCTTACGAGAGTCCTAAACACCATTTAGGGCCCGCCCACAAGACACCTCCACACCCTTAAGTGGTCTGTGTTCTCCAGCTGGTGCTCAGCCCAGAGTCTAGACCCTGCTTACGCCAAGTACCTCTGGTACTTTCATTTCTTCAACAGCTACTCGACTCTAAAGTTGTCCTTAAGGCAAGCCATGGTTATGTGCCCAAAGCTCAAGTACTGCTCTTCTCACGTCTCAAGACGAGCAACAACTGCTCCTGCTCCTCCCGGTCCGGGCCCTGAGAACATATATAGAGCGCTAACGTAACCTCGGTTCCCTGAGATAAGGGAAGGAGTATTGTGGAGATGGCCGAGCTATGTCGCACACGACTTGCTGTTCATTGCTTCAGTCGATTTAACCTGAATCTATGGCGAAATGAGTGTCTTTGGTAGGCAGATGCCCCGCCCCTTCTAGCAGGCTCTGCGCTCGGTTTAGCGGGCCTGATTGGCTCGCGCAGTTGCGCCGCTCCGCCATAGGCTCATGCATTTCCCACTGATCAGCCAATAAGTGTGTGATTAATCGCTGGACTGTTATGGCGATGCAGTAGCACTGCGTTATTTTATAAACGGCTTCAGTATTCAGAGAAAAAGGAGTTTTCCCCATTTCGTCTAGGAGACGCAATACTCGTTCCCTTATCTCAGGGAACCAAGGTTACGTTATTAACCGATGTGTTTTACATTGGAATAATATTTCACCGTTTTACTGTATCTTTTATGAAATAAATGCAGCTGGTGAGCAGAAGAGACTTCTTTAAAAAAACCCATTGGACATCTTGCTGACCACAAAACGTTTCGTAATGCATCGATTAAGGAGTTTAATAATACTACTTTAATATATATTGCTGTTACTATAATAGAATATTTGGAGAATATCCCAATTTTAAAGTATGGCTGGCACTTTCTGTCCGGGAACCGCCACTCAATCAAAATGACGGTTTATGACAATCCTGATCCCATCAGTTTGACTGAATGAGCTGGATTACGTCAGAATCTGTTTTGTGTTTTAATCAGACGTCAGTCTCACAGCAAGGCATGTTTCTACAGCAGGGAGAAACACAACGCTTGTTATCTGTCAAAATGACAGATAATAGTTAATGATGAAACACAACATCCGTATTACATAACTTAGGTTTGCCAGGGTTTCAATGGACTGAATCTTTGATGGATTGAATATTATAAAGTGTTTTTAACCTTCGCTGCATGTGAACCTGTTGTAGGAGACTCCAAAACAACATTAGGAACCTTTAAAATAGCATAACGGGGCACTTCAATACTCTTATAATTTTAAGTTAGATGGCTAATGTAGTTAAAATGTTAAACAAACCTTATTGTAAAGTGCTACCGAAAACATTATTTAAATATCATACCAAAATCAAATCATATTGTGGTCAAAAAATGATTGTCAGAGTGAACAGATACTCTCTTCTCGAACAGCGACAGAAGTTTATGCACTGATTCCAGAGCTCTTCCAGCGGGTTTAACAGGAGTGAGTCGTGTTGTTGACTGGGTTTTACACCTCGTCTGTAATGGATCTGAAACGTACCGAGCTTCCATAATCCATCACAGAGAAATCCAGGCTGTACTTCCTCCCTACGGTTCCCACGACCTGTCAACACAAGAGTCAGAGTCATCCTTCAGCAAACACTCACAGGCCCAGTCTCGCTGAAGGCAGAGGACGAGCACAACTCCAGAGCACGCAGATCTGAAGAGAGAACTTGAACAATAGATATTCGTACTGGTGTGCTAACATTTACACTCACAGCTCCAATGTGAAAACCCGTACAATAAAAATATTTGCACTCGCAGACAAGTCACAAACCTGTACTCTGAATTTGAAGCTGCAGACAAGGAGTAGGTAGAAATGTGTAAAAGGCCACTCACAGAAATACAATGACAGACACAAACATCTTGTACAACCTCAGTTAGGCACATGCAACTTCTCAAATCTGCCATTTCATGCTTCACACCTTGACTTTCGCAACTATTTTCACGATATATTAGATTCAAAACTAACTTGTCTGTCACTTCAAATGCAGAATTTGGGTTTGTGATTATTGTATTATTCTGAAATCTGTGTGCTGTAGAGTTCTGCTCCTGCTTTGCCTTCACGAGCGTCTGAGCTGAAGTGTGTGTGTGTGTGTGAGCTGGCCTCACCTGGTCCTCCGCCGTGGCCGTGTGCACCTGCTGCAGGCCGAACACCCTGAAGGGCGAGCCGTGGTGTGTGTTCAGGTGATGCAGGGCCACTTGAGCCGCCCGCCGCGCTGGGAAGTGTGTGGGAACCAGCTCTCCGGTGGCCATCGTCGGTGTCTGAGAGAGCAGAGGCACACACAAGCACTGAGACACACCTCACTCACAGGGTGTGTGTGTGTGTGTGTGTGTGTGTGTCTTACACTGTACTTTGAGTCTCTAACAGTTGAGTAACAATAGCATGTGATCACTGTCAAAACGAGGAGATGAAGAAATACTCAAGTGTTCACACACAAGCAGAAGCTGCTAGGAAGAGTTTCCGCACTTCCTGTTTTGTGCTGTAGCCCCGCCCTCTTTTAAAGAGACACCGCACTCTCAGCACATCCAAAATATCCTGGCTCTTCCAACCCTTATAATGGCAGTTTTAAAAGTGTGTCCATCCATCTTAAGTGCTCCGGGGGTTGATAAAGGCCTTCTGAAGGGGAGTGATGCGTTCGTAACGGGTTAAAGGGTTAGTTCACCCAAAAATTAAAATTCTGTCAGTATTTACTCACCCGCATGTTGTTCAAGCATGTAAGACCTTCGTTCATCTTCACAACACAAATTAAGATATTTAAGATATTAAGATACTAGTCCATAGGCTTCTTGAGGGAATGAAACTTGCTGGCATCGAAAAGTCATTAAAGACATCGTTAAAATAGTCCAAGTGACTACAGGGGCTCAATCTTAACTTTATCAAATGACGCGAACACTTTTGTACGCAAAAACAAACAAAAAATAACTACTTTATTTCAACTAGTAGCCTGTAGTGTGATTGTGTAAAGCTACGTCACACGTAGGCTCACTATTGGCCGACGCTGGTCATGTGTGTGATGCGTGTGACGTACAATAACAGAAGCTTACGCTATTAAACTAGTAACCTGACTCAAGGTAGAGGGAGAAATAAACGAATAGTTGAAATAAAGTCGTTATTTTTGTTGTTTTTGTGCACAAAAGTGTTCTCGTCGTTTGATAAAGTTAAGATTGAGCCCCTGTAGTCACTTGGACTATTTTAACGATGTCTTTAATGACTTTTCGAGTCATTCCCTCAAGAAGCCTATGGACTAGTATGCAGGAGCGATCTTAATATCTTAAATATCTTAATTTGTGTTGCGAAGATGAACGAAGGTCTTACGGGGTTGGAACAACATGAGGGTGAGGAAATACTGACAGAATTTTCATTTTGGGTGAACTAACCCTTTAAATACGGATGTTTTTCTCACACAAAGTAAAATGGCCGGATGATAAAGATCTGTCGTGGCTTAAAACAGTCCTGTGTTACCCTTCATGTGTCGGTCAAAAAATACTGAAAGAAATGTTCTATATTTTAGTTCGACAATTTTTTTGTATTTTTAGGGGATTTTATGGTACTAAAAATATATTTACGCTGTATTTATAATCTATTTAAATCTGTGAGGAAATCAAAGCCATAAATCGACACCAGTGTGTTGTGCATGTGCGCTGATCTCGCGAGTGTGTGTGTTCGGCTGCAGTTCCTCGCGCTTCCACTAGAGGACGAGACCAGTGGGACTGCTGCTTTCAGGAGCGTTTAACCTGCTCCAGTCAGGGCCATGATTGTTCTTGTGTTCACACTGCCGGTCCCAAAACCTTTACCAAGTCTCGTACCATTCCGATGAATACCACCTGAAATGTGTTCATTTGTTGGGTCAGAATTGACCGTAGAGCACCAGAGATACACACAGATATTACATCATCTCTCAAAACTGTTAATGCCGTCGCGATATTGCTGGTTATGTCCACATCAGCATCCACAGAGAGCGGAGAGTAATGTGAACACTGGACGTGTGTGCTGCAGGTTCGACTTCACCCATAAGAAGCAGTCTGGAGGCTCGGGTCAGTACGGTAAAGTGGTGGGCGTCCTGGAGCCGCTGGAGCCCGAGAACTACACCAAACTGGAGTTCAGCGACCAGACCGTGGGCACCAACATCCCCAAGCAGTTCGTGCCCGCCGTGGAGAAGGTGAGCGAGGATCATATCCCAGTCGGCCCACGTTCATTAGCGTGCTTGAATATGTGCGCAGATTACATATTTTAAATATGTATGATTTATGGCTTATTGATACCGCACGATTAGTGGCCTAGAGGTCAGTGTGAGCCTGTGTGTGTGTGTCCTCAGGGCTTCAGGGAGGCGAGTGAGAAGGGGCCGCTGACGGGACACAGGATCTCCGGCGTGCGGTTCGTGCTGGACGACGGGGCGCATCACATGGTGGACTCCAACGAGATGTCCTTCATCCGGGCCGGAGAGGGCGCTCTCAAACAGGGTATGTGCCCCCTCCTCCTCTACTGTGTGTGTGTGTGTGCGTGTGTTGACGTGTGTGTCCCTGTGCGCAGCGCTGGAGAAGGCCAGTGTGGTGATCCTGGAGCCGGTGATGTCAGTGGAGATCGTGGCTCCTGACGAGTTCCAGGGGGCCGTGATCGCAGGGGTCAACCGCAGGCACGGCGTGGTCACGGGGCAGGACGGGGCCGAGGGCTACTTCACACTCTACGCCGACGTGAGTCGCTCCCTGGACCTCCACACATTATAGATCACACTCGGGGTGGGAACATGTGGGCCGATAACAGATATATCGGCCGATAAATACAGACTTTGAGAGCTGGATTTCAAAAACAAAGCTCACCATTAAACGCCACGGCCCAAACACTTCAGATATACAGCCTGCTTTTTGTCATCTAAAGTCGCTTATATGACACACACACTCTGTATTTTCCTCAAAGTGATTTCGATCACATTTAAGGCCATCATGTTGAACATTCGCATCTGAAGCGTCTCAGCTGAGGGAAATAACACACCATTGTTCAGCTTTAACATATCGGACTCATTCTCTTATCGGGTCGACATTAAAAATGAACCTGTATCGGCCGATGCTCACATGTTGTGCTTCGCTCAAACCGTATTCACTTAATAGCCCTTAATCCTGTAATTGTGGACACATGTGGGCACAGAGGACTGATCCTAATTTGTATTTATTATAAATGTTATATCACTGTCTTCGATAAAGTTTTGTCTATTCATTTATGGTGTTTTTTTTATATTTTGGGGGTATTTTTGAATTTATTTACTTCAAAAAGTACCATATTTTCTATGTAAATTATGCTTATTTTTATGTTTTATTTTTTTAACTACATTAAAATATCTTTCCAGTAAGTTCTTAGAGCTGAAACCTAAAGATGAAGTGACTTTGCCGTCAGCTGGTGTCTTATTTTGGCTTATTTTAGTTTAATGCTCTACTTTTTCCAGTAAGAGATTAGAAACTGCAAAAAAACTAAAGGAAAACATTCAGACGTGTTGTACAGTAGTAGTACACATTTACAGTGTGTGTAAATGTGTGTGTGAGATTAACCCTTGTGATCATGTTTCAGATCCCGTTGAATGACATGTTTGGATACGCCACAGAGCTGCGCTCCTGCACTGAGGTAAAACACACACACACACACACACACTCAGCGCTGAAGACTGTAGAGTGATCATGCTTGTTCACAGTGTGTGTGTGTGTGTGTGTGTGTTCAGGGTAAAGGCGAGTACACCATGGACTACAGCAGATATCAGCCCTGTCTGCCCAGCGTTCAGGAGGACCTGGTCAACAAACACCTGGAGGCCACGGGACAGATGCCCGCCAAGAAGAGCAAGTGGAAGAACTGAACACACACACACACGGACGTTTGTAAGAGGTGAACAGTCAAGAAGGTCACAGGGATTGGGAGGGTTTGCTCAGTAACTGTAAATGTCGTTGTACAGCAAATGGTCGCAAATGTGGTGATTTAATATAAAATGATGATGTTTTAAATCAGTGTGTGTTGAGTCGCATTGGGAAAGACGTAACACACTTCACCTGACTGGAGCGATTACACACACACACACACACACACACGATAGCTTGATTCCCTCAGACCAGTGAAACATAAACCTAATGTTGAGAGCGAGAGGAGGCATTTTACGCCACACACACCCAGGTCGGTTTACACACACACACACACACACCAGAGCTCAGCGGGAATCTGTTTACTGTGTTAATATAAAGCCGTATGTGACGCGCCTCACCTGACGACACACACTGATGAGCCAGAACTAATGATCATAACCGATTACAGTCCTCCTGTGGAGGCGGGGCTCATTTGCATATTCATAGAACCACGCATACTAAATGAGGCAAGAGTGTTGAGTTACATTCAAGATATTTTTAGGCAATTTTTCAAGGAAAAAAATGTTCATTTTGATGTTTAAAATGAGTTTTAGGGGATAAACTGATTGACTACAGGAGGACTTTAATATGCGGCCTTGTTAGGAGATGATCAACAATATTCGCTTCACCGATGACTACAAAATAATGTTTTGGCTCGCCGATGTACGTGGAAACAAAATGATGAAGAGAAATAAACATTTAGACTTTGCAAACACAGTTTTTTTTGTGTTTCATCCAATCTGATTAAAAGATAAGCACGTCTGAATCCAGTGATTTTGTCACTTCCTGTCTACTGAGATCCCTTCATCTGATTGGTTTGTGTCCTTCGCTGCTTATGATATCCCACAATCCTGTGTGTTCGATTACATGAAAAGAATCAAAATGGCGTCTGAAAGTAGCGATCGGTGGTCAGTTTTTCTACAATATTAAATAATATTGTAGTAATTAAATGTTCACTTAGTTATGCATCTCATTACATTATTAAGCTTCCTCAGAAATCATCGCATGACCCAAATCAGCCGTCGAAGCGTTCAAATCCCTCTTTCTGGATCACAACAGCCCCGAAGATGCTCAGGCCGGACAGTAAGACAGGAATAACCTCAGCAAACACAGCACAGGAACATGAACCTAACGCAGACTGCCGTAATGAGCACTGGTTACCTGGGACGGGGCCGGCGCCGGGTCCGTGGGCCGCGTGAAGCAGTGAGAGACGGGTAGAGCCGCACTGAGCTCAAGCAGAGAGAGAGAGAGGAGCAGCCAGATCATCCTCAGCTACACAACACTGACGCTTTCCAGACGAGAGATCTCCTCACACAGATCCAGAAGCCACGAGTTCACTCAGACACTCGATCATTCACACAGGACACAACACATCTCAGAGTTCATCAATCCCTCCAAAATGATGTCACTTCCTGGAAGATGATGCCAAAAAGGACCTGGCTCAAGTTCAAGAGACTTCACAGAGGAGGAAAGTGATATTGAGGACACGGATTGTTTACTCAAAGATAATATTTTGCGCTCTGTTTCAGGAAATCATGCATACTAAACAGTAAAGTGATCCATATATCATCTGAGTGTCGTGTAACAATAAAACACCAGGAGGCTGGACCAAAGAAGGAAATCTGTCCACTTTCACCATGTGTAATGGGCTGTTGAAGCTATAAGCCCACTGCTAGCTAGAAAACAACAGCATGCTATTGCTAGCAGAAGGTTAACATTTAGGGAGACAAGAAATAAACATGTTCATGTCCAGTATGAACACAACAGGGTTGACATGGTATGTTTTACGCCATTAGAGTCTTCAAGAAATGATAAAAATAGAGAACTGACACTTACTTTGTTCTTGGAGTTGCTTTCCCTCCAAGGAAATGATGTCACGTCTAGCAGGTCATGTGATTTATGGCAGAAACTGGAGTTTGGCAGACAAATTTAATGGTTTTGCGTGTTATATAATCACAATATTAGTACATATCTGTAATATAATAAAATTGAAGAAAAAAAATGTTGTTTACATTCTAAATTAGCAATCCAATTTAAAATAACCTTCATTGGTCCCATTTAGGTGACCTTAACTATTATGTAGGCTACTTGCATGTAACATTAATGATAATATACGTTTATTATCAATTAATTTGTAAAATCAGTTGACATAAGTTAATTCACATTTTTGCGTAAACTATGACGTATTGTTTCATGGCGAAATAAACCCACCAAACTAAATGACTCGACACATCTTACGAATCGCTAAATCAGTTTCGAGTGTTCGAACCGAATCAACACACGGTCTGAACGCGTTTCCAACGGTCATCCGCTTCTGTGGACGTGTGTAAATAAACTCGTGTTTTTAAACACGAATTTAATTGTGAGAATAACACACACACAACACTGATAAATACAAGAAAAAAAATATAAATATATACCAGGAAATGCGAGATGAAAAATCCAAGTTGAAAAAAAAAAAACTGCAGCGTTCCCTATTGATCACGTGACCTCAGCCGCCTGTCACATGACTGCGCTAGTTTGAACCATAGGTTTGAACATGGCAGACAGAGAGGAGCACCGGAGTCTCTTAGATGACGATGATGAGGATGAAGAAGATGAGGGGTCTCGGCACCTGAGCCCGCTGTGTGACCCGAGGCACCTGCTCCACCGGATCCTGGTGCTGCTCTTCATGTGCTTTCTGGGCTTCGGTAAGAACAATCCGGACGACGAGTCACAAGACACACACACACATTATCCACATAAGTTATCCATAAAGCGTTATATTCGCATGATAGCGTGTGGTCTTACTATGTTGTGACCCTGTTTGGGCTCAGTGGTGTCAGATTTCATGTGAAAGTGAAACTCTGTTTGTTGTGTCTGTTTCAGGGAGTTATTTCTGTTATGATAATCCAGCTGCGCTTCAGACTCAAGTCATACAGGTGTGTGTGTGCATTTAGGCTCATGTCCTCTGAGAAAACAAGCATGATTTAATGTTTATGGTAATGTAATGTGTGTGTGATGGTTCTGGGCTCGTTGCAGAAGCCCAGTTGTGTTTGTCTAGTAGGACTGAATGTGTAATAAAGCATCAGCTGAGAGAGTGTGTACTGCTGTCACTGATTGACTGGCGTCTGTGTGTGTGTGTGTGTGTGTGTAGGATATGAGTCTGAACACGGCCTCCTTCATGCAGCTGTACGCCTGGTACTCGTGGCCTAACGTGTTCCTCTGCTTCCTGGGAGGCTTTCTGTTGGACCGGGTCTTCGGCATCAGGTCCAGTCCACACACACACACACACACACACACACTCTCAAGCTTCACTCATATCTCATAACGTCTGCTTTGTTCATATGGCTGCTGGACTGTGAGTGTGTGAACGTCAGCTGACTAACTCTTGTGTTGTTTTAGGCTGGGGACTATCATCTTTGCTCTGTTTGTGTTAATCGGGCAGGTAGGTCATCACACACACACACATGAATAGATAATTTTGGGAATCGAACATCGATTCCAATTGTGGCATTGAATACTTGAGTTCAGGAATCAGATACTTGTTATAAAATAAACATTCGGATTCCTCTTATCGATTGCTCTGTGAGCATTTCAGTGTGAGTTTAACCCTTGTGCTGCATTAGATTTTTAACACCGTTGAGTGCATTAAGGACCAAAAATGGCCACATATTAAACATTGCCTAAAATATTATATATTATTATTATTTTCCACTTTTACCAAGTTAAATCTTTTAACCAGCATCAGTCCTCATCATAACTACCAACAATGTATTCAATTTCAGGATTTTAACCCTTTAATTACCAGTTTTGTTTGCGAAACCATCGATTTGTATAAGAGGAAAAAATACAAAAATTCAATTATTTTCAATAAACTAAATGCAAAGAGAAAACTTTAGATTTGGATTATCACAGTCCCACTTTGCAAAAAATCCCACTTAGCGCGTTAGAGACCAAAAATGGCCACCTATTAAACATTGCCTATTGCCTAAAATAAGGTGCATTTCCACCCATAGGGAATAAATATGTAGTGACGTCATCACTATATAATGCAAATATAATGCTTTTGCTTCAAAATGAAAGGATGTTTGTGCAAAAATCATGTTTCATGTATTACTGACAGCCTCAGATTTCAACAACGTTTTAATGGGTTTCAATGGGCCATTTTTGGTCTTTATGGTGCTGAGTGTTACTATTTGATCTACACAGTGTGTGTTATACATATTTTGCAAAATGGGATCACATTTTTTACATGTATCCAAAAAGTCAAAATTTTGCCAAATTTCATACCATTTGCATTAAAACAGCCAAAATGGTCAAAGAAATTAAACTGCAAAAGACCAAAAATGTCCCTAATGCAGCATAAGGGTTAAAGCATCGACGTGTCGTGCAGGTGTGTGTATCTGGGCAACTGCAGGTGTGTGTAAATCTATACAGGGCCACTGTCGTCTCTATAACACTAATCAAACTACAAAAGTTCTTGCCTGACTAGCTTTTGTAACTATATAATGTATAAAGTGCATGATTGATTAGTTCCTGAAGTCTTACAACACTGTTTATTTCAGGTGTGTCTTTGTTCAGTTGTGATTTCTAATTTTAAAACGATACCCAACGCTACACATAGGTCACATGTACGCTGTACTGCTACAGTCACCCACAACACTCACGCAGCCCAGTTGACCGGTGTGTGTGTGTGTGTGTGTGTGTGTTTATGAGTTGTACGGTTGTTTTGCAGATCATATTCGCAGCCGGCGCTCTGGCCAATCACTTCTGGCTGATGAACGTGGGTCGGTTTGTGTTTGGGTGAGCGTGTCTCCTGACTGAAAGCCTGTAGTTGTGTGTGTGTGTGTGTGTGTGAACGCTGATCCTCTCTGCTGTGCAGCATCGGTGGAGAGTCTCTGGCTGTGGCGCAGAACACGTATGCCGTCAACTGGTTTAAAGGGAAAGAGCTCAACCTGGTGTTCGGCCTGCAGCTCAGCATGGCCAGACTGGTGAGTGTGTGTGTGTGTGTGTGTGTGTCAGACCTCTTACTACCTCATAAAACAGCTTGATCATGTCGGTTCAAGTCGATGTGCAGCTTCATTCTCGGGTTTAAAAGGATCGTTGACTCCGGAAACAATTTACTGGTTATTATAAATATACTTGATGTGAACCTGTTCTACATTTTATTAAAGAAAAATATATATTTATATCTCTATGACAGTGTTATTGTTAAACGACCCCCTTCAGAAGTTTGGGTTTGATGAGATGTTTTAGTGTTTTAATGCGTTTATTTGATCATAAATAGTGGACCATGATTGTAGTGTAAATCATCAGTTTTCTGTGTAAGTATACTGTATAGTAAAGTGTAATGTATTCCTGTGATCCAATCATTACTCAAGTCTTTGGTGTCACATGATCCTTCAGAAATCACTCTAATATGAGGATCTGATGATCAAGACACATTTATGATTATTATCAGTCCATATTTCTGTGGAAACCGTCATACAGAAAGCTCAAAAGAACAGCATTTATTATCTTTTTCAACACTTTTGATCAGGTTAATGCGTCCTTGCAGAGTAAAATGATTAATTTATTTAAAATGACCTCAATCATTTGAACAGTAGTGTGTGTATGTGTGTATATATACAGTACCGGTCAAAAGTTTTAGATCGTTAAGATTTTTTTATGTTTTTAAAAGAAGTCTCTTCTGCTCACCAAGGCTGCAATTATTTGATGAAAAAAAACCAACAAAAACCAACAGTAATATTGTGAAATATTATTACAATTTAAAACAGTGGTTTTCTGTGTGAATATATAGAGAAGTGTATTTATTCCTGTGATCAAAGCTGAATTTACAGCATCATTACTCCAGTCTTCAGTGTCACATGATCCTACAGAAATTATTATAATATGATGCTGAAGAAACATTTCTGATTATTATCCATGTTGGATACATTTTTATTTCAGGATTCTTTGATGAATAGAAAGTTTAAAAGAACAGAATTGATCTGAAATGGAAAGCTTTTGTAACATTAATCACTACCATTCAAAAGTTTGGGTCAGTAAGAATTTATTTTTTATTTTTGGGGGAAAGAAATTAGAAAATACTTTTGTTCATCAAGGATGAGTTAAATTGATCAAAAGTTACAGTAATATTTTAAATAAATGCTGTTCTTTTGATCTTTCTATTCATCATAGAATTTTGGGGGAATAAATGGTACACGACTGTTTTCAACATTGAAAATAATAATTGATGTTTTTTGAGCATAAAATCAGCATATTAGACTGATTTCTGAAGGATCATGTGACACTGAAAACTGATGTGTAATCAGCAACAGTAATGATGTTGAAAATTCAGCTTTCAAATGACATTTTAAAATATATTAAAATAGAAAACAGTCATTTTAAATTGTCATAATATTTCACAATATTACTGTTTCCATCAAATAAAGCAGCCTTGGTGAGCAGAAGAGACTTCATTCAAAAACATAATTTAAAATCTTACTGATGTAAAACTTTTGACCGGTAGTGTGTATATATATATATATATATATATGAAGAGTTCAGATGCAAAAGCCTCTAAATGCCATTTGAAATTTTCATCTTTAATGATGATTTTTATCAAACTTGTATATTTAAGTTCAGTAATTTCACTTAAATAACAATTAATAGGTAATTATCATCCCCATTTAAGTAAAATCACTGAACTTAAATATACAAGTTTGATAAAAATCATCATTAAAGAAGAAAATTTCAAATGGCATTTAGAGGCTTTTGCATCTGAACTCTTCATATATATAGATATATATTTATTGGTGGATTAACGTGAAACTTTAGCTGAAGTGGTGTTGATAATTCTCCAGAGAGCTGACAGATCAGATGAGTGAGTTATATCCTAAATCAGTGGAGAGGGTTATTTCAGTGTGACTGACGTGTGTGTGTGTGTGTGTGTGTTCAGGGCAGCACGGTGAACATGAACGTGATCGGTTGGGTGTACGGCCGTATTCAGTCTCTGACGGGATCAGCGGGACACTCCACTCTCGGGATCACACTCATGATCGGTGAGTATCGTACAGTATGTCACACATCACTGCGCTTTAAAACTAGAAAGTGTGAGCATCTGTAAACTGAGTTGAGTGTTTCTGCAGAGCGTGTCCTGACTCACACACATCAGATGATCAGTTACACACACACACACACACACACACCCTGGTGTGCCTCGTCTTTCACTTCTCCTTCTGCTTCTCACTGAATCTCCTGTCCGGAGTAACGCTCATGATCCAGACACTCGTGTGTGTGTGTAACCCTGATGAAGGCCTTCCTGCTGAAACACACCACTCTTCCTGTTCAGCTCAGAATATCACATTTGAAGGATTTCTGGTGGATTGAGAGGAACTGAAATGCTTAAAAGTGTATCTGAGTGTGTGTGTGACGGTCTCTGTGATGTGTGTGTGTGTGTGCAGCGGCGTCCACGTGTCTGTTCTCGCTCATCTGCGCTCTGGTGCTGGGGTTCCTGGACCGACGGGCAGAGAAGATCCTCAAGAAGGAGCAGGGCAGAACCGGTGAGATGATCCTGACTGATCTCAGAGAGTCCAGCTCTTCAGCGGAGTGTGTGTGTTTTACAGAAGTGTGTGTGTGTGTGTAGGGGAAGTCATCAAGCTGACTGACGTCAAGGACTTTCCCTTCTCTCTCTGGCTCATCTTCATCATCTGTGTGGCGTATTACGTGGCCATCTTCCCCTTTATTGGACTGGGCCAGTGAGTTTCTGCCCAGAACTAAAATCAAGAGTAAACTGTTTAAAACGAGTGTAAATCTAGACATGAACACGAGAGAATCATTATGATGAGATTGTGATGGATGGGTTTGGATGACGTTGTCTTTACCAACAGAGTTTTCTTCATCGAGAAGTTCGACTTCACTACTGTCCAGGCCAGAGCCATCAACAGGTACACACACACACACACACACACCAGGGGCGACGCCAGAAATGTTAAAGTGGGTGGGCCTTCATAAAACAGGGTGGGCAGTGTAGCGTACGAAAACTGCAACTAAATCACCCAAAATAATAATAATAATCCAACACAGCATAACGTGCTGATATAACAGCAAATAACAACATTTAATATAATAGCGAATAACAGCATATATCACTGAATGTACTGTTCTCCAACCAGCCGAATCGCTCATACTATCGGGGAAGTATCACTGGAGTCTGAGTCAAACCTCATCATTAGAGTCTTTATCACTGGAGTGTAGTCTGGACATGTTTAAAAGCTGCGCTGCTTTCCCTCATCCACCCAGATGTGGAGAAGCGCTTTACTTTCACTTTCTGTCAGATGTTTTACTGTAGTCGGTGTTAACGGTAATGCTGGAAGTGATTTACCCCTGTTCACACATGAGCTCAAAACATTTTTATTTGCTTTAGCGACTGAAAGTGCATGTGTGACACGTCTGTTCTTTAACTGTGCAGTATCGTGTACATCATCTCTGCGCCGGCGTCTCCTCTGCTGGGGTTTGTGGTGGACCGGGTCGGGCGTAACGTCCTCTGGGTAATGCTGGCCGTCACCACCACTCTCCTCTCACACATGATGCTGGCCTTCACCTTCTGGAACCCCTGGATCGCCATGGTAAGCCCCCTATGTGTGCCAGTTTGTGTGTGAGGGAGTGTGTCCGATGACCCCTCAGGTCTTTAACCCTGTGTGTGTGTGTGTGTGTGTGTCAGTGTCTCCTAGGCCTGTCGTACTCTCTGCTGGCCTGTGCGCTGTGGCCCATGGTGGCGTTTGTGGTGCCCGAGCATCAGCTGGGAACGGCGTATGGATTGTAAGTCTCTCTTCTGATGTTCCTCATCCTCTGCTGAAGATCATGCCGGTGTTTCTGACACTCTGGTGTGTGTGTGTGTGTGTGTGCAGCATGCAGTCCATCCAGAACCTGGGTCTAGCCGTGATGTCGATGGCTGCGGGAAGCATCCTGGACAACAAGGGTTACCTCTTCCTCGAGGTCTTCTTCATCGCCTGCCTGTGCAGTGAGTATCTGCACAATCATTTCTTTCTTAAATATTAACATTCTAATTGTATTGGAATTCTTAAGGCAATATTTTAAAAATGTACTGCATTGTTTCCTATTGTGTGGTTTCTTAAACCTGTCATCCTGAATCAATCCTGACTCCTGAAGTGTGTGTGTGTTTCAGTGGCTCTGTTTGCTGTGGTGTTGCTGTATCTGTATGATTATCACAAAGGTAAGCTCAGCAATCCCTCCTGACGAACTCGGCCTGTGACGGTCCGTTACTCACACACACTTCCTCTGCTTCTGTCCTCAGAGGGCGAGCTGAACCTGTCAGCCTCGACACGAGCCGAACGACTCAAATCTGAGTGAGTAAACCTCTCTCCTTCACCTCAGACACTCATCTGGCCTCCTCAGTGCCAGGAACACACACACACACACACACACACACACACACTTCTCACGCAGAGGCGTTGAGGGAACAGAAACTGTGGTTCCTCTGCTGGGAGAGAAAATTAAAGGAAGTCAGGGAGAATCTCACACACTGTCAAGAACACATATTCAGATTTCACCCTGAACCGGTGAATTGTGACACTGTATTCAGGACAAATCAACACGTTTAACCGCCAACAACTCATTTTATGTGTGACTAGATATTGTTTGGCGCTGCTGTGTGTTTTCTACTGGGAATCCAAGAGCAGTCCAGACTTTTAAATAGGGCCATTATTTTAAAAATACAGTGTTCTACAATTTATTCTATCAATTAATCGAGTAATCAGATAAATTGTGAACACCATATTGGGAACACCACACTAATACTGTGTTTGACCCCCGTTCGCCTTCAGAACTGCCTTAATTCAACGTGGCATTGATTCAACAAGGTGCTGAAAGCGTTCTTTAGAAATGTTGGCCCATATTGATAGGATCGCATCTTGCAGTTGATGGAGATTTGTGGGATGAAGCTCCCGTTCCACCACATCCCAAAGATGCTCTATTGGGTTGAGATCTGGTGACTGTGGCGGCCATTTTACTACAGTCAACTCATTGACATGTTCAAGAAACCAGTTTGAAATGATCCAAGCTTTGTGACATGGTGCATTATCCTGCTGGAAGTAGCCATCAGAGGATGGGGTCATGGTGGCCATAAAGGGATGGACATGGTCAGAAACAATACTCAAAACAATACCCAATTGGCACTAAGGGGCCGAAAGTGTGCCAAGAAAACATCCCCCACATTTGTGAAAAGCATTCACAAATGCTTTGCTGCATACCTCGGTTGTAACGAGTGGTTATTTCAGTCAAAGTCGCTCTTCTATCAGCTTGAATCAGTCAGCCCATTCTCCTCTGACCTCTCGCATCAACAAGGCATTTTCTCCCACAGGACTGACCCATACTGGATGATTTTCCCTTTTCACACCATTCTTTGTAAACCCTAGAAATGGTTGTGCGTTATAATCCCAGTAACTGAGCAGATTGTGAAATACTCAGACCGGCCCGTCTGGCACCAACAACCATGCCACGCTCAAAACTGCTTAAATCACCTTTCTTTCCCATTCTGACATTCATGGTGCGTTCTATTATTCATCCGTCTCGGAGATCCGAATCGGACGACAGACGTTGCCTAGCAACACGCCCCCTTTCCTCGGATTTCTCCTCTCGGACGTCGGACAACCGCGAGGACACCGAGCAAGAATTCCGTTTCAGAATTCAAGATGGCTGCGCCCTGTGACTTGTAAGAATGAATTGTTTTCATTGTTTTTGAACCGCTTTGGTATTTTAAATGACGATTATAATCACTCGTATTGCATGCGTCCCCTGTAGGTATGGGAATCGGTTGTTGTGAGTGCAATTACTGACGTTGCTAGCGTTGCTAACAGAAGATTAACATGAAAAACATTAATAAAGTGAACATTTTCTAGTTCAAATGGCTGCGTTTTAATAAGGTGTAGTCATAATATTTTTTCGTTTTAATGTAAGTGCCTGCTACTCGGCCAGCGCTACCATTATAACAGCTTTCCGGGTGGCGTCCATTTTTTTCTCCGACTCGGACGCGTTAAACAAATAGAACGCTTGAAGTGTGGACGTGACGTCAAATCCGAGGTCCGAGTCGGTTCGTTGGCTATAATAGAACGCACCATCAGTCTGGAGTTCAGGAGATTGTCTTGACCAGGGCCACACCCCTAAATGCATTAAAGCAACTGCCATGTGATTGGTTGATTAGATAATTGCATTAATGGGTAATTGAACAGGTGTTCCTAATAATCCTCTAGGTGAGTGTATAATCCCACAATCACTCTGTCCATGCCAGTGAACCCATCAACACAAGATGGCCGATGAGCTTAGTGAACTCAAGTTTGTGTGTGTGTGTTTCAGGTGATGGCTCTTCTGCTCTGCGTCCTTGACTGAACACTTTCCCACATCACCCACAATCCTCTAGATGAGCACCGGACAGACGGACACCACACACACACACACAGAAAGCACTTTACTTTACATGATCCTGTGACATTATTCTCAGCAATTAAAAAAAAAAAAAAAAACTGTAATGCCAAAATTTTTTATAATATGCCATTTTAATAATACTTTTGATATTGCTGCCATGTTATTACCCTGTAGTGCCTAAACTTATAACTCTTGATTTTATTAAAGAAACTCTGTCAGGGTAGGATGATTTTAAGCACTTTATTATTGTAGAAATGGGTTCATTGTAATGAAAATAATGTCACAAGGTCCTAAAGTATTCTTGATGTATTCTTCCCCTTTTCTCTCTCTCTCTCTCTCTTTCTTTCTTTCTTTCTTTTTCCTTTGGGGATGAAATATGAGGCACATTTCTTCATGAGGTCCAGCTGATGTGGGAAGCATCTGAGCAGTTCTCACTTGTTCTCGATTCGGACCCTGAGCCGGTCCTTTGCACAGCCTGTGCTGTCCCGCACCGGACTCACTGCATCAGGACACACTCCGACTGGCAGCTGCTCCTCTCTTAACTCTATTGTAGCTTCAGTTTTAATTCTGTTTTATTTGCGCAGATTGATTGATTTTATCTCCAAAGGACTGACGATTTACCATCTGTTCATCATGACGAAGTGTCTTTGGGCCGGTCCACAGAACGCGTTTGTGCTGTTAAAACCCTGAGACGAAGGTCTAGAGACACGTTTTTTAAAAAGTTGAACTTCTTTAACTTGAGCACTGTGTTTCTAGAAAGCCGTATAATGAGCGCAACGGTTCAAGACGTCCGTCTAGTGCATTATGTTGGAAAATACCGGAAAAGTGGAATGGAGAAACGTGTTCTGTGTGAACGGCCCCTCACTCATAGATATTGTAAATGGCATTTTATACTGACTTTAAAGCATTTTTCTTGAATATTTGTCGTGTTATTATTGAAATTTCTTGAAGATTTGTAATTTAATTTAGTCGTAAAACAGCGGCAGGAGGCAAATACATCAACATGTTAAAATCATTTCAAGAGTTTACATGATTCAAATATATATATATATAATCAATGTACAATTATATTTTTTTTTAAGCGATACATTTTGCTTTAAAATATAGTGGATTTTTTGTACCTTATGTTTTCTATCAGAAGTATTTGGGTTGAATTATGGCCTCTGACAGCGTACTGCTGATATGGCTTCAGCTTAATCTCTGTGTAATATTTCATCTTTAGCATGTAATGCTGTATTTGACATACTATTTGATATCAGTTGTTCTGAGCTACTAATCAAAGATGTCCAGCGCAGCTCGTCATGATGGTGTGTGATTCTGAACACCGAGACTCTTGACTCTCATGAGGAGAATAAACACATCAGATGAACTGGTTCGTTTTCTAGTGTGTGTGTTTTTGTAAATGTCGGTGTAGTGAAACTGCAGTTCTGTCTCAGGGATGTCCAGCGTGTCCATCCGGAGACTGTGGAGGATCGAGAGCATCTGAAGCCTCTGTCCCCGTTCGGTCTACGCAACCGCTATCTGTCCAGACTGGGCGTGCAGGTGACACACACACACACACACACACACAGACATCTGGGCATGCATGTTACAGAGAAAACACACTGTAATATCTGATGCTTCTGCACAAACCAGCACTTTTCACAGGGTTCATACAAGATGCTTCAAATGTAATTGAATTTGACGTTTTGAATTTTAAAGGGATAGTTCACCCAAAAATGAAAATTCTATCATCATTTACTCACCCTCATGTTGTTCCAAGCCTCTATGTGTTTATTTAATCTGCTGAACACAAAGGAAGATATTTGGAATAATGTTTTAATCAAACAGATCTCATTCCCCATTGACTACCAGAGTAGGAAAAAATACATACTGAGATCTGTTTGATTTAAAACTTTCTTCCAAATATCTTCCTAAAATAAACACATAGAGGTTTGGAACAACATGAGGGTGAGTAAATATTGACAGAATATTTATTTGTGGGTGAACTATCCCTTTAAGTCCTGGAAAACCCTTGAAAACAGCCATATTTATGAAAATTACTGTAATGGATGAGATTGTGTTGCTATTGTGCCGTGATGATCATCTGTTAGAGTCTGTGTTCTCCATAAAAGCTCTCTTTAATTCTAACTTGCTTCAGTAAAGTTACAGCTCGATAGAGAAGTGATTCTACATAAGGAAATCAGAATAAATAATAGTTTACAGTTTCTATAGAGTTATCTTAATCTTAATTCAATAGAGTTTCTTAGTACAGTCACAACAAACATTAATCATAAACAACAGTAAATAGTTATTAGTTTGTCTTTTGATGTAGAAGTGTTCAAAAAGACAATGATATGCTCTTAAAGAAAATATGGAAACGATATAAAAATGAGCTGTAGCACACATCATATGAATCTAAAATTCTATATAAACCGTAATAATAATTATAATGCTATTACTTAACAATTACAATGCAAAACCTAAATGTACGCATTAACTGAATGCTTGACAAACAAAGTGTCCACTGAGCATACAGTCTGAAAACACAAAGTTGATCATCCTCACAAACATATACATGTAGTGTGTAAATATGATAATACGCACAATAACACACAAATCCACCAAAGCAAGATTAATTTAGCAAACAACTCTCAAAATCCTGGTTTTCTTTCTGCCTTTTGCATCACTACAAATGAATAGAGGTTTTTTTTTTAGGCAGTCATGTTGATAGTCTTCTAGCGCCCTCTGCTGGACTGGCTTGCACTTTACTTTTCAACAGCCGCCCACAAACGTGCAGTTATTGGGGATTATTTTCCCCATCATCCGAGATTGAGTCTGTCCACAGGATAATTTGGGCTTTGTTCTTGGTTAGTTCCCTCTGAAACACTTGGGCAAGTTGAGCTTTCCTGTAGTTCAAACAGTAACGCCAAGGTCATGGGTTCAACTCCCAGGGTAAGCAAGAACTGATAGGAATATAAATGTGTACCTTGAAATGCAATGTAAGTCGCTGTGGATAAAAGCGACTAAATAAAATGAGGGCGGCACACAGCTTTAGCCTGGACATTGAAAGTTGTTTCTTGGGAGCTACTCGCGATCGGGCAGTAACGAATGCCAGCTCATCATGGCCGTGTAGATTATCAGCCTGCAGATATACAACACACCTGTAGGCCCTCTCTGAAGCATCACAGAAGATGTGGACTGCATTGTTGCAGCTGGGGTAAAGCAAAATGAGATGTTTTCAAGATGTTGCCATTGGAGTTCGCTCTCCCAAGCTTTCCAAGCTTCAAGAATGTCACCAGTGGGTCATCCCATTCTCTCAACAGTTGAACAAGAATCTTGGCCCTTGTTGTGAACGGGGGGGATGAACCCTAGTGGCAAGCACCCTGTAGATATTTCTCAATGTTGTAGGGCTTGCTTCTTGCAGATGGGACTTGTATGTCAGGGGGATCTGACCTACACCTCCAGCTGAAATCTGGGATGTTACTTGCCCATTGCCTTAATTCAAAGCGCTCCTCCACTGGCCAGTAGCTCTCTCACCTTGTTGACTGCTGTTTTAGCTGATTTAGGGGAGCCAATTGTCCACATAAAAGTTTCTTTCAAAAGCATCCTGCACATCATTTCCTACTTGACTGTGATCAGTGATGTGCATATGTGGCACAGCATGGGGAGCAAGTTGTCCTAAATGGCAGGCCTTGCCATTCGTATACACTAGGAGGGTTGTCTCTCTGCATAACACACGGCAGAAACTGTAAGAGTGGTCTGTCCTCAGGAATAGCTTTACCTGATGAAACATACCTTTTAATGACACTGCTGACAGCTCTAAATCCCAGCAGGATGCCTAGCAGAGAAGAGCTTAAATTAGGACAAGGCGGGATCAATTCATTACAATTGTTTGCTTGATGGGTAAAGGAAGAGTTGAACACAATTCTGTTTGTCAGTCACCATATGATGCGGGATGAACCATGACTCTCTAGTCTAGATGACTCCCACATTTCTTGACTCACTTCTGTGGTGTATCCAGCCTGTTCTAGTTTCTGAATTTCTGAGCTGTATGCTGTGGCATAGTCTGGATCCCGGAAGAGGCGCTCCTCTGTCCTCCACAGGTTGTTAAGGACTGAAGTTGGTTTATGTTCCCTTGAACTTTCCAGTCTGATCCTGTCGAGACCTTGCCACCAGCTTTTCACTCTCATATGCAAGATGTTGAGCTGCCCAAGCTTTTCCAAAGTTTTGTGATGCAGCTCAGCTGATGGGGAGAGTGTTCTGGTGAACACGCATGTTGTACCACTCCATTCTGTTGTGGTAAGCACTTGGTTGGGCCTAGAAGTATCCAGCCAAGTCTAGACCCCCCAGGTGGACCTAACCCTACTGGCTGGATTGGGGTTATTAAAGGGAAAGTTCACCCAAAAATTAAAATTAGCCCATGATTTACTCACCCTCAAGCCATCCTGGGTGTACATGACATTCTTCTTTCTTTTTTTTTTATATTAAAAAAACATATTGATGGCTTGCTCTTTTTCAATAACAATTTATGTGAAATTAGTGTTTTATTTTATCGATAAAAACAATCTTTGCACACAATCAACGTTGCAACCTGTCTGCTATAGATATAGAGCCATTTTGCATGGCCATGCGCTAGATATTGCTCATGCTTTATAAATTTCCAAGTATATGATACAGCTTTCATTCACAGTCGCCACAGTCATTACTTGTGTGTCACACTTTGTTCGAATTTTTGTTTATCTATTTACCTTTTTTGAATATAAAAGATAATAATGAAATTGTTTGATAAGGGGATCTCTAATTGTAGTGGTGCTTAAAGTCCTGGAATTTAATTTTACAGTATCTGTACGAACCCTGTTTGCACGATTGATTTGTCACACAAACCTCCAGCTATAGGACGCACCCTAACAAACACTAGCAACCATGAATGCAGGATTATTTCTAATTGTACATTAATCCTATAATGCTCATCATCTTCTTTGAAAGTCATTGGTTGTTCTGTCAACAGATGCCGGACCACTGCTCCCCACATCTGTCTTCACTGGCCTACAGGAGTCTACTCAAATGAGTGTGTGTGTGTGTCTGAATGTATATCTGTGTGTGCCACTGCAAAATGTGGCGCTTCACTGCTGCTAGAATTAAAATATTTGTATTATTAAAACATTTGTTTTTGTGTGCATTTTGGATGTTTGATTAATATCCAGCAAAAGCCCTTCAGTACACGAGTTGGTCCGAGAAAAGAACAAACTCGCTCATAGGGCCCTATCTTGCACCCGGCGCAAATGACCCGGCGTACACTGACGCATATATCAGTCCTATTTTGATGCCGCGCGAAGCGGGCTTTTCCCTCCACAGACGCATGTCGGTAAGCTAGGAAATGAACTTGCGCTCCCTGGGTGGATCGGGGCAAAAAGGAGGCGCGTTTCGGCGCAAACATTCCCTGGTGCTATTTTGCAGTTCCAGAAAACAAATGCGCCACTGACCAGAAAAAACCTGGTCTAAAGTCAAAAGGCACGTTGTTCATAATGCTATTTTAAGCGTGCATCCTTTCCCATAATGTAGCAGGTGCACAACGCGCATACACTTTGATTCTCTCAACACAAATGCAGCAGTTTTTATATTTGCAAATCATACATTGTAACGAGGTTCAGGGAAGGAACCGGATAACAATCAAAATAAAACTTTATTTTAATGAAATAAACAAACAAAATACTTGCCAGCAGTCTGTCACGGAACTGCTGGCTTACCAAAATAAAATATAAAATACAAACAAAAGCAGGCCTGTTCCTGTTCCTAAAATAATAACAATCCACGATACAACATGCGCACCTGCTCAGGGTATGTTGGATGACGCTCTGATTGGTTTATTTCATGTTACACCAAACCACACCTATGAATAATGAAGCTATTTCAGACCAACCCTTATAATAAAATTAGCCTATGCCATCCCCTATGATAAAAGGCCTACAATAATTCTAATAATTTAATACATAAATTGGAAATGCTAAATCATCTTGATATTCATAGTTGATGCTTGTTTTGACAATATCTCTGGAAACATGATATCGTCAATAGGCGCAATATCGCAGATATTTAGTGTGAGCAGTGAAGTCGCTGGTCGATGATCGGACCGTATAGTGTGAGCACATAAATTCCTGAGATTTGCTTTTACATCGCATGCGCTTTACTCGTTCAGTGTGAGTACCGTTCTGAAACAGTGTACTGTACATGCCCGCCTTTACAGTAGCTACTGAACGCGTGTGACAACTTGCCCCGCGTCCCCTTTAGCATCAGTAGGAGGAGCGCGCGACTGATGCTGAGGGTCTGATTGGCTGAGAGGAAGAGCCCAGGACGGTCCTGACGCTCGCGCGCGCTCGCTCCTCACGCGGGTCAGACGCTCGTGGAGGTGATGTCATGTGTTTGACTGTCTGAAGACGCCGGACGGGCAGCTCTCCGCATCTCTCAGGTAAACGCGCTCTTTCTCTGACATGCTCCGTGTTTATGATGATGATGATGATGATGATGATGATGATGAGATTCGTGCACGTGCGGTTCTGATCAAACACAGGCGCGATGAGTTTATGGTTCACCGCGACATCGGCACCTGACGCGGGTTTTACTTCAGCTGGTCTCACACGTCGATTAAATCCTAAACTCGTGTAATTTGTGTGAATTAAGGCATTCATCTTAACGGTAGGCATGCGAATAACAATGAAGCAGAACTTTCTCGTGGGTGTTTCAGCAGCTGGAGCTCCTGTAGTTGCTCTGAATGACCGAGCCGTCATCATCGATCCGGTTCCGAACCGAACCGGATCCTGTGCGCGCGCCCGTCATCTCTCGAACTCTTCAATAATCAAGTATTTCAAGGGAAAGAGCTTATTACCAGAACATGTTGATCATCGAGCTTAGCAAAGCAAACTAAATATCACTTGTAAGAGCAGTTTTATTTCACATTTAGAATTCGTTTTAATCTGTGTAACTGCACCTATAATATTTACACTATGTAATATTTTAAAGTCTACACAGAAATGGAAACTGGTTTGCATAATAGTCAACATTAAATAAAAAATTGACAAAATAATTTAAATAAATCAGATTTATTTACTTAAAGGTTCTATATGCAACTCTTTTTATAAAATGAATTTTTTTTTTTTATTGCCTGTGTTTGAAGGGGTTGTAATCACACATTGCAATGATCCACTTTTCGGGTTTTGCCATTAGCCTACCTCTGAAGGCCAATATTCATATTTATAAGTGAGGTCTCCGGGTCGGATTCCCTGCGATTCCCTTCCGAGCCTTCCAGTCAACCATGTCTCTATACAATCAACGTTGTCTCTGGTCGCAATCAGTTCTTCACTGATTCAAGTTGTCATACATAAACAACATTAAAAGCTGGATTTACACCACAGGGCGACTTTAAAATCATAAAACAGCTGGAAGAAGCTTCATTTGTGAGAAGTTTGAAGTCTCTTTCAGATGTAGCTTGTTTGTCACACCAAAAATATCTAGACGTTTGAAGACCTCTCCTTCTGCCCTTCACATCCCAGAATCCCCAGAGCCTGGCGTTTGGCCCCGGAGTGCGAGACCACTGATGGACCTGACGGACCTCGCTGAGGTAGGTCCCTCATGAGAGCGTAGTCAGTTCGATTGTGTTGATTGATTAAAGGGCACCTATTATGGAAAATTCACTTTTACATGGTGTTTGAACATAAATGTGTGTTGGCAGTGTGTGAGCAAAACCACCCTAGAATGATAAAAATCCACCCAGTGTTTTTTTTTTTACAATCTCAATAAATCATATCCACTGTCTCAGAACGAGCTGTTCTGAGATTCAGCTCTTTGTGACGTAGAAAGTGAGACAGGGGTTTGATTGACAGTGTGGTTGTGGCCTAGACCCCGCCCTCTGTGATCTGTACACATCATCCTCCATTGTTTCAACGACGACAGCCGGTAATGTCTCTTGGAAACATAAGTGTTCTGTTGTGGACTCGTGGGTTAATCCTGTTGTTGTGGCTTAAAAGTTCATTCTCAAGTGTGGATCATCGTCTACTGTTTGCGATCCACCGTCACATCCAGTAACAGTAAGTGTGTTTTATGATTTATGAGCAAATAGTCATTTCAGTCGATGTCAAATGCATCTAAAGTTGTTGTTGTCATCGTCGTAGGATGTCTGTGTATTTAATTTAAACCTTGTTTGTACAGTATAGTGTGTAACCACACGTTTATAAATATATATATATTTTTAAAGACATTGTATTAAAAACCGCATATATGTTGTTGTTCTGTATGTTAGCCATCTCCTCACATTTGCCACAGAAGCACCTGTACGACAAGTAAACATGACGCCACAGGTCCCTCGCATAAATGTAATTTCGCTTGTACGTAGCAAACTTTATCACTGAATGTGTATGTAGTTTCAAAAAATTGCGCCTGTGTGAGTGTTTGTGTGTGTCTGTGTGTGTGTGTTGCACATGGATACTTGCAAAAAGACGCGATTACAACTCTATAAGTACATAAATGTATCAAATACCCATACCGAGACGTACTGGTCCATTCTCATGTGTGTTTATTCTGCCGGAGTCTCTTCGTACTATTTATATATTCCGATTCAAACGTACGCTGAATGACATTCAAAACAGCAGTTACTCTCACTCTCTCAGTACCGACGGCCATAGGTATCAAGTTACGCCCTCATCCAAAGGCAGGGCATGGATATGCAGCTCATTTGCATTTAAGGTGGTATACACCCATAACATCTCATTTTTAATCAGGGCCCAAAATGACATTTTCAAATGGTTATAATAAATTAACTGTGGGGTATTTTGAGCTGAAACTTCACAAATACATTCTGGGGACACCCGAGACCAATATTACATCTTGTAAAAAGGGTCATAATAGGTGCCCTTTAATGAAGTTGTGATTGTCCTGGAGCATGCAGAAAAGTCTTCACTGGATATTCTGTGGATATCATCCTTCATGAAAATAAAGCAGGATTATAACATTCTTTTAGAACAGCTCAAACGCTCCTCATCCTAATATTGTGCTATTAATTTGAATGGGAGGTTTCTGTTTAAGGGTTTAGGACCACCTCAGGACCCCCTTTCGACACATGGCCCCTTCCTTTTAATCATGCTTTGAGTGAATGATGATTGTTGTAGCTCTATTCTGGTTGTGAGACTTGAGTTTAGCTGAGCTGTAGTTACGACTGTTTTTACAGTCCTCCATGTCATCTAGTTTTACTAGTTCACTTCACAAAGTTTGCATTTGGTTTATTAGTAAGCAGTTGGTCTGTGATGTCTATCTTTTTGGTCAAGCACAGATATATTCTCATTATGTAAATTAGATTATATCGCAGCATTGTTCAATTCTTGATTCTGATTTGTTGATGATGAAAGGCTGTGGATTATTACTCTATATTTGAGTAATTCCAGGTGTTTTCAGCACAATCGATTCAGACTAAGAACAGTGGCTTGGGGAGAAAGTAGAGATACATTTTTCTGTAGATTAACAGATTATATTTGTTAAGTGTGAAATGAGTGGTATAATTGTGTCTGGACGGCTGAATTGATGAACTGAATGTTTCTGCTTGGTGCCGAGCCATATCACCACCATTTATTTTCCATAATAATTCAGCAGGTCATCTTTCTCATTTCATGGGAATTATACAGGATAGTACTGCAAAAATAAATGATAACAGATAGGTATTGATTTTTTGGTATTTATATTTTGCCTGTCAAGGCTTTGACATTTTTTGCAGTGCAGTGTGATTGCCTATGATTGCCACGGAAATGTAAAATCAGATAAATATATATACGTATTCTAAAAGTTTTTATACAAATTACCATTTGAATTACACCGTACTAAGAAATTATGAACGTGTTCTGTTATTTAACTAGTCCATAATCGTAGTCGAAAACAGGCAAAGGTAGAAACAGAGGAAACCAGGCAGTAGATCCAAAAGCAGGAGAGGGTTTTACCAGCATTACTCCACACAAGACTTCGCAACGAATGACTGAGAGAACCAGGCACATATAGGGTGAGGTAATGAGCTAATGAGACACAACTGTTAACCATCATGGATGATTAGACTGATTAGAGTCCGTGCAAGAATAACACGGCCATGTGATGAGTGCGAGCAAGGTTTGTTGTCCACAGACACCTGATCCTATTGAACTGAAACTCTAACGACGTTGTGTGTTAGGAGGTCGCCATCCTGTTTGCCTGCTGTTTACTACAGTAATGTTAATGATGTTAAATAATTATGAAACAAACTAATTCAATTCCAGCCCTACAGAAGACAATATTGTCTCATTCAGCTCAGTGTTTTCAGTTCAGATTAATAAGTGTGTTGATGTTTCATAAATGATGAGCTCCGATTCAGCAGAGAAACTCTTCACTATAATATACAACTCTTTTTAAAAATTATAATAGGAATAAATTACTATATAATTTAAGCAGTTGTGCAACACTTTAATTGGCAAATAAAATTAATAAAAATGCATGCTGTTGTAAAGAAACTATTTTTTTATGTTGTTGTAAATTATTTAGACATGCTTTTTGATGATTAAAATGTACACTGTAAAAAAATATTTTCATTATTTGTTATCACAACGTTTGATCTTTTGTCAAATCCATTTAGATAATTAATGTGGTTCAGATTACATAATATTTTAAGTTTTTATTAATATGCTTAATTGCGTGAACTAAAATTTTTAATTTCAATGAACTCGGCATTTTAAGGCAACCAGGTAAGTTACCTTTTTAAAGTTAAACCATCAATATTTTTTTACAGTGTAACTAACCCATTAAAAACCATAAACAAGTGAAAACATGCAGCGTTTTATGCTTTCACAGATCGGTTTGTCGCGTAACATCCTCAACCCAAATAAATCAGAGTTACTGAAATACTTGGTGTACTCCAAGACACTCTCTAAAATTGCAATATGCATCAAATCCTTAGCCAAGCATTGTGATAAGATCACATTACAGTTATCTGGCGAGCCTCACTCATGCCTCACACACACACACACACACACACACAAATGAGTTGGAGGAGGATGTAATGTACAATTTGATAAGCAATAAAGAAAATCCCATCTGGCTTCCAATACAGGATTGCTAATGGAAGAAAGAGTTTGAAGGCCTTAAACAAACACACCCTCCATTAGTCTATTGATGAGCTGTAATGATAATGGCTCATGTCTCAGATCACAGTTTACAGCGCACACACTTCTGCTGAAGGAGGAGGACTGATAATAGACCATGCCATTTATATCAGGAATCTACAGTACTACTATTTATAGAAGAAAAACATCTGTCAAGCCTATCTGGACTAGGATATATCACACAAATCAACTCAAAATACAACACACTAACAGAACAAAGACACTTCCCACAATGGTTGTTTTAGCTAAGATTATCTTAGCATGAAAAGTAGCTGGTTTTAAACACATTAAAAATAGTGATTTTGGCCATTCCAACTTTAGAGGTTTTGACCTTTTCAACTGTATCACACAATTTTTGTCATCATAATTTGGATAATACTTTTATTTTAAATAACTTATGAGTGAAATCGTGTTTAAAACCACAATCAACAGTTACTTTTTGTTTATTGTCTACTTCGTGAGTGGAAGCATCAAATGAGAGCCTTTTGTTTTTAAGGGTGGCAAATCGGTCTATCACTCTCAGGAGTGAAGCACTAAAGGACCTTTCACACGAGCAGCTGCTCACAGGCACTGCAAGGGCAATGGTTGCCCTCAGAGAGGAAAACATGTCTGGGTCAAGGAGGTTGTGCACAGCTAACATGTCTTGGGGTGGACATCCAGACTCTGTTTTGCGGTCAAGTAAGTTTTTTGCTACGAGAACCTCATCTGTTTTCAAGTCAGTGCCGTAGTGCCTGGCTAGCTCATCCGGATTCACTCAAGAAGTTCTCCGATTTAGGGCTGCATGCCTGGATGCCTTTTAGGAGCCCTGAATGTACACTTGAAAACCTTATTTCAAGCTCACTAACCTGTCCACGCATCAACTCGGTACCTGAACCCAAGGTTGTCTCCAACACAAAACCCTCCATTCCAACATGACATCATGACTTTTGCAATTTCGAATCAAGTGGCGTGTTATCTCGACGCATTTTGAGCTATCCGCGTGTATGTGTGTTTGTCTACGCTATTAACGTCTGCGTCATTCCGCGTGTCCGTACAAGCCGTCAAATGTCTGACCAAAACAAAGCAAAATGTAGATCTACATCTGGGGAGCTATGTTTTCTTTCCTAGGATGGTAACCCAGATAGCAAACTGACATTGAATCAACGTGGAAATATGACATCGAAACAACGTTGATCTGACATTGTTTTGCTCATCGAATTAACGTTGAACCAACGTCAGACGCGTCATTCTTTCAAAACTAACGGAAAATCAACTTGAAATCAACGCGTTGTTTCAACGTTATGAAAGCAAACCAATTTTCGATTTCATTTAGCTTTGAAGAATGCCGCGTCTGACGTTGGTTCAACGTTAATTCGATGAGCAAATCAACGTTGTTTCAATGTCATGAGAGACGTCGTTTCCACGTTGATTCAATGTCAGTTTGCTGTCTGGGAAGGGAACAGTCATAAATGCCATTAACTCCAGTGACGGGTAGGTTTAGGGACGGGGTTGAGGTAAGTCATATATTTATATATACAGTAATAACGTTAAGTCAACTGCGTTCATAAACACGCTGAAAAGCGATTATGCGTGTTGATAGCACGCCAAAAATGGAAATACGAATTGGCGTGTCATACACACACTACTTCATGAGATCAGTCTGTCCATTTTCTTCTTATTATGCAGTTTCTTAGCATGTGGTTCTGGTATACTGTGTGTGTGTGGCACATGGCCTTGGTTCTCTCATACAGGTCTGTGGCAAAGGCATCTGTGTGTTCGCCCCTCAGTGTGTCACAGACAGCTTCTCCTTCTGTAGGAGCTTGTGGAGTCCTTGAGTTACGGACAGAAGTTCCTGAAACATCAGTAGTGCATACAGCAAAGCTCTACAAGTTCTCAACAGACCAACAGCAATGGGGGATCCAGTGACAGAGACACACTCAGAAATGGAAGGTAATGCCTCAAGAATGGCATTAATGGATCACAGTTGGCACGCCCAGCGAGTGTTTGAATTTTGTACGAGCTCAACTGCTGTCAATCCAAGCCTGGACTAAGCCTCTATGAACTTATGATGATTGACTAGAGAGGTGCTGAACAAAGAGCACACACTCCAACAAGCTGAAAATCTCCACAGCCTCTGAAACAGCCCTGCAATTATCGCCCAACAACGCTAGGTTTAGCTCATGGGTATAACAATGCACATATGGCGCTTTTCCACTACACAGTACCAGCTCGACTTGACTCGACTCGCCTTTGTTTGGTTTTCCACTGTGTAAAAGTTGAACCTGTTCCTGCTTTCAGGTACTTTTTTTGTACCACCTCCGGCGAGGTTCTGAACGAGCTGAGGCGATACTAAAATGTGACGTGAAAATGCCGACTGCTGATTGGTCAGAGAGAATCGTCACCATTCACTGCGTCATCATTACACGCGCCAGATGGAGTCTCCAGAATAACCCTGCCAGTTTTAAATAGTTTGTCAAACGAGGAGGTGCAGACTTTCCTTTGTTTGGTGGCCGAAGAGAGGATCCTGCGAGAGATTGAAAGGGCAACGAGGAACGAAAGGCGTCGCTATGACGACCGGGTACTATTTGTGGTGGTACTGTCTGCAATGGAAAACGGAACGAAAAGCGAGCTGAGTCGAGCCGAGACGAGCTGGTGCTGGTAATGGAAATGCGCCAATAGATAGCCTTAGCATGGAGCTTTCTAAAATATGCTTAAACACTTCCAGTGGACCCACTCATAACAGCTGCCCATCATATGCTTGTGCTACACCATTCTTCTGGATCTGCTGCTGCAGCTCTTTAGCTATGACTATATCTAAGAGCTAGGAAACGTTCCTTATCTTCCCCCTCTGACACGTACCAGCCAGCAGTTCTGACCGTGCATCTAGGTTAGCCATAATGCATAAATTTTGGATTTGTCATCTCAGATACAATGACATTGGTCACTTCTTGAGCACAGCAATCAATAATCTCGTTCTGAGATGTTGGCGAGATAAAGGAAGCATTTGATGGAGGTTTATATTTTTTGAAGGAACTCCTTTAAAGGCCTTATAAATGCAAGAAAGTAGCCTCTGTTTGGTTCATCTTCGTCTGTAATACCACGAAAGGGGATTCCCTGTCTCCCTAACATGGAAGTGACTGCCACAATTCGCCTTATCTGCTATCTAACTTGCATTTCAGATGCTATCATCTGTGCAACATCACCCTGTCGGCTAGTTGTCTGGTAGCTTTTCCATGCAACAACACTTACAGTATGTGTGTGTGCCATCTCATGCTTGTCAAATATAAGCAAAGGCTTTCTTTCAGTTCTTGCAACCACTACTGACCAAAGCATCATGTTTTATGTTTTTGCCAAACACTTGACCAGTTGTTCTTTTCAAACCAGCTGTGGTGAAATGACCTGTTGTGTGTACCAAAGCTGTCTTGTGGGTAGCTCTTCAGCTTCACCTGTCGGGCCCTGTATCTTTGTCACCTTAATCAAATTACTGGAAGACGTTGCTGCAGTTGCTTCTTCATTTTCTTTCTGTAGGTCTGTTTGCTCCTCCCTGGATCAGTTTGATCCTTCTTTATTTCCATTTGCAGCTGCTTGCCCTTGTAAAGGCTCTGTTTCCTCCACACGACGTTAGACTGTTCCTCAAGTGTGTTGAGCAGATGGTGACAGTCTCTGTGAAGAACAGCTTTATTTCTGTGCTGTGATTCTCTGTTTGTGCTGATGACAGCCGTTCGTTGTTCAGCATCATGTGGTGTCAGCTAAATGTATGTGGTTCTCCAATTCTAGAAATAGTTATATTGCTCTTTGAACTTGATTACATTAGTGTCAGGGTAGAAATACCTGGGCATCATAATTGATGACACATTACATTTTTAATTACTTGAAACAAAAATGAAAGAAGAAGCTCGGATTTTATTTTTGAAATAAGTCTTGCTTTTCATTTAATGCAAAGAAGAAGCTTCTATCTGCGATTCTTGATTATGGGGATGTAGTGTATCAGCATACTCCTTATCTTCTTGCCTCGATGGATGCTCTGTATCATTGTTTATTACGGATTGTACATTTGCTACACATCATTGTGCATTATATAGCAGAGTTGCTTGGTCTTCTGCTGTTTGAAGGAAAATGCATTTTGGAAAAGTAAAGGAAAAGCAATTTGTTTGTTTTTTACCACCTTATCTCTGTTGTATGATTGAACAAAAAACAGTTGCGTTCTCTTCATTGCGTCTTATTACAGTCTCCATGTACTTAATCTGGCTAAAACAGCTTTTTAATCCGCTGCACCTTCAGAATGAGACGCTCTCCAAATGAAACTGAGGCTAAATCATTTGTTGTCTTTCAGAAATGTTAAAACACTTATGCAAGCACTAGTAAACACATTTAGTGATTTGCAAATGCTTCTAAGATTGTACTTTTAATGATATCTTATTGTGTGTTGGGTATTTGTATAACTGGGCCGCATCTTGGCCAGGACACTCCTGTAAAAGAGATTTTAATCTCAGTGAGGTTAAATAAAGGTAAACATTTTCCGTCATTTGTGAAACTACAGAATCTCCGCAGGAGAGGTAGATATAAGCAGTTAAACCTTTTTTCAAGTCATCATACACAATCCTTGATATTAAGAAACCTTTATAATGACCATTTGTGTTTTTAAAACCCTTTGGATGAACGCAAGCAGAGTGATGAACATCCGTCCCTATTCCTCGAATAGTCTTGTCATGCGCTTTCGTATCTCTGCGTTGGTTTTTAAGTAGGACTGTAACCATCCTCGTTTCTCCGGTGCATTGATTACAAATCCTGCCAGTATGTATCGATCTTGAAACATAGATTTCTGGGTAATAAATTAAAATGCTAAAAATCGAATTAAACGGAGCTCTTTTGCTTACAGCGGACTCTCAATAGAGCCATATTCACACACAAACCGTTGATAAAGCTGCGTGACACACAACGCTTTCACTGTACAGAAGGCCTTTCATGGTTTTATGTTGCTATAATAAAATAGAGCCATTTTCCTGCTATCATTGTTTAATTGATTAATTGGCTCTTTTTTCTTTTCTTTTTTTTACATATGAGACTGTGTAATGCATTAGATAATAAATATAATATTTGGATTCATTTACTGACTCAGGGGTTCCCACTTTAAATCAAGACAATTCAAACCAAGAAAACTATTTTCCTTGGTCTAAAATAGTGTACTGGCACAACCTGCATGTACATGCTTTCAAATTGCTTTGTACAATATACAAACTTAAGTATTTTTTTTTCTTTTTCTAACCCTTGACACAATAGCAACTAAAAACTAGAAAAAGTTTGTCGAGACAAACTTTAGTTGGCTTGTGAAAGTTTGAAGAAATTTCAAGTAGTTTGAAGTTTAAATTAGTCTAAAGTTAAATTAGTCAGAAAGAGATTTTTTGATCCTTAAGAACATTTTAACAATAGATTAAACTAAAAAGAAGCACTTTTGTTTTTAGTTTTCTCCCCCCTGCTGTCCCAAACCCGTACCGTTACACCCCAAATATACAGAAATAAGATGCGGAAATAAGTGGTTGACATAAGACCCTACCAACAAGTGGGAACACTCATGCATATGGTGTGGGAATGTGAGAGGGTTTGTGAGTTTTGGGAAAAGATCACATCAGTACTGTCTGATATGATAGGAAAAGATATACCAGCTGTGCTCCGTGGAAATGATGATTCATATTTAGGTTTAGCTGAATTAGAAAGAAAGATCTGGTCTAACATCTGCCAAAAAGATGGGGGACTGGGGGGTTTATAGGGGCAGTTTATGTTCAGTTATAATAAGAAACCTTTGGGTAATTGTATGAGATATGAAAAATCAATAAAAAAATCATTACCCTTCGAATTGCACAAATTGAAATTGAAAATAGGCCCGATGGAAACACGCAAAAACTCCCATATATCGCAAAAAAGATTTTCATATAGTGACTCTTTTGACATTTCGTCTACATCAAACGCACATGGCACCCTTTAGCGTCAATATGAGATGAAGATATATATGGGGAAGAAGGCGCCTCCTAGTGGTCTAACCCTAACACTACCGCAGACCTAAACCTACCCATAACCGAAGCGTGTTATATTGACGCTAAAGGGTGCCATGAGCGTTGGATGTATACGCATTGTCACTATATGACGCCCTAGGATGAGAATGCGTTGGGTTTCAGGCAGTTCAAAAAAGGAATATTTGGAAAAACTGCAAAAAAACAACAGATTTTGTGCACTTACAAGTCACCTGACATAGAAGACGCGGCGTGTTTGGACAGAAGACGAGACAGAGTTCTTTATTAAACTCATAAAAGACTAAAGTATCCTTGGAATAAAGGAAAGTTTAGAAACAACAAAGAAATTCACAGTTTCTCAAGAGCTTGAAGCAAAAATGAGGGAGAAACACCCAGAAACTCCTCATATGCCGCTCCCAGTATAAGGGGCTTACCTTGCCATTAATGCTGGATAACACACACACACACACACACACGTCTCCTTACTTTAACAATAGGATGAGATATCTGTTGCCATGATTGTTGGAATGACTTATTGCGAGAGGAAAAATAGTTTTTAATCAACATTAAGAAAATATTGCAAAAGTTTTGGGCAAATCTGTAATGGAAACGGAGCTGAAGACGTGGACGACCTGAGGAGTCTCAGAGTGAGACCGACTCGAGTGTTGAATACAGCTTCATCTCTGCCCCCACATCGCTCGTTTGCCCATCCGTCATCGGGTCGCTTCTAATCAGAGTCCAGCGGACGGCAGGATTTACGGTAGTGTGTGAGGAACGCACTGTAAATCACACTCCTGACTCCTGCATTGATCGACACCAGCTCATTTAACAGTGCTGCCATTAACCTATTAGCTCAGTGTTTATACTAGTATCCTAATGGTCACGAGCGGGTGTATTTCTTCACACGCTTGATGTCATTGGATCCCGAAGGCCTGCGGTCCATTAGCACTGCGTGTCTGTGCATGTGAACCTGCAAAACCTCATAAAAAGCTTTGAAATTAGCCATTGATTTCTGGTTGATGGCCGAGATGTATAGCGGATGTCTGAGGCGGAGAGATACTCATGTTTGTGAGCCACGGTGAGTGTCGTGGAGACATGAGAGAGCCCCGAGATGATTGGGAGTGTATTAATGTAATAAATGAGCCATTGGCCCGCAGTCAGCTTCACTCCCGGCTTCTCAAAGGTGGACTGAAACAAACCATACAAATGAACCAATTTGGTCAAATGCATAGGATATCATTGGACAGACCATTTGGATTATTGTCGCAGTATAAGATTCGCTGTTCAGTAGGAGAAGATTGGATGCTGTTTTCAGTCTGAATGGTTGTGTGAAGTGTATTGGTTAGCTTTATTGTTGTTCTGGAGGCTGTGAGATTGAAGCTTTAGTCGCACCTGGACTCTGTGTTCCCCATTACACGCTCTCTCATAAATCTGATGGACCTGCCCCACAAACCGCCACAGTCATTTAATAAGCTCATTTCTTGCTGGAGCAGATCACACACACACTCTCAAACTGGTTTACAGGGACGTAATGGTTTTTATACTGTACAAAACTGTACATTCTGTCCCCTAAAGGTCTTTGCACACTGAGTCTGAAGCTTTTGTATATCTCCTAAAAAGTCGTACGCGCAGAAACCCCATCATTGCAAAACAATACAAAATGGACTCTTCAAGCAGTGAGGATGTTTTGTTTTCCTCTCTCCTCTTAAAAAGAGTAATAAAGAGAAAATATTGGGTCCATCCAATCCTGAGATTGCGTAGAGAGGAAGGAGAGTTCGCAATTCAAGTAGAGCCCTATAATTTCCGCGATCGCGGAATCACGGACAGAATCGCAGAATTGGCCAATTAACACGGAATCTAGTGTTAACGCGGAATTTCGCGGGATTTTAGATATTTGGAATGAAATTCGGTTTTTGTGTGGGAGAAGAACGTATGTCTGGGGATAATGCAGAGAGACGGGGAAGCAAATCTGTGCGACACAACCCCTCCCGTCATTCAGCTCATGACGGCATCAAAACAACAGCCGCGTTTCCACTGAAAGCATGGCGAAGCGGCTCTCCACGGCTCTGCTTTCGTCGGCGAAAAAGTTAAGAAACTCGTCGCACACACACACAGTCCCCTCCATGCACGTCTGTCTATTTTAGAGCTAAATGTCACAAACTATTTAGGATGGATAGTATGCACATTACGACGCAGCTAGAGTGTGACTTTTATTTTAACTTATATAAACTAATATAATTTATTTTTACAGGACAGTTTAAAGCTCATAACCATATTTTGTTGTTACTTGTAAGTCCTTATAGTGCAGTGTTATGTTGCATCATGCAGTATTTGTCATTTTAAGAGTAAATGCCTATTTTATTTGTGTACATTTTAATCATTAACATTAAAAGCAACATTAAAAGCTCTTTTTACAACTAAAATATCATTAAAGGGTAAAAAAAACAACTGAATTCCCAAAAATTAAAACGGAATTTGCAAAAATTAAAACGGAAAAAACGGAATTTGGGAAAAAATAAAACGGAATTTGGGAAAAAATAAAACGGATTTTATAGGGCCCTATACAAGGTTTACTTCAGGATTTCAGTGGCTCGGTTTGCTTATATGGTGCTTAAAGCCACACTATGCACTCTCTGATTTTTTTGTAAAACAGTGACCTCTAGAGCCGCTGTGGTGTAATTGCAACTGTCGTAAATAACTGGTATTCCCCTGTTACTGCATACCTACTGAACTACTGTCAAGTTTTAGGCTACTTTATAATAATAAAGTTGCCTATCGCGTTTGCTGGCTAATAACGTTTTTACATGATTTCTGCTAAATCACAAGTAAATAGCCTCTATTGTAGGAGTATTATTTCATTTGTGTTTTTTGATTTTAATGTAAACATTACAAAATGTCAGATGAAATCAATAAAGTTAAATGTACGTCGCATTATTTCATAACATTGGTCGTTATGATTTCATTAGACATGATTGACAAAATAGTTAGCAAATTGTGTTCAATTACACTATTTACAACCTCTAGGCTTATATATGTCCTAATAATTATGTGAGATATTGACTATGTTCTCATGATAATTACAGTTGGGAAGTGCACTGTTAGTCAGATAAAGTTTATATAACAGTAATTTACGGCGCCATAAGAATCAGCCACAGGACTAACGTTATGTTATACACATCACAACACCTGAGTTCAGCTGGCAAACTAGCTCAGTCTTGTGGCGACCTCGGCAATAAAACATAACAACAAAACTAGGAGAAACAACTGTTTGTTAGGAAGTCTTTTGTAATCGAAAGCTAGCTAGACGTGTGGGAATTTATTGAACTGGTCTAATTATTAACAACGGATGAATGAACAGCACCGTAAAAAATGATAAACTACAAGCTAGCGCAGCAACATACAACATGGCAGGTTAGCATCGCAGTTACAATCAGTGCTGCTTTTAAGCTCGCGCCAACGAGTGAAAGCCCGACCGAGTGGACTCCTGTCCGGTTTCTAGCACGCTCCGATTCTCTTTCCCTTTTTCTGGACATTTCTGACCGAGTTTTCTTGGATGCGCGCAAGTAGCTTCATACAGTATGTTGTTGTTGATGTGTGAGACGTCGTTGCCGTAAACCATTTCGTGATTCACGCGAGCTGTGTCAGGGGCGCCACTCTCAAACTTGCATGGCTGTTTTTTCCGGCGGCGCCCCCCCCCCCTAAGCTCTACTACCACGATGATTCGCCCTACTATGACTTTGTTAACCACCGAAACGACTTTGAAGCTGTTATATTAAGGTACAGATCTTGCATAGAGTGCCTTTAAATGCTTGCCACGGATGCGAAAAACGCAGAAAATGGAAACCGATCTGAATTTTGTTTATGACAGGCTAGGAGTTTTGTAAATGTGATTGGCACATTGTGAGGTCATATATATTTTTTTTATATTTTTAGCGTTCTTTTTGTGCTTTTGGGGAAAAGCAGGAATGTTTGGAGCCGCTGCTGGGTATTTCCTAATGTGCCCCTCATCAATTACGGCAAGATTTGCTTCATTAATAACATCAGAAAACTAATCAAAGCTTTCCTCTTTTGCCATGGGTGGACTTTAGGACAGGAACATATAAGATCCAGTGGACAGAAGACTTTCACACACATCTTTCAAAATAAAAGTCTTGCATCTGAAAAACATTTAGAATGATGTATTTTGGTGTTGTTTCTCTGACGACACATTCAAAACTGTTGTGAAACCCACCACTGGTCTACAAAACAAAGCTTGAATGCGTATTATTTTACGTAGTGCGTATGTAGCGACATCCGAGCTGAATTTATTGCAATGGGTGAGAGATTTAAAATGAACCCTAGCTCATCAACAGTGCTGCAAACACTGCAAATATTTGTATTTCTTCGTTTATTAGTACGAGTATGGAAGGTTCCTCCCATGTTTTAAACCAGCTCTACAAATCAGGCTCTGTTTTATGTATGTTTTGAGCCCACGGTTCAGGCATTACACATGTTGTAAAGACACACACAGAGAAATGCAGGCTGGTGTGTGAACACTGTGTTCTGTGAGGAGACAGTGCTGTAATTCACACGCTTTATATTTGTCCTCAGGAGCTGATGTTCCCTGTCCAATTTAAGCACAAGCCTGACATTCTTGCGTAAGACACTCCTCTCAATATCATTCTTGTGCTTGTGCTCCATTGCGTTTCTTTTCCTGGAGGATGAGTTCAATCTGCCTCCTCCATCAACACTATAGCAGCCTTAAGGAAAGCAAAACAGGTCAGGTTTGTTGGAGAGAACAGGAGACATTAACCACAGTGTATATTCACATACATGACGATATTATTCAACTCTCCATGACACTTGGCATGTTTGGTTAAAACGAACTCTGGTGCGATTGCTCTGTTACTGGGGTTCATTTGAACTTGTGTGAACACTGCCATCTAAACCCCGGGGCCACCAGACAAGCGGACCGAGACGCTGAGAGGATGGGTCTCGCTCCGCTTCCAAACCAAGTGCGGTTCGAATGAAATATGAACGCTATACGGACCAAAAACAGGAAGATATAGACCTTAAAAGGGACAGAATGCTCAAGTATACCTGTTTTTCTCATCATAGTCATGATGTTGCCCAGTTCAGTACAGGCGTCAGAACTGCATCTCCTCACTGCCAATCTCTCTCTGTGTGTGTGTGTGTGTGTGTGTGAGAGAGAGAGAGAGAGGGATTCCTGCCGCTGTTTTGACTCCTTTACACACTTCATGTGCTCTTCACAAGTTCTCAGCTGGTTAAAAAGTAGCTACGCACATACATTTATCCCAGAACACAACATTGTTTTGGATGTTCGTTAGGTTCCGTCTCAAAATATACGTCATAAAAGCACACCAATCAGGTTGTGAATGTATTCCTATGCCTTTATGTTCAGTAACTTTAGGTTCTGTGATAAAATATGCCAATCTGAACGCTGATCAGACCAGGACTAAATGATTAAAAGAATAAATATAATAATTGTCAAACCGAACACACCCTTAAAGGGGACATGTCATGCAAAATCCACTTTTTTAGCCCTTAAATGCATTTTGTTGTATATTTGGAGTGTTTATAAGTACAGAAAAGATGAAATTTTTCTCTTCAGGTGCTTCGTTTATATCTTTATATTCTGTTTTGGTCATATTTTTCAACCTGTTCAGATTTTTCTGTTTTCTATGACATTTTTTGAACTATCACGTCACCGTATTTGCAGCAGAACTGCCAAATAAAGACATTGACTACCGGCCCAACACTTCGAGCAATCCGCCATTATTATTTCTCGCTCAGATTTTGTAGTCCGAGCTCAATGATGCAGAAGTTACGAGAGGGCAAGTCAAAATGTTCGGTTGTTGGATGTACGTTAGTGACCTGAAGCACTTCAAGGATTCCCACTTTAACAACCTCCGCCAGTATAAAGAAGGGTTTGCCGATCGACTTCGTCTGAATGAGAGGTAAATTCCTTCTATCTTTGGAGACGACGAACAGAGCATTTCGATAAGCTGTAAATATCGTTAATAAAAATAAAGTACTTTACTTTCTTAAAACACATTGTGGTCATGGTTTAGCAGTACCTTTGTCTTTCTTTGTTTTTGTTTTGAAGTAACGTTACACGTCTGCAGTATTATTGTTCTTGAGTTTCATCAATGCTCATTTAGCTGCTTTTCTAAACGTATCATATTATCAATACAGATTGTTTGTGGTAAGATTAGACCGTAGTCATTTATCTTGTCAGTGTGCTTGTTTTAACAAGAGAAATAGTCGACTTTCACTTATAACACAAAACAGTTAACTCACATACCAATACATCCATATGGAGACGTTGTTCTGCAGGTTCGTCGTCGTCTTTATCGACTCGCTCGCTCTGGCTCGAATATGTAAGGTTTGATGGACAAGTCTTCTGTTGTTGACATTTTATTAACGTGTGAATAAAAATGTTCGTTGAAGGTATCGTATATAATCGTATATCTCTAATCAAACTACAATAATGGCCGAACGCGGGGAGTTGAACCGACCGTGAACTCATGGACCTGGAGAGCGGGCGGGGTGTGACGCATCTCCTTTTTATTTAAAGGGGCCGCTTTGAAACGGGTCGCTCACAGACGCACATCAGAAAAGGGGCCTGTGGAGCTATAATAATGAGGAATTCAGACTCAAGCATTGCAGTTATGCTTTATATAGACCACAACGCTATGATTTATATGTAAAAATGAATGATTTAAAAGCATGATATGTACCCTTTTATTTGACTTTCTAGAGGGCTTCCACATTGGTTTCAAAATATTTTATTTTATTTTCATCAGAATCATTGCTCTGCCATTCTTTTGCGGTGTGTGTGTGTTTGACACATCGCCACTCCTTCAGTGAAGTCTGTGAAGATTCGCCGGCGTCGCCCGGGAGGACATTTTTTCTTTTTATACCTTTATATCTTTATTTGTTCATGGTGAGTCCGCATCGTCAACTTCATCTTTGCAGCGAGGGTGTACCATTAAACTTCTAGTAACTGAAGAAAAGGAAATAACTTGTTGACACATTTATATATATTTTTTGCTTATAAAGAGTATGTGTCACATGATGTGGCAGTTATAAGCCCCAGTCTGTACGATTGTACGATTCATCGTTGGAAAAATCAACTAGCTAGTCACGAGTTCTCTCTTTCCCCAACGGCCCGACGCCGATTCAACATGTCGAATCTGGCGAAACAAAGCCGACGAGGACTATTTTCAGCCAACGGCACAGAACTGAGCGTATCACACCGAGGAAACTTAGTTGGCCAACGCACTAAATCTGCCAGACGGCCGACCGTCGGCTTGGTGTGTTCTGGGCTTTACAAGCATTACGCCCAGAGGCTCTCACAGCAAACCCAAGCAAGTATTCACTCACCCAAAAAGAGGCCAACTATCTAAGGTACACTGTTGGGAGAGAGTGAAACCCCAACCTAAGAAGATTCATTCCATAATTACCTGGCCTCGGCCTCAAACCAAGGAACGGGTAACTACTTGGTTACTACCGAACATTTATACCTGGCTTCACCACAAAAGCAGCCCTCTCTTACTGAATTGACCAGCAATTGACCTCCCAAACCAGGTGAGCTGGACCGAAGAAGCAGAGCTGGCCTTCATCGAGTTTAAGCAATCCCTTAGTTGTGAACCAGTCCTACATGCCCCAAACTTCAACAAACTGTTTATTCTACAAACAGAATTCTCATGCAAATGCTGATGCCATGTCCAGAAGGCATGACTGCTTTGGGACGTGCTCTCCAACCAGGAGCTTGGATCTGGAAGAGGGGTCTGTGTTGGCCAGAAGGAAACACAGTCCCTCACATGCAGCAGCATGGAGAGCACCATCAGAGGAGGGCACAATGTCTGGGATACACAGTGATGTGAAGACCAAAGACAGGTCTAACACAGGTGTACACCGATTCCCCTCTTACAACGTGGAAAAGGAGAAAAACTCCTATGAGTTCCTACGGCAACTCTCCATTCAGCATGAATGACCTACAATGGCGTCATTTTTCACAATCAAGACGGAAAAACAAAATATTGCCCATAACTCACTTGGAGAAATCGCTTCCCTTCATAACATAAGGTTCACGTCCAACGTATGTTGTGATTTTCTCTTTATGCTTTTCTACATCAGCACTGTACACACTTTCCTCCATTTTGTTCATTCTGCTTTTCACTTCTTGCCCTCCATCTGAATTTTGCACATTATCAGAATCACATAACTGCAAACAAGCTATTATATATATTTAAAAAAAGTGCCGTACAAATAAATTTGACTGGACTAAACGGAGAGTAAATGCTCCTTTAGTGGAGATACAGAGCAGCTCCACAAGCACACTGACAGTTAATTCCTCTAGGGGGAAATTTGCCAGCAAAGAATGTTAATAATCACTTTTTAAGTGTAAGTGTATGTCTGATAAAAAAATGTATTTAAAAATTGAAATGAACTGAGCCTATGGTGCTGTTGTGTTGTAAGCAAACTACAATACTGGTTGAGCAGCGTGTGTGTTGACTGATGGGCTCGTACAGCCATAGGGGACTGGTGTCTTACACACAGAATGATCTCCTGAGAGCAGGAGGAGAGCTTTTAGAGGCAGACAGCGCGAATAATGAGCCTGAGGTGGAGGCCGTTTGATTCCTGAAAGTGCGGCCCGCTGGGCTCAGGACGAGAGATTTACTGCCACATGAAAGACTGTGTGCTGCTGGAGAAGAATATCAACCAGATGAGATCAAGCATCGCTGTTGTTTGTGCACATACTACATGTGTTAGTGATTTAAATAAAGCCCTAACCTATCGGAAACCTCATGTGACGTGCAGCGTTTGAGCTCCAGACATGAATGATTCCTCAAATCTTGTGTGTTGTTGAGGAGAGGGAGCTGCTACTTTACTGAGAGATCAGATGCACCACTTTCACCTACTGGAGATGTAAACAGCTGAAAAAATCCCACAGACACACTTTGAAGAAAGAATTTGTTTGTAATTGATGCATTCTTGTAGCTTAAACTAGAACCTGTTAGCAAAGTATCGGTCATGGGTTTGATTCCCAGGGAAAGCAAGAACAAATGAAATGTGTGCCTTGAATGTAAAAGTTTCTATGCAAGTCCAGTGTGGTCATTATACTTAAAGGGATAGTTCAGCCAAAAATCAGATCATGTTGGTCCAAACACAAAAGACTTTCATTTATCTTCACACGTGAAGATTTGTTTAATATTCTCTCATCATTTTTGTCCATCGATTAAAACCCTAAGGAACTAAAACATTCATGCATTAAAAAGTACAACGAGAGATTGTAAAAGTAATCCACATAAATTGAGCAGTTTTTATGAACAGACGTGATTGCTTTATAAGATGAGCATATTTAATTTAGACTTCACATCTAAACATTTATTTACATCTAAACATTGATCAACGAACAGACATCAAACAGAAGCTCAACCATACTTGAGATGAGATCGTTTTTAGGAAACTCTCCCTTTAAAATCCACTTTAATAGACTAAATATTAGGCACAGTAATTTGCACTAAATTCATGTGTCATGAAATCACTTTCATTTATATAGTGCTTTATGCAATACAGATTGGTTCAAAGCAGCTTTACAGTGATAAACGGAAATTATGCGTTTCGGCTGACGTCTGTTCAGTGTTTGACCATATTGCTTCATATCAACATATGAAATATAGATGTCATGAATGTAGGGATATCAATCAAACAAGTCATTCCAGAATTGTGGGTACATTTCAAGAAGACTCTTAAACTTTTTTATTTTCATAGAATGCACTTTAACTTCAACATTTTCAATATTTGCTCATCTTAAACTTGTAAGATTTAAAATATCACGACAGAAAAT
Organism: Pimephales promelas; assembly: GCF_016745375.1. The sequence continues at coordinate 1,396,685 of NW_024121699.1, read as the reverse complement.
CAATGTACTAACAGGAAAATCGGTCAACTCTGTTATTTGGTCAAATATATAAAGTTAACAAATGTAACACAATTTTAAAATCTTTCATCCATACAAGAACTTTTGTCTTTTCATCCATTAATGCAACTTTAAACAAGATAGAGACTTTTTAGAAGTTGCCAAGATTGTGTGAATTTTCTCTAGCTTTAAAAATGAATGAAATGCTGTAAAACTCCATGCAGTAAGAATACTAGTTATGCGGATAAGATTCTGATCAATTTGTTTACAATAAAACACATATGATGATAATTTTTAAAATAAAACCTTAAACAGAATTGACATTAATAACAAAATTGACGACTCATAGTTAAAAGGCCCAGTGTAATAAGGTCCCCTGAGTCGAGTGCCACTTTATCCAAATGAAGCTCCAGGGAACAAAGCTAGACTGAATATAATGGGTGACATGGAGGCTTTTTATACACAAATAATGACTAATAATAAACACCTGTGAACAATCAGACAATAACCCAATGTGAAAACAGAACTGAACAAACAAGAACCAATGAGAATATAACACATGAACCAAAGAAAGCACATGACAAGATCTCATGACGGCATAACAAGCAGTCCCCTCACACCCTGGCCATGAAATCACTGATTTCTACATGGCGTCCCGTCACCGCGATTGGTTGTGGCTTGATTCTGAGGATATCGTCAAAGAGATACCACAAAGTATCCTCATGGTTTGGCCTGTAGAAGTGATTTCTCCCATCTTTGTGCATGCATTTGAGTTTTGCTTGCGTCTCATTGACCTCATCAATGGTCCCAGGATGGATTTCATCATCATACTGTATTTGATGACACACCACTGTTCAATGCAATCGTTGATTCCCCAGTTGATTTCTGTGATTGCTGCTCTTCGATGGTGTCAGAAATGATTGGTTGACTATCAGATTCAGTGGTGGCATGGGTATGGGCTGAACGTCAAATTCAAACCTTTGAGTGTTGTGACATGCACTCTCAAGAATCTGCTAGTAGAGTCTCAGTAGATGATGTTTCCTGGAGTGAGAGAGATCATCTGATGGAGGCTCATTGTTGACCCACTCCATCCGGTGCAGCTTTTCTGTTGCTTGCTTCAAAGAAGCTCCATGTGCCTTTCTTGAACAACATTAAAAATGAACTAAACTTACTGATGGATGGTGGGGTTTCTCATGATCAAGCACAGGGGACAAGTGTGTCCATATAGCGGGTGGACTTTCCTCTACCATGTTGAGATGGTAGTAGAGGACCGATGATTGTCCACTTCGCCCACATGAAGGATTCCCGAGTGTCCTGCTGCTGAGAGGATGCAGAAAGAACTGCCTGAATTTCTACTGATAATTTGCATGCATAATTTATAGAAAATGTCATGCTTTTCTTGAAATCTAAGCTTTAATTTATTCAGTTTCATGTCATTAACGTTCATTTTGATTCAGAGATGCCTGTAAGTCAGTGGTTTTGTTTCCAGTCTTGTGGACCCAGAGTCTCCCTCATCAGCAAGATTTTACAAACCCTCTTTTGGTGTTAAACAAGCTGCTGTCAGGATTGACCTTATTGCATATGCATTTGTTGGAGTTTCCCATTCAGACACAAAATTTAGTGGAGGAGAGTATTGAAATGAATCGGTTTTCTCTAGTCACTCTACTGGTATTTGTGCCATTATTTAACGGCCAGTAAAGTATGTCTCCATTTAGCACCTGACATGCTGCGATAGTTTAAGTAGGAGTCTCAGAGAACAGTGAGCGAGTGAACAATCTTCTCCACCGGTGTTCATTTATTTGTATGCCAGAGGAAGATGTTATCTGAACATGTCAATTTCCAAGCCATGTTTTGTTAGTAATCCCCCTGCACGCTCATCTGCAGAGCTCTCACTCCCATCGCACGCCTACTGGAGGGGCAAGTCAGGGAAACGATTTGAAGTGGTTTGGTCAGTACACTCTTCCTTATGAAACAAGTGACAGTGTACATCAATGTCATCATCAGATGCAACCCAGAACAACGTAATCAAAGCAGTCCTTTAACTAAGAATCCGATTGGTCTGACCAAAGCTGGATTGTCCTGTGGGCGTGTTTCCCGTTTCCGTTTCTCCCAGGAGCGGAACAAAAGAGCGATCTGATTTGCCGAAAGGTGGGCGGGCATAAAAAGCATGGAAAGGAGAGTAACAATGGTCTAAAACTCGGTTGGTCTAAAACTAAAAGCCGACTCTGTTTGTGTTGTCGTGTTCGGGCGGCCCAAAAAAGGGGTGCTGCATTGTTTGTAAACAGTGAGTCGGCATTGAGAAACTTCCGGGAAGTTAGAAAGTCCGGTTTGCGTTGAGCGACTGCAGAACCGATATCCAAAAGTGTCTGTCTGTTGTAAAAAATAGCCAGTGTTGTGCAAGTTACTTCCAAACTGTAATACATTAGGTATTACTAGTTACTGTTATTTAAAAGTAATTCATTACCTTACAATATTACTGTCTCAGAATTGTAATGCGTTACATTACTCATGTATTACTTTTGAGTTACTTTCACCAAAATAACTAAGTAGAACTTAACTTTATGGGACTGTAACGATATGCAATATGAAACCGTAATCGCGATTCGCCACACGACTCAGATCCACGAACCTACAGAATCGTGACACACCTCTTCCAACTCCAGCGTTATTCTCCTTACCGTCCATATCCAATGCTGCCTTATCTTTAAATTAGGCTATTAGTATTATTTGAAGTTAACATTATAAAATACGTGGACCTACACCACAAAACTAGTCGAGGATAAATTATTTAAAATTGGGGAAGTCCGCAGCATTATGGACATGACATTTGCAGTCAAAACTTGAAATAAAAATTCTCAGAAAATACATGTATTGAAACGTATATAGGCTACTTCCTTAAAGGACTCCAGACATTAGACAAATATCAGTCTATGTTTTATTTTTAATATTAGGGAAAAGACACACATTCATGCGTGACAAAAAAAAAAAATAGGAGGCAAAATATATATTTTGTAATTCTGTTAATTACACTGCGCAAATCGGATGAGGAAGGGTTGGCTCTCCAGTCTCCATAGAACTTAAAATATTCATTTTATTTTAGTTTTCGTGTTCGCATTTATGAGGAAAAAACAATGTTACAGACGCGACCGCTCTGAACTGGCACTAAAAGACTGCTTTAAAACTTTCACATAGTCTGTTGCCTTTAAGAAGTAAAAGCAGACAATACACTGTAACACAACTGTAATACAAGCCTCACTGAACATGTAACGAGTAAAATATTACTGAAAATTGATTAGTAATGCCTTACACTACTGCGGTACAGCAAAAAATGTATTACTTTTGTAATGCGTTACTCCCAACACTGAAAATAGCTGCCAATATATTTTTGTTGGTGTAGAGGGAATGAAGTCCAATCTCACCAGACAATCTCTCAGATGGTTTAAACACTATAGGATCCTGAAATCTCAAGTAATTTGGTTCTTAAATAGACCCATTTTTTAAAGGCAATTCTATAAAAAAAAATCTACTCACATTATAAATGTTAAAAATGTATTGCTAAAACATATTACAAAGACTGTGAACTGTGAAGTACTGAATTGTGGAGTTAGACCGTTAAACAGTTTTTCACCATTGCTATTTTACAGATTTTTTGGGCGGGGCTAAAACAGGGCTCGATGACGCACTGGAGCCCATGAGCTCCTGGACACGCCCCTATTTGATGACACACTTAAGCTGATCTCTCCTCTAACAATAGAGCACATTCGCTTTCCCGCTAGTGGGCGTGGTTTCAGCGCAGCCAACGGACACGCCCCCAGCGTTTGAGAACAGAGAAAACTGCTAATTTTTTCAAGGTTTTGATAGCTTATTTTATGTACTTGCCGGCTTTTTTTATCATTCAATTTGGCTGGGTGGCTAATTACACATTTTTCTGTGGTGTGAAATCCAAATGATGGGTGTGTGTGTAAGAAAATACCGATATTTTAAACTTTTTAAACAATAAACCATCATCAAATGCCGTAACCCTGTTTACGATAAGCGTATTGTTTTTTTGAGCTTCAACGTTTGAGCACTTACTCACTAAAAATCTTGGTTTATGTCCTTCTGAAGAAACTATGAGTAAATGAAGAGCGGATTTTAAAATGTTGGGTGTACCTGTAGTATCCCTTTAAATTACAAAATGTTTGCTGAAGCTAGCAGCTGTATTGCTCGTCCGTCAGGCTGACTCAGGTGTTAAAGGTGAGTCTCACAGACGGCCCGTTGATGTCTTCACAAACACATTCAGCTTCTACACACACCATGAGCTGAGAAGTGTCCAGTAAACACTGAGATGTGTGTGTCAGCTGGACACTTTACCGCATCAGCCTGTCCTCACCGCCACGCACCAAATTACAGCGATAGCATCATGTTGGCCATGGTAATAAGGGATGTCATTTACATATTGGAAAACTATCTCTCAAATAGATACATTAGGAGTGTCTAATGAGGTAAACAAATAAATTGTAGATTAATTTTGTTTGGCAGGATGGTCTGAATTCATTTAAACGTGTCTGCTTATCTGTGATAAACACAAGGTGAAGTCCAGGAGATGCACATTATGAGGATGAGGTCTGTTAGTAAAGCTGGTTCAGTGGACTACAGCTCTTCAGTGGGGCTCAATGTAGAATCCTGGACCAGTTCTGACTCAATTTTATGGCAAAAAATGGTTCTATATAAGGAGAAATGTCTTAAATTTAACAGCTTATTTAATTGTTTTCTATGTTTACTGTAAGCTGTTTAATTCATACAATTTTTATGAACTCCTAAAAGGTTATGAAGCGCCTGATAGAAACCTTTAAAGTCCCCCTGTAGTCCATCATTTTATCCCTTAAAACTCTTTTTGATCATTAAATATATTGACTGTAACTCGACACCCTTGCCTCATTTAGTATGCGCAGGTCTATGAATTTGCAAATGAGCCCCGCCTCCACTCCCTCACTCACTCAGAGATCCACTGGTTGACGATCACACGTTGATCTGATTGGTTACAAGGTGGTTTGTGACGTTTTAAGGAGGAAATACTCAACTCTAGTTTCTGTTTTCTGTGATTTGGTTGTTTATTTATATATATATATATATATATATATATATATATATATATATGAAGAGTTCAGATGCAAAAGCCTCTAAATGCCATTTGAAATTTTCTTCTTTAATGATGATTTTTATCAAGCTTGTATATTTAAGTTCAGTGATTTCACTTAAATGGCAATGATAATTACCTAATAATTGTTATTTAAGTGAAATTACTGAACTTAAATATACAAGTTTGATAAAAATCATCATTAAAGAAGAAAATTTCAAATGGCATTTAGAGGCTTTTGCATCTGAACTCTTCATATATATATATATATATATATTATATTTAAATGGTGTATTTGTTTGGTAAACCTTTTTAGATTGCTATTAATAATGAGCTCTCAATCGTGAGGTTATTATTCAGAAAATATACTAGTTATTAAACAATTCATTAAAATAAAAAATAAAAAAGGTAATTGTGACTTTTTATCTCACAATTCTGACTTTTTTTCTCATAATTGGAAGATATTAAGTCAGATTTGCGAGATATAAAGTCAGAATTGCGAGATATAAAGTCCGAATTGTGTGATATAAAGTCAGAATTGTGTGATATAAAGTCAGAATTGCGTGATATAAAGTCAGAATTGCGAGATATAAAGTCAGAATTGCGAGATACTTACTGTGGTAACTTACCTGACTTCATTTAACATGCTGGCCATGAAGAGTCTCTGTCCTGTGCCAGTCGATCATTACCAAGCCCGACTGTATTCTGACATGTAATGTGTGACTGCCCATGTTTATGAGTGGGTTTATGAAAAATCAAACCCAAAGCCTCATAATCAGTCGACATGGCGACATGTATTGCACTGCGCCGCATATGGAGCGTTCAGCTTTATGTTCAGCACTATAGTAGATTGAACATATGAAACTGAAAGAGTAATAGTAATGTTGCTTGGCTCGACAGCTTTAGATGGCCACTGACATTTCATTCTAGTGATATACAAGCCTGAAAAACACCCTTTCAAACAGAAAAAGCAGAAACCCAACGCTAGAAAGCAGGTCGTAACACAGTCCGTGTTCCAGAGGCCCTATAGTGGGTCAAGCTTTATTTATACTGCACTTTATACAGTATAGATTGTCTCAAAGCAGCTTCACGGTTATAAACAGGAAATTAACAGGATCAATGATGCAAACTTCATCAAATGTGAGACTTTCAAATTCAGCTGTGCAATCGTACACCATCTGAGTAGGTCCTACATTTGAATTTACTTTGTGCCCATTAAAAAGTTCATTATATAATATGAATATGGTTAGTATATGGTTAGCACACAACCTCAGCAGAAGTCGAAGCACATCTGGGTTCTGTTTTGTCTACTGTTTTTCGTACTGTATTTGATTCTGGAAGCAGCATTAGTGAACTTCACCAGTGTATTTCATGTCGTGAAGTGGATCTGATTGAGCAGAGTTGTCTTATTTTTAAACACTCTGTGAACTCGGCCACCTTTTCTCGGTTGCTGTAGTTACTGTCGCCAGAGATACGGCACTGAAGACGGGACGGCGTATCTAACTCCATTAGGGTCTCGCTCGCATCTGTCACCAGAACATTCTGTCAAAGGCTTAATCTGCTGAGAGCGTCGGCCAAGCCAGAGTTCTTCTGACCAGCCTGGACAGGTTTAATATATATACTTCTACAGGTTTAGAAGTCACATGAAGACATTATTAACAGTCAGTGCATTACAAATATTTTGTACGATCATGGACGGTGTGTATTTGGTTAGAGTGGGTGCCATACCGACTGAAATACAAGTGTATTCAGTGTAAACCCTCTTAAGAAAAAGTTGTGGTAAATCCAAAAATGCTGTCATCCTTTACATCTGTTGTTTCCACAGTATTTTAAATTTTGATATTTTCAGGTCAAACCGTTGTTGTCTATCAGTCATACACTGGAGGCTAAGGGGGTCCACCAAAGAGAAGTCCAAATTAAACATGATTTAATGACTCGTAAATGTAAGTACACATTGATGGTCTAAGACACGAAACGAGCGGTTTGTGTGAGAAAACCAACAGTGTTTATATCGTTTTACCTCTTGTAATCACAGCCACGTCCAAGTACTCTGAGGGCGCGGGCGCTTCGGTCTCCGTATGCGCCGGAAGTGATCTCTCTCGCGAGTGTACGTCACTCATTGTTTACACAGAGATTTGGGAAGTTTTACCTTTCACGGTGAAGATCTAAATATCTATATCGTCTTCCATTGCGATTTCCTGTATATCTAAATATGTTTAGATCTTTACAGGGATAGATAAACTTCCGAAATCTCTGTGTAAACAATGAGTGACGTACACGCGCGAGAGATCACTTCCGGCGCATGTTCAGACTGAAGCGCCCGCGCCCTCAGAGTACTTGGACGTGGCTGTGATTACAAGAGGTAAAACGATATAAATACTGTTGGTTTTCTCACACAAACCGCTCGTTTCGTGTCTTAGGCCATCAATGTGTACTTACATTCACGAGTCATTAAATCATGTTTAATTTGGACTTCTCTGTGCTGCTCTTTGGTGGACCCCCTTAGCCTCCAGTGTATGACTGATAGACAACAATGGTTTGACCGAAAAATACCAAAATTGAAAATACTGCGGAAAAAAAGACACCTACATCTTGGATGCCCTTGAGGTAAGATAAAACATATCAAACATTAATTTCAAAGTGAACTATCCCTTTAACCACCATAAGAAACCCTCTGTCTCAAGAGGAGATTGACAAGAACACCTTTCCAAAGAAACATGGGCTCATCCATATGTGTATGCGCTGCGGAGACACCTCCTCCGTCTGAATAACACACGAGCTCCCTCTGTGGGATCCTGCAGCAGTGTAGCTTGAGTTTGTGATGAGATCTGACTTGCAGGGGAGGACGTATTACACCATTCCTGGACTTGAAAACAGCTGAGGTGTTTCTGCAGATGTGACTGTAAATGGTTGGGGAAGCTATACTTTGAAACTGGAACTTCTCAAGCTACTTTAACATGCTATAGGCATCCTTTTACAAAGCAATTAGGAAGACAAGTTACTAATAAAAAATATGAACTGCACTGAAGCTACAGTATTTAAAGGGGCAATATCTTTTTAAATGTATCAGATTGTTTTCCCGAAGTCTGACAAAACGGTAAAGATATAAATTAGTGTAGCAGCAATATTATTAAATTACTGAACTTTAAACTAGATAAATGTACACATTATACAACCTAATTTTTATAACAGTTGAAGTAAAAAATATAATGGTGAAAAGGAGCATCTACTGTATATTTAGTGTAATACAGTTTGGTGATGTGGCATTTGGTGGCACTAGAACATTATTAAATGGAAAACAATAGCTCATTATTTATAATAGGAGTAGTAAGGTCACTACTTTAAGTTCTGTTGCTATCCAACACAGGTGAACAGTACTTTGTGATGTTTTCGACACGTTTACATGACAACGATATGCTTAAAAAGGTGTTTTTCTTTTGAGGTTTCTGCGTTCAGGCGACACCATTGTCAAAACGATCCCCATTCACACGGATCCGCGAAGACGACTAAAACGCTGTACTCTGCTGCCAGGCCATTAGGTGGCGATGAAACACTATAGACTGAATACGCATGTGCATGATGTCAACGTCATCAAAGGTTTATGTTTTTGTTGTTTACACGGAGACTGCTTTCAAAAACTTGGACTTTGAAACTAAGGGGGTAATCCATCGACCGGAAGTTGGAGCTGCCATCTTGTAGCAGAACTTCACTTGCGTTAGCATTCCCATTGACTCCCATTCATTTTGGCATCACTTTGACAGCGAATAACTTTACATCTGAGGCGTTTGAAGACCCCATTTGTCCTTTATTTATTTCTAAAGAAACACGACAATGTATAAAAGGCTCCATTACCTTGTAGCTTATGTTATGGCCCCGTAGAAGCAGTTTTAGTGAAAGTAGGCTAACGATTGCGTCATAACCATGCAACTCTCTGTCTCACAGTAGAGAGATTACCGTATGTACATGAGAAGAAGCTCACGCGCAATCGGGGAAACGTGGAGGCAAAATTACAAAATAATTAATCAGAATACTTAGCAAAATTGTCTCCTCCTAGCTCATGGACAGCTCCTATTCACACTCTCCACCTCTGCGTGTTTCGGAAGGGAATGATTCAGATTCCTCATGCCACAGCACTGGACAGACGGTACGCTCACGTCACATCTACGTCGTCAAGCTCTGTTTGAGTCGGTTTGAGTCTGCGCGTCAGGGACAGAAGTGCTAAAAAATTGCTAAAAACGGGCTTCACTTGTCTCAATGGAGTTCCAGTGAGATCGCTCTGTCCACTTCTTGAAACCTGATTTCAAAAGTTTGCATTTTCAGGCACCCAAGACGCTGTGTAAATGAATGGCCAAAACGCATAAAAAGTTGTATGTTTTTAAACAGCCCCTAAGTTCCTTACCTTCACTCAGTGTTTGTCTGGTCTCGTTTTGCGTTAGTTTTGCGTTTTGTGTTTTGCACGGGCTAAAATGACTAGTTAACTATTCCTGCAATTAGTTAGGTCTATCGGTAACACTTTATTTGAAGGGGTGTGCATAAGACTGACATGACACTGTCATAAACATGACATAACAGCTGTCATGAACATGAAGGAGTCTTTATGAATGTTTATGACTGTTGTCATTAAGTGTCATTCGGTAAATTATGACACTTTTAATGCAAAGTTGACATTGTTTAAAATGTCTTTGTTATGACAACTTGACATTAACCAAGAAACCTGACCTGATGCGACGTCTGATGTCTCGAACCGCCCTCCAGTGGGTGAAGAGCCAATCCATGACGTCTCGAACCGCCCTCCAGTGGGTGAAGGGCCAATCCATGACGTCTCGAACCGCCCTCCAGTGGGTGAAGGGCCAATCCATGACATCTCGAACCGTCCTCCAGTGGGTGAAGGGCCAATCCATGACGCCAATCCATGACGTCTCGAACCCCCCTCCAGTGGGTGAAGGGCCGATCCATGACGTCTCGAACCGCCCTCCAGTGGGTGAAGGGCCAATCCATGACGTCTCGAACCCCCTCCAGTGGGTGAAGGGCCAATCCATGACATCTCGAACCGTCCTCCAGTGGGTGAAAGGCCAATCCATGACGTCTCGAACCGCCCTCCAGTGGGTGAAGGGCCAATCCATGACGTCTCGAACCGCCCTCCAGTGGGTGAAGGGCCAATCCATGACGTCTCGAACCGCCCTCCAGTGGGTGAAGGGCCAATCCATGACATCTCGAACCGCCCTCCAGTGGGTGAAGGGCCAATCCATGACGCCAATCCATGACGTCTCGAAACCCCCTCCAGTGGGTGAAGGGCCGATCCATGACGTCTCGAACCGCCCTCCAGTGGGTGAAGGGCCAATCCATGACATCTCGAACCGCCCTCCAGTGGGTGAAGGGCCAATCCATGACGCCAATCCATGACGTCTCGAACCCCCCTCCAGTGGGTGAAGGGCCGATCCATGACATCTCGAACCGCCCTCCAGTGGGTGAAGGGCCAATCCATGACGTCTCGAACCCCCCTCCAGTGGGTGAAGGGCCAATCCATGACATCTCGAACCGCCCTCCAGTGGGTGAAGGGCCAATCCATGACATCTCGAACCGCCCTCCAGTGGGTGAAGGCCAATCCATGACATCTCGAACCCCCCTCCAGTGGGTGAAGGGCCAATCCATGACATCTCGAACCGCCCTCCAGTGGGTGAAGGGCCAATCCATGACGTCTCGAACCCCCTCCAGTGGGTGAAGGGCCAATCCATGACGTCTCGAACCCCCCTCCAGTGGGTGAAGGGCCGATCCATGACGTCTCGAACCGCCCTCCAGTGGGTGAAGGGCCAATCCATGATGTCTCGAACTGCCCTCCAGTGGGTGAAGAGCCAATCCATGACGTCTTGAACTGTCCTCCAGTGGGTGAAGGGCCGATCCATGACATCTCGAACCGCCCTCCAGTGGGTGAAGGGCCAATCCATGACATCTCGAACCGCCCTCCAGTGGGTGAAGGGCCAATCCATGACATCTCGAACCGCCCTCCAGTGGGTGAAGGGCCAATCCATGATGTCTCGAACTGCCCTCCAGTGGGTGAAGGGCCAATCCATGACATCTCGAACCGCCCTCCAGTGGGTGAAGGGCCAATCCATGACATCTCGAACCGCCCTCCAGTGGGTGAAGGGCCAATCCATGACATCTCGAACCGCCCTCCAGTGGGTGAAGAGCCAATCCATGATGTCTCGAACCGCCCTCCAGTGGGTGAAGAGCCAATCCATGATGTCTCGAACTGCCCTCCAGTGGGTGAAGGGCCAATCCATGACATCTCGAACCGCCCTCCAGTGGGTGAAGGGTCAATCCATGACATCTCGAACCGCCCTCCAGCGAGTGAAGGGCCAATCCATGACATCTCGAACCGCCCTCCAGCGAGTGAAGGGCCAATCCATGACATCTCGAACCGCCCTCCAGTGAGTGAAGGGCCAATCCATGACATCTCGAACCGCCCTCCAGTGGTGAAGGGCCAATCCATGATGTCTCGAACCGCCCTCCAGTGGGTGAAGGGCCAATCCATGACATCTCGAACCGCCCCAGTGGGTGAAGAGCCAATCCATGATGTCTCGAAACTGCCCTCAGTGGGTGAAGGGCCAACCATAACGTCTCGAACCGCCCTCCAGTGGGTGAAGGGCCAATCCATGATGTCTCGAACTGCCCTCCAGTGGTGAAGGGCCAATCCATGACATCTCGAACCGCCCTCCAGTGGGTGAAAGGTCAATCCATGACAGTTCGAACCGCCTCCAGTGGGTGAAGGGCCAATCCATGACATCTGAACCGCCCTCCAGTGGTGAAGGGCCAATCCATGACGTCTCGAACCCCCTCCAGTGGGTGAAGGGCCAATCCATGACATCTCGAACCCCCTCCAGTGGGATGAAGACCGATCCATGACGTCTCGAACCGCCCTCCAGTGGGTGAAGGGCCAATCCATGACATCTCGAACCGCCCTCCAGTGGGTGAAGGGCAATCCATGACGGCTCGAACCGCCCTCCAGTGGGTGAAGGGCCAATCCATGACATCTCGAACCCCCTCCAGTGGGTGAAGGGCCATCCATGACGTCTCGAACCCCCCTCCAGTGGGTGAAGGGCCAATCCATGACGTCTCGAACCGCCCTCCAGTGGTGAAGG